>VZTE01003892.1:63188-77670 GCA_013397775.1 Eulacestoma nigropectus | reverse complement strand
GAGTACGGAATGGGGGAAAACCCGGACTGGACTTTTTCTGGAGTACGGAATGGGGGAAAACCCGGACTGGACTTTTCGTGGAGTACGGAATGGGGGAAAACCCGGACTGGACTTTTTCTGGAGTACGGAATGGGGGAAAACCCGGACTGGACTTTTTCCGGAGTACGGAATGGGGGAAAACCCGGACTGGACTTTTCCTGGAGTACGGAATGGGGGAAAACCCGGACTGGACTTTTTCCGGAGTACGGAATGGGGCGCGAATCCATTCCAGTTTTGGGGAAATCCGGTCCGGGTTTTTCCCCATGCCGTACTCCAGGGAAAATCCAGATTGGATTTTTCAGTGACTCCTGGAGCGGGGCTGCTCGTATTAGGATACAAATTAAACCTGTGGGGATCGGGATGGTTCCTTGATCTGCTCAAGTTTTCCGTTTGTTTTTGATACCAATCAGAACTCCGGGGTTTTGCAGCCTGTCTTGTCACGGGATTTTTTTATAAATACAGAGGCAGGCACACGCAGTTTTAAGGACATACGTTCCTTGTGGATTCATGGCTGCGTGATCCTGTGCGCAGCGTGCACGATCCCATGTGCCCTGTGCGTCTCGGCATGCGCGATCCTCTGTGCTCTGTTCACCTTGGCGTGCCCGGTCCCGGGTGCCCGATCCCGGGTGCCCGGTCCCGCCGAGCGCGGTCCCGCCGAGCGCGGTCCCGCTGCGCGCGTCCGTGCCCGCGGCGCGCAGTGCGCACCCCAACAGCACCACCCAGCAGCGCGCCTGCGCACTGCAGCGGCACCGGCGGGGGCCCGGGTCCCGGCCGTCCGCGGCAGGACGGACAACGTGGAGACGAACAAAGCGCTGAGGGAGCGACGGTGAGGGCTTGTGCTGGCGCCGGCCCCAGCCGAGCATTGCTCTTGGGACGGTGTTTCTGTCTGGGAGCGGATCGCTTTCTCGTGGGCATCACTGGGAACACGAACCAGAGCTCTGTCTGGCAGCGGGTGCTGCAGGATTTGAGCTTAGGGTGGGAGTGGGCGTCGCAGCACGCGGAACTGCGTGCCCCAGTGCGAGCAAATCCCTGCTGCTGAAGCCACAGGCTCGCTGCCGCTCACAGCAGACTCCAACTTGTCAGCTCAGGCTGCTTCACCTTGCACTGAGTTGACAAAGTGGTGGTGTAACCAGTCTCTCCATCGCAGCCTGATCCACATCGTGGTACCCAGCACAGAGACAAGAGACACCACATGACACTCTCAGCATCATCCATCTCAACCTCTCTTTGTGACTTGGAGAGCACCTGGCCCCCCACACAGACCTTTCACTCCCGTCAGCCCTGGGGACCCTGCACACCCCATGGCCCTGCATGCGCCTTTGGTGCTGTGAGACGTCACCAGAACGTTTCCAATCTTTTATCGCTGGGGTGAATCATTCACTGGGGCAGCCAGACGTCCCGCAAAACCCTGGTGCCAGCTGGTGCCAGATGAGCACAGAATTCCTGGGAGTGTTTTGACAGTCGTGCAGTGGAGGTGCCACCAGTCTGATTCCCCTCCTTGGTCGGGAGAAGGCTTCAAACCTTGTAGTGGTGCTGTGTCCCCATGGTGAGGTGACAGGGATGTGTAGGTGACACAGCCACCTGGACTGACACCCAGGCTGTCTCCTGGGGCAATAGGAGGAGAGGACATGTCACTTCCTCACACCCCAGGGCATTTGCTGCCTGTGACGCAATCCCAGGTGACTGTGCCACGCGTAGGCAATCCTGCAGGGATGAGGAGCCATTGCTGGGCCCTGGTCACTCCTCTCAGGCTCAATAAAGTACCCCGGGGCAGAGCAGGTGGTCAACCCTGCTTCCTCAGTGGGGAAATCAAGGCAGAGCCGGGGCTGGAGCACGTGGCATGGCGGGGGGGACTCAGGGATGCTCCATGTCCTGCTCTGGGCCAGCTCGGGGGTCACCCTTGGAGCCATCCCGCCACCAGGAAGGGACCAGCACCCAGTCCCTGTGTTCTGGAGGGGCTGGAGGTCCCTTATTTTAACGACGGGCTCTGTGACACCTGTGCCATGGGCAGCAAACAGGCTTTGCCCACCAAATTCCAGGTGCTTCAAGGTGCTCCCAGGTACATCTGCACATCCGTGCTCAGGAACAAATTCTTTGCTGGAAGCGAGATTTTGGTGCCTGACCAACAGCGGTACCACTGCACCAGGTGCCAAACTTTGTTTTCCCCAGGGCTTGCATTTCCCCCTTGGATCTTGGCTGGGACCATGGCAGCATCTCTCCAGCCCAGCGTGTCCGGCAGCAGCCCTCGGCCAGGCCCAGAGCTTTCGGCACGGCGTTGGCCGAGGCAGAGCCGCTCCTCCCTGTCCCCCCCCCCCGCGCAGAGGGGAGCGCGAAGAGGAAATTGCTGCTGACGGAGCTGCGAGCGCTGCCGGACTGGGGATGACTAAGTTTGGCAGTGCTACCTGCTGGCTGTTTTTCCTTTTATGGAGGATTTGAGCGAGCCGCTGGAGCAATTCTCCGAGAGAACCCAAAGGGATCCACCCTGACCCTGGGGATGGGCATTGCCGGGTTGGGGAAAGGGTGGCTGGCGAGCAGGGTGGGTCGTGAGACGTTGGGGCGGCGCTCAGCTGGTAGAGGTGGGGATGGGCCCCCCTCGCCCATCCGGATGGGGCACCCGAATGTTTTCACTTTCTATTTTAAGGTTCTGGACTCTGGCCCCGAGCGGAGGCCTGGCCTGCGGTGCCAGCCGGGGCGCGTGGCTGCTGGCACCCTCCGTGCCACCCGCCTCTGAGGCCACCCCTGCATCTCACGTCCATCCCAGTGCGACTTTCCCACAGGTGATGGGGTGAAGAGAGAGGGTGAAAGGGGATGTGTCTCTGCAGGGGGACACCTCACTAGAACAGGACACTGCTGCAGGGGTGGGGGCATCATCTGCTCAGGGACACGCTGCTGCAAGCTGACAGCAGTGCAGGGGACACACTGCTCAAAGGGACATTCCTTGGGTGTGGGGGCACAGCTCCGCACCCCTGAGCTGCTCCACGGTGCTGAGATGGAAACGGAGCAGCCCAGCCTCGGAAAGTCCCCAGCTGGCGAGAAAGCAGAGAAAGAGAAACAAAAATAGCACCTTTCCAGTGACTATAGTGGGGTGGCTTGCAGGGACAGGACTGGGCTTTAGCCAGGCTCCCTCAGCACCCAGGCCGGCCGGCCCATAGCCCCCAGCCTGTGTCGAGGGGCTGGGACTGGGCTCCTCAGCTGTGTCCTGCATTCTTGGCATTATTCTCCTTTTTTCTCCTCCTCCCCACCCCCGGGGACAGCTCTCAAACCTCTCCATTTATGGACAGGAGGCTAGGTCAAGTGGGAGGGTGAGGGGATGCCCGGGTCCCTGGGGAGGGACAGGGGTCCCACGTGGTGCTGGGAGCTGTGACCACCCCTGGAGGTCACAGCAACAATGATGTGTAGAAAATTGAGGGTCACCTGGGCATTGCCCCTGGGATGCCCATCGTGATGCCCAGTGCCACTGGGATGCCCACCCAAGGTGGTGCTTGGGGTCACCTGTCCCCCCATGATGCTGGAGCACCCTGAGCTGCTGCAAGCTGATGGGGAGCAAACAGGCCCTGCAGGTGGGGAGGGGTTTTTCCTGTTGTTTTATCATTTTATGTTGAAGCCAAAAGCTGCCAGTTTGGGGGTGAGGCTGCAGCAGCTGCACCCCACCCTGGGGGGGGGAAGGCTGGATGTGTCCCCAGCCCCAAGCCACTGAGGAGTCACTGGGGCAGGGTGAGATGACTCTGAAGCCACTCCGGGATGACGAAACATCCTGACTCATTCTAATCATTAATATTATTTAAAAAAAAAAAAAGAATAAAGAAGAAATGACTCAGGCAGCAGTACTCTGCCATTGGGTGGTGACAAAGTGGCTGCTTGGGGTTAGGTTTTTGGGGTGGATTTTCCCCCGGTCTATAATAACACCTTGGGGTGTTGCTGACAGCAATGACCTGAGGGAGAGGCAAATACCCGAGGAAATGTGCTGCTGGGGAGCCTCCCACTCTGCCATGCTTCAAAGGGCAGTACTTGCAAGCCCCCCCAAACCCTGGGATGTCCCAGGTTGTGCCCTGGCTGGGAAAGGACAGTGGCACCTTGTGGGGAAGTGGGAGGTGGATGAGTATCAGCTGGTTTTTGGTGTGTTAACCAGGCCTGCAGCCCCCTGGCCAAAACCCTCTCCCTGTGGGCTGGGGGGCAGAGGGAGAAAAGCCAGGGGCTCATCCCTGCACCCTGTGGGGGCCCATCGACCCCTCCCCAGCTCCCGGCTGACTCAGCCATACGGGATTCCCACAGTTTCCGTCAGATGCTGCCTGGAGTAAATCGGGAAGAGGTTTCACAAGCCCTAGTAATTAATGCTAATTACAGAGCAGCAACATGGGAAACATTTCTTCCCCAGGTGTCCTTCCAAAAATGGTTTTGTGCAGGTGTGGCACCATCCTTCACTTGTCATTAGCACTGCTCCACCTGGGAGAAGGTGAAACCTTCGAAGGCTGGGACTGTGGGAACGGCGTGACGGGGGACGGTCCCCACAGCCCTGCAGGCACCCGGCCCGGCTGCGGCTGCTGGCAGCTGGGTTTGGCTGGAGGGCAGGGCTCATGCAACCCCGGGTCAAGGCAATCCATGGGGAAAAAATACCCTCTGACCTCCTCGAGCAGCATGACTCCTCCTGGCAGCTGCTGGCAGAAAAATAAAACCACGGAGAAGGGGCTTGAAGTATTTTTTTTTTTTTTTTTTTTTGTGGCTTGGTTCTGCTGCCTGCATTGGAGGGACAATGACATCCTCCTAGGACCAAGGGCTCATGCTGAGAGGGGTTGAGCTTCTCTGAGGCTTGAAAAAGTTAGGCTGAAGGGGTTTAAAACCCCTTTTCGTCTTTGTTTTTCTTCTCCTCACTGAGCTGCTCTTGCTCAGCCCCCCCAGGTGTGAGTATTATAAATAAAGCAGGGTGAAGGTGGGCTGGGAGACCTGAGCTGCAGAGCCAGCTGGGATGGGCTGGGAAAAGCCTCCTCTGCCCTAGAACGTGCTGAGCATCTGCAGTGCTTGGGCTGTAGGAAATCTCTACTTCTCTTTATCTGGATGGAGAAAAGAATTTACAGGAGATGCAACTGGGCAAGGCTTGGAGGAAGGGACCACCTTGTCCTCTGTGGCCACTGGCAGAAATCCTGCCCTGGACTGTCAGCAGCAGAGATGTGGGGTAGAGGTGAGGAAACCCTTTCCATGCAGACTGTGGGGTGTCCATCCCTGGACCCTGATTTTATGTGATTTTTATGCAAGATTGAGCAGTGGGAAGTGGCTTGGAAGTGATGCAGTGATGCCGAGTGGTGGTGGTAGCATCACCTTTAATGGTGACAATCAACCACCCTGGATGGTTGCAGGGATTGACAGCTCTGCTGGTGACCCACAGCCCCATTTTGTAGTTTAAAATTGGTCTTTGATTTATGGGATTTACATCTCCACCCAAGGATGGTTGTGTACTATTTGACTTAAGGCTCAGGGCTTTTGGAGCAGAGGGAGATGAAGAGGCTGGTCTTTCCCTGGTCGGTGAAGAAGAGCATATCCCATGCTGGAAACATAGTTGTTTAGGAGTGGAAAGAATGTCAGAAGACTTGGAAAAAGCTCACAGAAGGGGAAATCAGATGGGATTAAATCCACCCAGAGCCAGTTTCCAGGCCATTTCCATGGTTCTCCCAGTCCAGGCGCTGTAGGTGCTGCAACTCCCTGTCCCCTGGCCAGCCAGGGTGGGGGCCTTGTGACAGAGCGGGGCTGGTAGGCAAAGCCTCATTCCCTCTGGGCTGGCGAGCTGGGAAACCGGTCCTGGCACAGGAGAAAGCCACCTCCTCCGCAGGCTCAATGGGAGCTGTGACTGTCTGTGGGGTGTTTAAATAGTCGTGACTTTGCTGAGCTGATTCCTTTTTGATGTGTGCAGACCTCTCCCTCTGACCTTCCCTTTGCAGTTTTCCCTCGCAGCGAGGGGAGCTGCTGTGCATATCCCAATGGATGGGGCTTCTCCCACTGCTCCGTCCTCGCTCCTGTCTGAAGGTGGGGAGGAAAAGGGCCACGCCAATCCCAGTGCTCCTGTGTGCGAGCCAATTCCCCCAAGGTTGGTTGCTTTAATGAGATGTCACAGCTAATGAGTCTGCTGGCAGAGCGCTCATGGAGAAACGTGCTGGGAAATGGTAACGCAGGAAGTCTCAGCGTTGGGATCACGCAGCTTTCCAGGCTCTGTCCCATCCCAGAGATGGGAATCCGTGGGACGACCTGGGTGAAGGACCTTGTGCTCCACCCCAGCATTAGCCAGGAGCAGCTGGCTGACAGCTCTGCCTGCTCGTTATCAGGATGTGATTGAGCCAAGTGAAAGGAATAAATTCATCCCAAAAAAGTGGGGTGGCCAACAAACCAGCCAAAGCAAACATTGGGAGCTCCCAATACACCAGGCACAAGTGCAGGGTTCATTAAGTGAGACTGGTGATTAATGGGAAGAAATTCATGCTACTGGTGGGCTCCTGCACTGTGAGACCCGCCCCTTGTCCACAACCCAATGAAGAATATCAGCCTTGCTGGGGGCTTTAGGCTGCCAGCAGATCCGAGGCTCTCCTTTAGAGCAGCTGGGCCTGAGGGGCACCTCAAAATTCCCCTGATGAGTGAGCATCCCAGTTCCCTCTATCCCAGTACATGGAGACTGGGGGAGCTCAGAAATGTTTTCACTGCTGAGCATGGAGAGTTCTCTTGGAAGCAATTTATGCCCTGGAATCTGCTGGGAGTTAACACACAAAAGTAACAATGGGAGGTTGGGGAGGGGGCTTCTGTCCCTCATTTTTCCTTGAGCTGATGCACGAGGGAGGGGAAATACAGGGACCTTTTCTCTCCCTGTGCCTGTCCCAGGAGCAGGGATGCAGGATGAACAGGGTGCAGAATGATCCAGGGCACCCATCCCATAGGAGGGCACCCCCAGCACTTGGACAGGGCAGAGGAGTGAGGAGATCATTTCTAAGGTATATTCCTGCTGAATTTAGGTTTACAAAGCGATGGAGGGGGGCAGAGGGCCTCAGCTGCTCTCTGGTTTCCGGTTTCTGCTGCCTCTTGCTCCAGCTGGTTACCGCAGACAGGGCCAGGTTTTGCCATTTAAGGCTGATTTCCCCAGGCTGGGCTGTGCCGAGAGCTGCCTGGGACGGTCCCTCGGCCACTCGGTGTTAATTAAAATGTGTGCCCAGAGAGATGTGGGTGCTCTGGGTGAGGAGGGGGAACCCTCACCATCTCACCCTCCCTTTGTCACATGTCTTTCCCTGATCTCCAAAGCAGAGGAAAGAGCCCAGGGAAGGGATCTGGGTTCATCTGCAGAGCGATGTGCCCGGTGTCGGATGGGCAGGACAAAACCTTTCCTGGTCCCAGAGGCTGCAGGTTCCAAGCAGAAGGCTCCGGTCCCATGGGGCTGGATGAGCCCCCCTGTTCATTGATCCAGCCCTGAGTGAGGGACCCAAGCTGAGCAATGCCAGGGTGGAGCTGGGACACTCTTTGCCCTGCCAGGCTGTTGCCAGGACTGAGCCCAGGCTGTGCTGGGGCTGGAGCTGCCCCACACTCTGGGCTTCCTCA
This sequence comes from Eulacestoma nigropectus, assembly GCA_013397775.1. Lineage (NCBI taxonomy): Eukaryota > Metazoa > Chordata > Aves > Passeriformes > Eulacestoma > Eulacestoma nigropectus. Next base: position 70,065 of record VZTE01003892.1, on the reverse strand, counting down.
TTCTTGTCACTGCAGCTTTTTCTTCCTCTTGCTTGTCCCCATCTGCCCCAAGCTCTTGCAAAACATGAACAGGGGTTCCCACAGAATGAGATGTGCTGTGCAGGCTTGGGCAGTGATCTGGGAACCAAAAGGGCTCCTGCAAAGCCCCACAGGAAAATCACTCCCTGTTTTTTCTGCATGCTGACTTGCCTCTTCTTTGGGCTGAGAAACCATGAAGACAGTGGCCACTCTTTGCGTCTGTCTGAGCCCCACTTGGCTTCCTCTGCTGCTCTGTGCTCCAGCAGTGGAGGAGCTCTGGAAGCCACCTCTGCAACCCCACACTGCTCTGGCTCTGGCATGGGGAAGGGAAGAGAGCAAGAATGTGTAAGTCTTAACCCCATTTATCGTTAAAGGCTGGAGGAGGGAGAGGTGTGTTCCTACCCCGCCCTGCTCATGCCAGCAAAGGGTGCCTTGGGGACAGCTGGGCCAGGGAGTCCCCAGAGCTGTGCCATTGCTCCAGTAAGTGCCACCTGCGGGTACTCGAGGTTCTAACGGCACTCAAATGCATTTTTCAAATATTCTCAGAGCTGATAACACCTCTGCCACCCCAGAGGGGCTCAGTGCCTACCCAAGCACACATCACCCACACGGGACAGCAGAGCAGGCACCCGAGGGTGGCACAGGGACCAGAGACAGCAGAGCTCTGCAGTCCTCCTCAGGAGCAGGAGGGAATGTGACAACTCACACAGCCACCTGAGTCCCACCACACTTTCTCCATCCAGCTCTTCACCCCACAGCCCACCTGTGGTGGAATGAAGATCGATGTGTCCAGATCAGAGCTGGTGGGGAGGGAGCAGAGGTACCTTAATGAGTCAGGGGAGTGACAGCCAGTGCCTGGCACCCAGGGCTTTGGTTTGCCTTTCTCCTGAGATCTTATCACCTGCCAGCAGGAATGTGTGAAATGAGCCAAACAAAGCACATGTGGAAATACTGTCTCGAGTGAGGGATGGAAAGTTTGGGGGCAATGGGCTGGGAGGGCAATGAAATTCAGGGGGGCTTGGTGCCTCTGCACCTGGGCTTTGTGGTGGTGGTTTCTTCCCGTGCCCAGTCAGTGTGCGAGTGGCCTCAGGACGATACCAGAGAGACGAGATCATTGCAAACTTGTTGGCTCGTTCCTGGGTTTGCTGCAGATCTCGGTGTGAGCTGGACCAGAGGGGCTGGTTGGGAAGCAGCATCACCCTGCAGAAAGCCTGTGGTGTCTCCTTCCCCACCGCCAGCCCATCATGAGTGGCATCACCCCACTGTTACCCCAGCCATATGGACCAGAAACAAGCCTGGCACCGGATAAAAACCACCTGGCTCTCCTCCCATGCACCTGCTCCCCAAGGTGAGGGGAGAGGGATGGTCACTGGATTTCAATTCTAGTGGTTCTGTGAAAGGGCTGAGTGCTGTGTAAGTGCTGAATCACCCCTGAAGGTTTATTTAAACTCAGAGGAGTGGATGGGGCATTGACTAGAGCAGGTCCCACTCCTCCGTCACCCTCTCCCCGCCTGGGGAGAGCTGCTTGCGTCACGGCTCGGCACCGGCTGTGCAAACAGAGCCAGGGGCCAGCCCGGGCAGGGATGGGGCTGGGACGGGGCCCAGAGCAGTTCCTGGGTGCCTCTGCGTCCCTCCTTCTAGGAATAGGCAAACCCTACCTCGCCCATTTGCTCCCTGAGCGTCCCTGCGTTTGCAGGGACAGGAGCTGGTGCAGGTCTGGGGTCACTGGAGGGGAGGGGATCCCCACCTTTGGGTGCACCCACAGCAGCACCAGCACAGCGGTCAGACCCCTGTGACCTGCTGCTGGAGATAAAAGGGGCTTATGCCCCAAACCAGAATTACCTGCAGAGTCACAAGTGCTTTACATCAGCTGGCACGGGTGGGAGTCACCCTGACTGAGGGTGGCCCTGCAATGGCCAATCCCTGCTCTCCCTGCCTCAGTTTCTCACACAGAAAACAAAGGCAGCACTATTCCCACTCTCTCCAAGGTAGGAGAAGTCACCTCTGCCAAAGGCCTGAAGCCCCTAGATGGAAAGTGCCACTAGCCCAGCAGAGATCAAAGCGAATTTGCCGGCATGCTTGGGTAGCCCACGATCTGTTTCATTTCCTAGGTACAGTACAAGCAGAAAACTCCATCCAGCTGCTCCCCTGCCTTCATCATCAGAGACCAAGAAAAATCAATTCTCAGAGTAATTAAGAAGCAGTTGAAAATGCACCGTATGGCTCGGCATAGTGCCACGTAACACCTGTGGGAGCCTTTTGCCAGGACAGGTAGCTGAACCCCAGGGAGCATCCTTGAGGGGAAGACCCCCTCAGAGGTGCATCACAGCTGAGGGGTCATTCAGTAGCATTTGGGTGGCGATGGGGGTGGTGTGAGTGGGGCCAGAGGGCTGAGACATGCAGAAAAAACCCAGGGAGAATCAGCTTTTTCTCTTCCCCTTCTGTTTTTAGCTGGAGGAAATATCCCCTGAAACTGATGCCAAGCCTGGCTGGAGGGGAGGGCTACTCCACCACTCTCTGTCCCTGCAGGGAAGCTCCAGCATAGGATTTAGCTTACACCTGTCCCATTGCTGTGGAAGAAGCGGACTCCAGAGATGCCCAGGGTGCAGGGCTGAGGCTGGGAGCCCGGCCGACACCGCCTCGGGGTCTGGCTGTGCCGGTGTAATCGTGCTGTGCTGCACAATGACCTTGGGCTGAAAACAATTCCACGCTCGGGCCTCACAGGCTGTTGCTATCAAGGTCAACCAAAACAGCCCTAGCAGCACGTTTAACCAGTGGGGGAAGGGAGGGCTTTGCTCTGCTCCGGCCGGACCAGTGCAGCCCAGGGAGGGTGGCAGGGTGGCAGGGCTGCGGGGCACCAGGATGGGGCTGGGCAGAGAGTGCCAGCCTGGGCACTGGCTGACGGATGCTGACCTGGCTGCCTACAAGGCTGGGGATGAAGCCTTGGCCTCCTGCTGCCTCTGTGAGCTGGGGGACCTCGGGGCCAGCATCAGGATCTGGAAACGCTGGCTCAAGGATCAGCTCAGGGATACGCAATAAAAGGGCTGGGGGAGGCACAGGGGCACGGAGAGACAAGGCTGGAGGCAGCAAGGACAGGCAGGGGTGGAGAAAAATCACTGCTCAAGGCTTCAACCCCTCCAGCAAAGTCCATTTACCAGGGACAGCAGGCTGTAAACCAGGCACGTGTGCCCTGCTACCGCCTTGGCTACCTGGGCAGGGCTGGGCCCTTTCCAACAGCGTCGGCAAAACCTGGCACTGGTTGTTTGTCTGTGCCTTGAAAATGGAAAATGGTGAATTTATACGGTTTTCCAGCATGATACAATGTAATGATTTTCATTCCTTGTGAATGGGAGGGATGCTCGATGCACTGTTAGCCCATCCATGTGGATGCGCAGATCAGGGGAGAACATCCTTGCACATGGAGGTCTGTGAAGAGAAAGGCTGTCCTCTCTCTGCAAAAGGACTGATAGATCAGAGACAGCTCAAGGATCAATACAAAGGAGCAGAAACCTTGAAGAGGGGGGTATGACAGTGGAGAATGATGCTTAAAGGGGGAGAGTCGAGCCTGCAGCTTTGTCAGGGATGAGCTGGCATCAGGGATGCAACGCAACGAGCCAGGAAAATGTCAGGGGCTGTTTTGCTTCAGGTTTTAATGCTGAATATGTTCCCATAAAGGGAGAGGTGGGGGCTGCAGTGAGGCCCTCAAACATCTCCAAAGGGAGCGATGGGCCTGGTGTTCCTGCTTAGATTTTACCTCCTGCAAATTCCCGTTACAGCTGATGCTGCAAGGAGAAAATTGAAAGAGGAAGGTGCTGAGACGGTCCCTGTGCCTGTGAAACAGGGGATGTGGTCAGCACCTTTCCTTCTTCCCCTTGGGGAGCGGGAAGGGAAAGGAAAGGAAAGGCAGTGCTTCAAAAAACCTCCATGATTTTTGTATGAGGGTGATTCAAAGAGACTGTGGCGGTTTCAGAAGTTTCTACCTCTCTTCTCATTGTCACAACAGCAGGAGGGAGAGAAGGGAGGCCCAAGCACATGACAGGGTGGGAGATGGAGGAGCTGGCACTGAAGGGGATGTGCAGAAATCCAAGCCAAAACTCCAACTCCAAAAACTGCCAGGAATATTTGACCCTCCTCTCCCCAAAAGTGTGGCAGAGGCCATCCCTGCATGAGGCAGAGGGCTTCTACTCTAAGGGAAGGGCTGGGAGAAGCAAGGGGAAAGCAGAGTTCACATGTTGTCCCACAAGTGCAGCGATTCGAGCCCGGCCGTATCAGCTGGTGAAGGGCAGGAGGATCCTCCCTCGGATAGTTTTGTCCAGAGTCAGTGAGAGCCAAGCACCAAGGACAAGCAGGGAGGGATGAAGCAAAACATGGGAACTTGGGAGCCTGTGATGTCTGCCCAAAGATTAACACGACAGCCGAGAAGCTCTTTGCTCGGTTCCCCTTTCTCTCCTCTCGGCTCTTGCAACACCCCAGAAGAGACGGGAAGAGAGCCCCAGCCATGGCCAGGGAGGCAGCCTGGTCCATCACACGGTGGTGAACATGGTGACCGGCTGGTGGTTTTGCTGTCAAGGTGTCTTCAGCCTGGGAGGAAGCGGTGGCACCCGGCCTTGTGCTGGAGGCCACATCCTGCTGTCACACCAAGGCCAGAACTCGCTGCTCCTAAAGCCAGGAGACGCAAGGCCGGTGCTGCTGCCCTCCGGATGCTGGCGGATTGATTGCCTTCTGATTCAGTCCAGTAATCAAGAGTAATTGCCTGGTAGCTCCCTCCCTGCCTAATGGGCTGTCTCGCATCGTGGCTCCCCAGCCTGGCTCCACCCAACCTGCTCACCGGGATGCAGCATCCCACCCCTCTCATGCACGCCCCATCCAGCTGCCCAAGACCCCCATGAGCCCTGGTGGCCTCCCCACCTGGCCCAGACCTCCTGCTGATGCTCCCCATCCCAAACCCATCACCCCAGTGGTATTGTTGGACTTCTTCCTGCTTTATCAGCACGTTCATGGACCACGCTTCCCAGCTGCGAGGGCCATCAGCTTTACCCATGCCTTGTGGCTCCCCTTATTTGACGTATAATCTTCTAATTAATAATCAGCCTTTTCAAAGTGGAACGGAAACATTAATTAATTCCCCGTGAGGCAGGTAATTAACAGCAATGACTCCCATTTTACTGCGAGGGAAGCTGCGATAGAGAGATCTTGCACGATCCACATCGAGGTGACAGAGGAATGACCAGGCAAAGGCAGCTCTGTTCCAGCATGGCCCTGCAGGAACCCTCAGCTGGGTCCCCTTGCACTGAGGGCTTCCCATGGGGACTGTCCTGAGGTATCTCTTTATCACTGTGGCCATCTCCGGTGTGGAGGGGATGGCATAATCCCAAAGTGGCCTGGCAGGACACGTCCATCACTGTGGCCACCTCTGTCCTGCAGGATGAGGCACGGCCCTGGGGTGGCCCAGAAGAGCCCACAGGTCTCTTGTCTCTCTGTACCACCCCTCCAAAGCACCTGGGCGCAGCTGTGGTGCTGAATTTTGGGGTACCCTCACCAGGACAAGGCGCTCCTGTGGAAGGGGATGCCATCCAATGGAAAAGGGCTTCTCTTGTATTCCCATCTGTGCCTGGTGTCCCATTGCCTCCCATCCCCCCAGGTAATTGCAAATCTCCATCTCAACAGGCTTTTGCAGGTTCCTCCTGCTGCTCTCCTCCTTTGTTCATCCCACAGCAGGGAGTAATGAAGGGGGGGGGGAATAATGCCTGGGTCCCCTTTAGGCAAACCCACATGGGCAGTTTGGGGAGGGAGCCCCATCCTCATCCTCACCGTGATCTCTGCAGCTCCCTGATGACAAAGAGCTTGCTGGTGTGGCCTCGAGACCTTGACTGCGGGCCTGACTCCCCCCTCTGTGATGCTGGACAAGGGGTATCCCATGGAGAACGGGCATTTTGAGCCTTTTTTTTTCCGGAGAATTTTTTTTTTCCCTGTCACCACTGTTTTCAAATGGCTGAGATTACACATCCAAGGTCCCCACGCTGAAGTCTGTGTGCTTTCAGCCGGCAACAGATTGCGAGTGGCTGCTGCTACTTTACTTACAGGGCTGCTTAATTAACTTGATTAATCAGCCCATGTTCGCACAACACTCTGGAGACGCAAAGTCCTCTGGTTGCTGCTGCCTGCTGCTCCGTGGCCGCTGCCCTCGCCTTTATTCCCGACCAGTGCTGGATGGTCACAGGCAAGCAGGGAATTGAAGCCTGGGCTGGGGCAGCCACGTCTCCTACTCCAGCGAGGTTTGGATCAGAGGACAGAAACAAATACTGCTCAAATCTGACCAAACCACTGCTCCCGTGGTGCCCCCTGCCAGCGTGGGGCAGGATGGGGAGGGGGGACCATGGCCCCCTGCTTGACTCGATGCCTGCGCCGGAGCCGGCGGAGCGTTCCCTTCTCCCAGGTGCCGCTGCCACCGTAGGCACACGGTCTTTAATGGTGCCCGGTGGCGCCGGCGGCGTTCCCGGTTGCCCGGGCGGGTCCAAGGGCCGAGGGCCTGGCGGCGGCTGGCAGGAGCCGTGTCGCCGCCGCTTGCTGACATCAGCAGTGAACTTGGTCCCGCGTCCCGCTCGTCCCGCTCCCGGCCGGGGTCACCGCTGCCCGCCCGGCCCAGGGGTGCAGGTGACGGGCGCTCCACGTGCCCCGCGCTGGGCAGCGCCGCAGGCAGGGCAAGCGGCACCCCTGGGACCCCGCACCGCGCTGCCCCCGGGTCCCCCCTTCCCTCCCGGGGGGCTGCATCCGCCCGGCTCCCACAGAGACGGGGGACGAACGGGCCGGGACCCCCACCGGCGGGGCTTTGTGTGAGGATTGGGGTGGGGAGGGGGGG
>VZTE01003892.1:52825-62935 GCA_013397775.1 Eulacestoma nigropectus | reverse complement strand
CCGCGAGCTCTGCCTGCCCTCACTGTGCGCGCGCCCCGCTCCCGCCGCCGCCTCGCGCCTGCCCCGGCTCCGACCGCGCGAACTCCCCAAAGGTGAGAGCGGCACCGCGACAACGGGGGATAGGAAAATAGTGATATTAATGGTGTTAGTAATGAGCCAGTGGTCTTACGAATATCGATGTGATCGGGGTTGTTGGGACGCGGCGCGCCCTTTGTGCGCTGGCGGGGTGGCGGCCCCGTAGGGCGCCGCCGCGTTTTAAGGGATAGAGACGCAGCTCGCGGTTTAAGGCTGGTTTGGGAGGTGATGCTTGCGGAGGGGGGTCGCGCCCCTGCCGCCCGTGGGGTTAATCCGCCCCGTAAGAGGATTGCTGGTGCGGACGGGGGGAGCGGGCGGCTGGGCTGTTGTGTCCCGGGAGCGGCGGCGTGGAGGAGTGGCGCGGGGCTTTGTCTGTTCCGCGGAGCCGCCCGTGCTGGGGTCGGGGCCCGGGGGCGTTGTCCCCGGTGAGGAGGGGCGCGGCCCCCCCCACCCCGCACATCCGAGTAGTCTTAGTGGCTGCTGCTTGCGGGGAGGGGCCAGCACCCCCTACACGGGGCGAGGCTGTGGATCGGAACAATGCGGGGTTGGGGGGCGCAGGGGGGACCCCCCGTGTGCCCGGGGCGCAGGTGCAGGCGGGGGCTGCCCGCTCCAGCTCCGACTACACTTCCCAGGCTGCCCGTGTGGGGCGGCACATGTGCGGCAGCTGCTGCCGCCGCCCCCCCCCGCCACAGGATTACAGCGGCGCGGCCGGAGCCGCCGGGGCTGAGCCTGGGCGGGCGGCAATTGCATAAGATGCTGGCTCTAATCCCGCCCGTGGTGCTGCTGGTCGATGGGGCAGAGCCTCGGTCACGCTTGGCTAGTGGGCTGGGCGTGGTGGCCAGCGCTTGTTGTGCTGGGGTTCCTTGTAGAGACTGGCTTTGGGGGTTGTGCAGAGGTTGAATTTTGCTGGCTGTGCCTGGCACACGGTGGGCATCGGGCGTGATCCCCTAGGCTGGGTGGACGCGCCGAGCCCCGCTGACGCCACATGGCGGGGAGCTGGGGCGAGCACCGGGCGTGACCGGCGGGGCTGTGCGGAGGTGTTGAGCCCCGCGGGCCGGCTCAAGGTGGGGCACCGGGCGTGACCGGCGGGGCTGTGCGGAGGCGTCGAGCCCCGCTGGCCGGCACACGGCGGGCGCTGGGGTGTGGCGGCCACGCCCGCCCGCTCCGGGGAGTGGCCGCCGCCGTCCCCCCGACAGCCGGTGGCGGGCGAGGCGCGGCGCGCTCCATCCATTGCCTTTTATGGTAATAATGCGAGAGGGCGCAGGGACTTCCTTTGTCCCAAATCCGCGCAGTGCCGAATTCTGGGAGGTGTCGCCCCCTCTAGCGGGCGCCGGGCGAAGCGGAGCGGCGCCGGCAGGAAGGAAATGGGTGGGGAAGGCCTTGGCGGCATCGCCTGCGCTTCCCGCCATCGCCTTCCCTTCCCGCCTGCCGCCGCGGTACAGGGCTCGGCGTGTGAGCGGGGATGCTGATGTCTGTTTGTCTCCTCCCGCAGCCAGCCATGGATGACGATATTGCCGCGCTCGTTGTTGACAATGGTTCCGGTATGTGCAAGGCCGGTTTCGCCGGGGACGATGCCCCCCGTGCCGTCTTCCCATCCATCGTGGGTCGCCCCAGACATCAGGTAGGTGGCTGGTGTACTTGTTACCTGACAAAGGAGAGGAGCATTTGGTGGAAGTGGTTCCCCTAGAGGCAAGAAGCCCTTTTATTTGGCTTTGTACCATGAGAGGCCTCTGCGCTGCAGCACAGCTGGTGGGGAATGCAGCCTCCTGCAGAGCCTTTGTGCAGTGTGTGTTGGAGCAGCTGGCTGGATGTCCTTCCTGATAGGTGACAGCAGAGGGACAATAATTTGAGACTTAGCGTTGGGAAAAGGGAGTTACCCACTCTTCAGCTGTACTTAACCACATTGTCTTTGTTCTGCAGGGTGTGATGGTTGGTATGGGCCAGAAAGACAGCTATGTTGGTGATGAAGCCCAGAGCAAAAGAGGTATCCTGACCCTGAAGTACCCCATTGAACACGGTATTATCACCAACTGGGATGACATGGAGAAGATCTGGCATCACACCTTCTACAATGAGCTGAGAGTAGCCCCTGAGGAGCACCCTGTGCTGCTCACAGAGGCTCCCCTGAACCCCAAAGCCAACAGAGAGAAGATGACACAGGTGCGTAGAACTCTGCCGCTTGGAGCTACAGCAGATACTGCTGCAGGCCAGCTCTCCTCTTCCATGTTGTCTTCTCTCCTCCTTCACCACTGTTCTCCCTTTTTGCCATCTTTACAGGGTTTTCCTTTCCTGACCTGAGTCTCCTCTTTGCTGGACCTTGACAGGTTTTGTTTGCTCTTCTAAGCTGGCTTTCTCTGAGACTGAACTAGCAAGTTGTCTAACTGCTGTTTCTGACTAGGCACACTAATCCATTTACAGCCTTGAGTGACTGTACTGTAGTTTACTTGGCATTTGTTTTGTTCCTTGCTGTGATCCGTGGATGGGTCTGTGGCAGTGGTGTTCTGCTCAGGCTCTGACCTGGCAGGTGTGGGTGGAGACCAGGTGAGATAAGCATGGACTTTGATGGGGAGTGTAGAGATGCCTCTTATCTAGGGGCAGAAGTAAAACCACTTGCATGGACTTGGTATAGACCTGTAGCAAGAACCCCGTGTTTTGCTGTTGACTCAACCCCTCCTTTTCTCTCCCTAGATCATGTTTGAGACCTTCAACACCCCAGCCATGTATGTAGCCATCCAGGCTGTGCTGTCCCTGTATGCCTCTGGTCGTACCACTGGTATTGTGATGGACTCTGGTGATGGTGTTACCCACACTGTGCCCATCTACGAAGGCTATGCCCTCCCCCATGCCATCCTCCGTCTGGATCTGGCTGGCCGTGACCTGACGGACTACCTCATGAAGATCCTGACAGAGAGAGGCTACAGCTTCACCACCACAGCCGAGAGAGAAATTGTGCGTGACATCAAGGAGAAGCTGTGCTATGTCGCCCTGGATTTCGAGCAGGAGATGGCCACAGCTGCCTCTAGCTCCTCCCTGGAGAAGAGCTACGAACTCCCTGATGGCCAGGTCATCACCATTGGCAACGAGAGGTTCAGGTGCCCCGAGGCCCTGTTCCAGCCATCTTTCCTGGGTAAGTCCAACTTCCCTAGGATACCCTGTGCCCCCTCAGTGTTCCTTCTGTGAAGGGTGACCTGGAGATCGTGGCAATGAGATAACCTATTTTAATGCTGGTCTGTAGCAGGGCTTGTGCTGTCCCACCAGTTAGCCTCAATTCCCACACAGCTTAAAGCTGTTTGAGGGACTTGGGTCAGTAGAGCCAGAGGTTGAGTCTGTCGCAGCCATGGCTCTGTAGTGCCTTCCTGCTGAAAGAGCTGGTGGTCTCTTGGTTGCCTGTAGTATCTTCTTAGGTTTCTTTGATTCTGTCTGAGCCTTTGTTGACTTGAGACTTCTGCTTCTTCACAGGCATGGAGTCCTGTGGTATCCATGAAACTACCTTCAACTCCATCATGAAGTGTGATGTGGATATCCGTAAGGACCTGTATGCCAACACAGTGCTGTCTGGTGGTACCACAATGTACCCTGGCATCGCTGACAGGATGCAGAAGGAGATCACAGCCCTGGCACCCAGCACAATGAAAATCAAGGTACGATGGAGTTGGGGGAACATCTCAGCACCCCTGTTAGGCTGAAATATGCAGCATGGGTAGAGGGTGGTATGCTTGAGTCCTGCTGCAAAAGATAGAAACCATGTCTGTGTGGTGCAGCCTTAATGGCCTTGGGCTGGACAGGATGGCACCCACCCAACTGTATGAATAATGGGATTAGAGTAAAGACTGGCTGCGAAGGAGAGAGGTGGGCGTGTGAGGTTTTGTCTTGATCCTGTTTGGACTTCATGGTATCTTGGCCAAGGTTAGATAGGGGAATTAGGCAGCTCCATCTTGCAGGGCTGTGTGTGGGCTGTGAGCATAGTGTGATGCTGTGTCTGACTGGTTCCTCCTCTTCCCTCTGCAGATCATTGCCCCACCTGAGCGTAAATACTCTGTCTGGATCGGAGGCTCCATCCTGGCCTCCCTGTCCACCTTCCAGCAGATGTGGATCAGCAAGCAGGAGTACGATGAATCCGGACCCTCCATTGTCCACCGCAAATGCTTCTAAACCGGACTGTTATCAACACCCACACCCTTGTGATGAAATGAAACCCATAAATGCGCATAAAACAAGACGAGATTGGCATGGCTTTATTTGTTTTTTTTTTGGCGCTTGACTCAGGATTAAAAAACTGGAACGGTGAAGGTGTCAGCAGCAGTCTTAAAATGAAACATGTCGGAGCGAACGCCCCCAAAGTTCTACAATGCATCTGAGGACTTTGATTGTACATTTGTTTGTTTTTTTAATAGTCATTCCAAATATTATAATGCATTGTTACAGGAAGTTACTCGCCTCTGTGAAGGCAAAGCCCAGCTCGGAGGGAGTCCACCAGTTACAGCTGGTGTTAGGTTATAATTGCTTGTCTGTAAATTATGTAACCCGACAAGTGTCTTTTTGTATCTTTCCGCCTTAAAAACAAAACACACTTGATCCTTTTTCTCTTCAATTTGTCAAGCAAGCAGCCTGTGTTCCCCAGTGATAGATGTGAATGAAGGCTTTACAGTCCCCCGCAGGGTCTAGGAGAAGTGGTGCCAGTATGTGGGGGAGGGAGGGGCTACCTGTACACTGACTTAAGACCAGTTGAAATAAAAGTGCACACCATAGAGGCTTGACTGGTGTTGGTTGTTCATTTTCTTTCTTTCCATGCTGTTTTTTGACAGTTGCTTCCTGCTCTCATCTCACCCTTCCAGGCTCTACAGCTCTGCTATCGGGCTCGGGGGATGCTGGTGCTTCGGGGCAGAAGGCAGATGGCTCTGGGTGATTAGGGGAGGGGTAGAACTGAGCCTGCCAAACCTGTGGGTCTCCAAGGGTGCCTTGGGCTGGAGTTCTCCAGATACTGCCAGTGTATGCAACAGGGAGCTGCTGGAGGAGCTGGGCTTAGTGGGGATTCAACTGCACCTTCCCAATGTTGCTCTGTGTGTCTCCTTCCTCTGTGTTCTATGTCTCCTGCTGGACTAAGGGAAGCAAGTGGGGTGTGGTGATGCCATAGCCAAGCCAAAGCAGCTGCCTTCTGCCTCCACCAAGGCTCCTTTGACTGGTCTGCAGCTCTACATGGGGCAGTGTCCCCACTTCTGCCTGTTCCAGGTGTCACAGCTTGCCTGTCCTGCTCCCAGTTTACCCTGGGAGGGAGGCCTGGGTTCAGGTAGGGAGATTCATGCCCTGGCAGCGTGCTGGCTGGGTGGAGCAGCTTTCAGGTGAAAGCAAGAGGAAGTCCTGTGAAGTGGAAAAAATTGACTTCAGAGAGCAGGGCCACTAGAGTGCTACTTGGGTGGGGCTGGGAAAAAGGTGCAGGGAGGAGGGAGGGAGCTTTGGCAGGGTGCATGACACAGCTCCACTGCAGGTACCTGCCTTCACCCCAGCCTTTGCCAGGAACGTTTCGGGCTTTTGACTGTACCCATCCTTTGGGCTTCCAAACCTGTGAAGCTTCAGCCTTGTTTGATCAATTCCTCTGGTTTTGTGGAAGAGTGGGGACCCTCACAAAGCCATGCTGGGTGCTGAGACCCTGTTTGGGCACAGCAACTTCCACAACCCTCCAGAGCTGGAGTCACATCTGTGGAAACGAGACAGACAGGATTGAGGCTACTGGGTCAGGAAACAGGAAAAGCTGAGCCAGGTGACACTATTGCCAGCTTGGAGAACAGACCTGGGAGCATTTTCAGGAGTGAAGCTTCCCAAGGCTCTGCCAGCCTTGCCTGCCTTTGAAGAGCTAATGGCTGTGATTGTGGCATGCTCGCAGCAGATGAAAGGCAGGGAACAGGCTCCAGTTCCTCTTTAATCCTCTGCCTGGCCTGCTCCTGCTCTGGCATCGTACTGTACTCAGGGTGGACCTGCTGGTTTCTGCCCTTCATCTCCCCAGGCTCCCTCCTGGGTGCAATGGGAGCCTGGCAGGGCTGGAGGTGCAGACACTGGGCTGAGCTGTTGAGTACTGGAAGCACCAGTTTGCAACAGAGGAGGTGAAACAGGTTGGAGCAAGGCCCAAACTGGGCTTATAACCTGAGGTCTTGGGGAAATGGGGTGAGGAGGAGGCAATGGCAGCTCCTGGGGAGGGAGCTGGTGGGAGCGGGGTAGGAAAAAGGCCAGAAGCCAAGAAGAGATGACAGCAATAGAGAAATGTGGTGCCTTTCTTCAGCCTTTTCTGAAATGGTCACTGATTGCTGTGGGAAAATGTGCTGAGACACAAAGAACAGAAGAAACTGGTGGTGGTGAGAAACCAGTGAGCAGCAAAATGCCAGGGGCTGAGAGCAGCTCAGGTGGGCAGAGGTGTGAGCACAGAGAGACTGGTGCAGAGCTGCTGGACACAGGGCAGCTGGGATGATTTTCATGCTCCAGAGCCAACTGAAGTATGCTGCTAGTCAACACTTTGCACGGCTTTTTCTCCTTTCTACCCATTTCACTTGCTGTTTTGGGTAACCAGCCCCTCAATAAAATGAGGCTGAGCCTTCCACAGCCCTTCCCAATGCCTCTCCAGCGTGAGGCCATGGTGTGCACAGCCACTCTGCAGGCTGCTCTAGCAAGGCTCCATTTATCCCTCCTCTGGGCCATTACATGCTGGAGAAAAGAATGTGGTGCCGGGCAGGGACAACTGCAAGCATTACTCACTGCTCCCAACTCCAGCGAGCACGGGGGAGCCTGGAGTGGTTTCCTCTCAGGAACGTCAAGTGCTGGAAGAGAGGAGATTTTTTAACTGCAGTTTCTCTGCCATGGAGTTTCAGAGGGCTCAATTCGCCCCTCACTGTTCCACAGAGGTGGGGCAATGCCGAGGCCTGTCAGGGAGGGAGTAGAGGAGCCATGTCCGAGCTTTAGCCATGGTAGACTCAAAGGAGAAGTTGTGCAGGGAATAATCAGTGCCCTGGCTATCTCCTCCTCTTTTCCAGCACACAAATAGCCAGGGGTTGTGGGGAGACCAGAAGCTTTAATATGTCCAACCACAGGCCAGGCTGAGCGCGTCCCCCTGTCTGGCTTAGCCATGGTGACGTTCTGGGATTCCTCGGGCTGCAGAGACGGCGGGACTCGGCTCTAGATCCTTCCACGTCACCCAGCCCTTTCCTACCTCCCTGTAGCTGCCGTGGGAGAGATGGCTCAGCTCAAGGGAGCTGAGCAAACACGTTTTACGCCCTTTCTTCCCTCAGAGTTCCCAACTTTCCCTCCTGCTGGCACTTCACCTGCAATTAGCTGATGACCTGGAAAGTCACCTCACTGAGCTGCTTATGGAATCAAGCCACCGCCGGGAATTAGTGACGTCCTTGGCAAAGGAGACGGTTGCAGCTCTCGGGATTTAGCCCTGAAGGGCCTCATTGTCTCTGAGCTGTGTCAGGGACAGTTGACCAGAAACGGTCCCTGGATGGGGAGGGTCCTGTTCTCTCGTTAGTAAGCATGTGCTCCTCCAGGAGAGGTGCCAGCTGGCTGTGTGCAAAAATCCCAGGGAATCTCAGAGCATTCAAACTCAACTCCTTGCAGAAGTCCCCTCTGAGGGTACAAAGCATCAGCTTCAGAAAACGGCTGTTCTGAGGTACCTGTTCAGGGATGGGTCTGTGGTATTGGCTGTGCTTGGGGTAGGAGCAGTCTTGGTCTCTGAAGTTGTTCTTTGCAGGATTGCTGACCTGGAGCCTGCCCTGACTTGCATTATAGCCATCTGTAATCCACTTTAGCAGTCCTTACAGTATTAAACCATATCGAGGATTGATAATCACATCCAGCAGTGGAGCTAACAATCCACCCAAGCATACCAAGTGCTCTGCCTGCTGCAGTTGGGCTGGGCTTTAGTCAAGCTGGCAAAACAATGTTCAGGCTGTATCAGTCTTAAGAAGAATCAGAGGAGAGAACTGAAGCAAGACTTTCCAGAGGGGAAAAACATAAAATCCCCAGGACAGTCTGGCCTTGAATGTGAAGATATTTTGTTTTATACGGAGCAAAATATCTTGATACTGGTATTACTTTGTTTGCCTGTCTGGACTGGGACAGCATGGTGTGTGCCTGCCTTGTTTGGGCTAGGAAAATGTGTATTGGTTGTAAGATGACCAAAGTCTACCCACATGGAGAAGAGCATTCCTGAAATGAGGCACAGCAAGGAGGGTTTCCCCTATCACCGTCTGGCCACCTCCCAGGGCCACAAAGAGAAATGCCAGAGTTCGATGTAGATGTTCAATTCCTTCCTCCTTTACTGCCGGCTTCTGTGGCATGTTCAACCTTTGTGCCTGATCTGCACCAACACCCTGCTCGTTTATTTGGTGGATCACAAGTCCAAATGCAGCTTCTCTTACAAAGCCTGGTTTCTTCTCAGGAACTCCTTACACCACGCTCTGTTCCCAGTACTTATTCGGGGTTGTCAGCTGCTGTCTGGCCCCTGTACGCCCCAGGGCTGGAGGGAACCCATGGCTACTCCAAACGCCGGCTGCTCCAGCCGCTCTGGCTCTCTGGGCAGGGCCTTCCCTCTGCCTTTGGGACTCACTGATGGTTTTATTTATCATTTGCATTGGAAATGCAGGTCTCCTCCACCCTGGTCTCTGCTTTCCCTGGTGACTGCAAATATGGTAGGTTGGTATTTTTCCCAGATGTCAAACGAGTCGGTCTTGACTGAAAGGCCTCCGGATTTAATTTGTGATTACCTTTTATTCAAGTGAAACACATGACAAACAAAGCAGGTACAGGTCCTCTACAGAGGCTCTCCCTCATCTAAGAGCTAAAAATGGTTTTCCTCTTTGACTCCAGAGCTCTCTCACAAGCCTAGAAGCAAAATACATAATCAAGACTTGAGGCACTTGCTATTTCTAAGCGAAACCCCCAATTTACCCTTAATGTAATTCACGGCCTTAAATGGCAACAATCAAGCAGGAAGAAAATAGCAACTTATTCATCTTCCTTTATGGGTCATCTTTAAAACACATTTTCGATGAACAAAATTCCTGAAGCATACATGTAACTGGAAATTCCAGCCCTCCAGTCCTGTCTGTACTTGAGATTTGGGATAGGAGCTATGTGGAGCTACACTGTGCCAAGCCAGCTGCTCCCCTTGGACACGGCTGTGTGTGATGGCTGTGGTCACAGCAGCCCTGGGTGATTCTGCATGGCCCTTTGCACATCAGTGAAGGGTAGGATGGTGATATTGGGAAGAAATTCTTCCCTGTGAGGGTGAGGAGGCCCTGGCACAAGCTGACCAGAGAAGCTGTGGCTGTCCCATCCCTGGAAGTGTCCGAGGCCAGGTTGGATGGGGCTTGGAGCAACCTGGGATAGT
Organism: Eulacestoma nigropectus; assembly: GCA_013397775.1. NCBI lineage: Eukaryota > Metazoa > Chordata > Aves > Passeriformes > Eulacestoma > Eulacestoma nigropectus. Next base: position 53,484 of record VZTE01003892.1, on the reverse strand, counting down.
GGAAGGTGCCCCTGCCCGTGGAATTGGGATGGATCGGGATGATCTTTTAAGTTCCAACCCAAACCATTCTAGTATTCTATAGCGTGACCAGCAGGACCAGGGCAGTGATTCTGCCCCTGTACTTGCAACTGGAGAGGCCACATTTTGAGTGCTGTGTCCAGTTTCCGGCCCCTCAATCCAAGAAGGACACTGAGGCACTGGAGCCTGTCCAGAGAAACGAATGGGGATGAGGAAGGGTCTTGAGCACCAGGAGTGGCTGAGGAAGCTGGGGGGGCTCAGCCTGGAGAACAGGAGGATTAGGGGGGATCTTCTTGCTCTCCACAACTCCCTGAGGGAAGGTTGTAGCGAGATGGGGGTCAGGCTCTGCTCCCAAGGAACAACGGGCAGGATGAGAGGAAATGGTCTTAAGCTGTGCCAGGGCAGGGTCAGGTTGGACATCAGGAAGAATTTCTTCACGGAAGGGGTTGTCAGGTATTGGAAGGGGCTGCTCGGGTGGGTGGTGGAGTCACCGTCCCTGCAAGTATTTAAGGACAGCCTGGACATGGCACTCAGTGCTCTGGTCTGGTTGACATGGCGGTGTTCGATCAAACACTAGACCCGATTATCTCCGAGCTCTTTTCCAACCTGAAGGACCCCGGTGTTCTCTGACTCCACGGACC
>VZTE01003892.1:14954-52718 GCA_013397775.1 Eulacestoma nigropectus | reverse complement strand
CCGCGCGGCTGCCGCCATGTTGCGCTGCGGAGAGGTGAGTCGGGGCTTGTGGGGCTCAGCTCGCCCCCCGCTTTCCCCTCCGCACCGGCCCCTCGGGGCGCCGGTAACCGGGGCTGCTGCGGGGCTGGGGGAGCCGGCAGCCCTCAGGGCGGGAGCCGGGCTCGGGGGCAGGGAGGGCGCTCGGCGGCGGGGCCATGGCGCCGGAATCGCCCTCGCCGTGTGTCTCCGGGGGGCTCACAGGGGCTGTGAGGTGGAGCAGCCCCGCGTCCCCTCAGGAGCTGCCCTGGCGTTAGTGCCAGTTTGGGCTGTGGTTTCGCCGTTAAGGTGTGAGTGTGTTGCACAAGAGCTGCGGGTGATGGTGGACTGCAGTGTCGGTGTGTGTCTGTATGTGTAAACAGATATATATAGCCTTATATATATGTATATATGCATGGTTATATAACTCTTAAGGTTATTGAAACGGGTGGCGCTTGGAGGAAGGATGTAGAAAGAGATTGCTGTGATATATTTAGGAAAGGATCATGGACAGTCGCTTTTCCAGTTGCAAAGTAAGTACAGTGAATGGAAATGTTAGCCAACAGTGAAAGACCAAGTGAAAGTACCATGGCTTCGTGTGAAGTTTTGTACTACCTCCATATTCTCCTTTTCTTTTTCCTCTTTTTTTTTTTTCTTCAAGGAGGTCGTAAGTGAGGAGAGTGAGGAGGAAAGCAATGGAGTCAACTTGATGGAGTTCTCAGATGAGATCCTTCTGCACATCCTCAGCTACGTCCCTTGCACAGACCTGGTCCTGAATGTCAGGAGAACCTGCAGGAAACTCGCAACACTTTGCCTTGACAAGAGTCTAACACATACAGTTCTGCTTCAGAAGGACTATAAGGTGGGGAGAGTAGCTTGCTTCTTCTGTTAGCTGTGAGGACAAATTTGACTTCTGAAAAACAGTGCCAAGCAGTAGAGCTTTCCAATGTGTATGCATAAATAGATTGCTCCTGAACTCTGAAATAAAATACACAATAAGCTGTTTTATAAAAGCATTTATTTCCCAGAATGCTTTGTTAGAACAGCTCTGTGTTCCCTTAGTTATATAAAATACTGTCAGTAAAAACTTAACTTCTCCATATTTCTGGAAGCTAAAATGAAAGTAAACGTGACCTTCTGTTTGTAACTGTGGTTGTGTAAAGTTACCATTTTCTCAAAATATGTTTTCCATGTTGTTGTGCAAAAAAATCTTGTGTGTGTTGCTGTCAGGCATGCAGTCAGCAAAGCCAGAAATTGTGTGCATGTTATAACAAAAATAAAGCTTGGGAAGGAAGTGTGATATATTCAATGGGAACTGTATCAGCCAGTGCAGGCAAGGGGAAGCCCTTGTTGCTCGTTTCCAAAAGAGGAAACCGAATGAAGAATGGAAACATTCTTCTTTCAATTTGAGTTTCTGCACATAGCCAGTTCTGCTGAAATAGCTTTGCTGGTAGGAAATGGAGTTGGTTTTCCCTTCCACTCTCAGCTGCTGAACAGTCTGTAATGCAGAGCACAGAAACAAAAGGAAGTGTAATCTTAAGAGTCTGAAGCATGGCAGACTGAGCTGCCAGCAGTGTGATAATTCTTAGGCTGTGCTGCCATCCCCAAACCTTTGGATGAGCCATGTAATCCAAGTGCCAACCGCTCTTATGCCCATCTCCAGCTGGGAAACTGAGTCAGTGCCCACCACTGCTGTATATCTCACTGAATGTGGTTTTGCTTGGGTGCAGGTAAACAAAGACAAAGTGAAGCAGCTGATGAGGGACATTGGAAAGGAGATCTACCAGCTGAACATGGCCGGGTGCTACTGGCTGCCCAGCTCCACTATCGACCACGTAACGCGCTGCAAGAACCTGGTCAAGCTGAACCTGTCCGGCTGCCACGTCACCTCTCTCCGGCTCTCCAAGATGCTCTCCACGCTCCAGCACCTGCGCTCCCTGGCCATCGACGTGAACCCGGGGTTTGATGCCAGCCAGCTGAGCAGTGAGTGCAAAGCCACCCTCAGCCGTGTCTCGGAGCTGAAGCAAACCCTTTACACGCCCTCGTACGGTGTTGTCCCGTGCTGCACCAGCCTTGAGAAACTGCTGCTTTACTTTGAGATCCTCGATCGCTCGCGGGAGGGGTTTATGCTCTCTGGGCAGCTGATGGTGGGCGAGAGCAACGTGCCCCATTACCAGAACCTCCGCATCTTCTACGCCAGGCTGGCTCCTGGCTACGTCAATCAGGAGGTGGTGAGGCTGTACTTGGCAGTGCTGAGTGATCGGACACCTGAGAACCTCCACGCTTTCCTCATCTCTGCCCCCGGCAGCTTTGCGGAGACGGGAGCCACCAAAAACCTCCTGGACTCCATGGCTCGAAATGTACGTCTGGATGCTTTACAACTGCCCAAAGCCTGGATTAACGGCTCTGGGCTCCTGCAACACTTGAAGTTCAACAACCCTTTCTACTTCAGCTTTAGCCGATGCACCTTATCTGGTGGGCACCTGATACAGAGGGTCATTAATGGTGGGAAGGATCTTAAAAGCCTGACCAGTTTGAATCTCAGTGGCTGCGTTCACTGTCTGGCCCCCGAGTCCTTGTTACGGAAAGCAGAAGATGACATTGACAGCAGCATTTTGGAAAGCCTGGTAGTGTCTTGCTGCAACTTGAGACACCTGAACCTGTCTGCAGCTCACCACCACAGCTCTGAAAGCATAGGGAACCACCTGTGCCAGCTCCTGTCCAGGCTAAAGCACCTGCTCTCTTTAGCACTTCCGGTTTGCTCCATCACAGATGTTGCTGCAAGCGTGGAGAAGCCTCCCACCACACCTAATCTGGTGCCCCAAACATTTGGAAGGAAAGTTCGGATTGGGATACAAACATATCCAAGGAACTTAGGGGACCAGGCAAATCAGAAGATCGAGTCTTCGGTGTTTTGGGCTCTGATGGGAAGCCTCCGATTTTTGGAAACCTTGGAGATAATTGGGTCCAGTTTCTCCTCTGCCATGCCCCGCAACGAGCCAGCAATTCGGAACTCGTTGCCTCCCTGTGTCCGGGCACAGAGTGTGGGGGATTCAGAGGTGGCTGCCATTAGCCAATTGACTTACCTGCAGAGCCTCACCTTAGCACAGCTGCCAAATATTCTCACGGGCTCTGGGCTCATCAACATCGGGCTGCAGTGCCAGCACCTGCGGACTCTTTCCTTGGCCAACCTGGGCATGATGGGCAAGGTGGTCTATATGTCTGCTCTCATGGACATGCTGAAACACTGCAAGTGTTTGAGAGATCTCAGGTGAGGGGCTGCCCTTGAACATCTCCCATTTTGTTTGTGGAGCTCCAGAAATGCGATGTGTGGTTTGTTGTGGCTGCTGTTAAAAGTATTCCGGTCCAGAGTAGGTGCAATGGCTTGAAAACTGGGTATTTTCCTTCCTGGCTTGTGGAGAACAGGAAGGCATCGCATGTTGTCCTTGAGGGCTCAGGATATACCCTTTAACCAGTGTTTTAGGAGCAAAAAGTGCTGTGACTGCCTTCCTTTTAGATAAGGAAGAGTGCATGCTGCATATTTGGGAGCTAGCAGCTTGTCAGGGCTGGTTAAATACTGCGTCCCTTTGCTGACTTTTTGGCCTTGCATACTCGCACATCTCTTAAATTTCCAGGAAGGAAGAGACTCCTACACTGTCTAGATAATGGAGAGTTTTCTTTAGGTTTCCCAGTGAGATATTTGTCTGCCTTGGGTTTGTATGAAAATATCGCCTCTTTATTTTTTTTTTTCCTTTTCTTTATAATGTACTGAAAATATTCCAGATTTAGAGTTTGTCCTGTTGGTATTCCTCTCCTGGTAGGATTTAAAGGATCCTACCAAGGGTCTGATCCTAAAGGGTGCACAAAGGAGATTCATGGTAGCCAAAATGTGCTTGTGAAAGGAAACTGTGATGGTTTCCTTGCACCAGTCCATATGAACACAAATGTTACCACTTTAGAGAGATGGGTTTTTTCTTCTTTTTTTTTTTCCCTAAATCAGCCTCTTTCAGTGAAACTGCAGAACCCAATGTCAGTCCCATTGTCCCCCTTTGTTCACAAACAGGTCCAAAATGCTGTGCAGTTGGGACAGCAAGGTCACGGTTCTGTTACTGTGGCTGAAATCACTGCTCATCACCTGAGACTGGTGTTTGTGTGCCTGTTCCTGATCCACTGCGACTGTGAGGGGAGCCATGGGGGCTAAAACATCTCAGGAAGGTTTTCATTTTCCACCATTTCCCATTTATAACGGGGGAGAAGTGTGCTGGTCTCTCATCCAAGGGATGGCAACTGTTGGGAATTCGGTTGCTCGAGGTCTTGGATTACGTGAATGTATCTTTAGCCTTCGGGAGAGTAAATAGCCACGGAGGGACTGAAGGCTGGGGAAGGAGCTTTGGGTGTGCGGTGTTGCTTTGCTCATCCTAGGCCCTGTAGCTTCCTGAGGCTTTGAAATGGAGGCCAAGAGCGATAGAGATGGGAGGCAGCGCAGAGCCTGGAATAAAGGCTGCGACAGGGCTGTCACTCATTTGGGTGGAAGCTGTCTTCTTTTTTGAGTAAAGGCTAAGATTTTATATTAGCTTAAGATGGTTTTAGAAATTAGCACTTCCTCCTGATAGTGTAGTTTCCTTTTGATTTGGCTAATTCCCTACTGTTTCCACCCTTTTTTCCCTTCCTAGCTTTCCAGGCTGAGGAACAAGTTTAAGGGGCTATTCCAAAGCAACATTGCCATCTAGCGAATGCAGGGCGGCATTTCAGGTGTGGCTGGTGTGTCCCAGGGATTCACCTGGAAACCTGGATGCTGGAGATTCTGTGCTTTTTGTCCTAAATTTACAGTGCCCCAATAATGATGTTGAAAAATTGAAGAGGTTGCCCATTCTCTTAATATGAATTTTAACTTATTATCCAAAGTGCTGATACGCTCTTAGGATCTCTTCAGGCAATGCCACCCGACAGCAGTTGCAGGCTGAGACTGAAACAGAATTTATCAATTAACAGGATTAAGTTGCTGAGATACCCCTGCATATTACAAAGCCTGTGCAGAGATTATCCAGATCAGGTTGGCCCCGACAGCTTGTTATCACCTAATGGATTAACCTTCTCGGAGCTCTTGGCTTTCCTGACCCAATGACTGAGACTCCCAAGTGCTCTGAAGCCCGGTAGTAAATCTGCACTAAGCGGATGAACTCTCCTGGTGGCACGGGCCCTGAGCAGGTTCAGCTCCCTGCAGGCTGGTTTCTGTGAGGGAGTCACCCACTTATGCTGCTGGTTAAAACACTGACCCCTTTTTGGCCAGGTATGGCTTCACTGTGTCATTTTGTTGTCCTCCTGGATCACTGTGATAGAGGATCCTGTCTCTCTTCCCTGGGCCAGGTGTTTAAGGTAAAGGTTGAGTCGATGGTGGTTGTTCTTCCTGTGGGAGAGCAGTAGCTCTGATCCTTTGCCAGGGCTGGTTGTGGTCACTTTGTTGCCCCAGTTCTGCATCACTCTTTGTGCACTGTGTGTTTTTCATGCCTGCTTCTCCCCAGGCAGTAAACTGAAGATATGACCAGTTTGGGCAGCGTTTTTACACTGGAGCAGAAGGTGCCCAAATCCACATCACCTGCTTGGTGGATGTCAGGTAGCAGAATCCAGGCTGTGCTTGTAAGACCAGAATGGATCTACTCCTTAGACCCAAGGCTTGTCTTACCCACCATACTTTGTGGGAAACTTGCAAAACCAGGGTTACTCCAGGGTTACTCCCTGTGGGCGCCGGAATTCTGCAGTTTAGGGCTTTTCTGCCTGTTTGTGCCCTTGTCCTTCAGGGTTGGAGGCACTGCTTGATCCGTTTGCCAGCCCCCCATGAATGTGCTGTGTCTTTCCCTCTTGTCTGAGAGCGTCCCAGGCATGAATTGCCTATTGACTTGTTTTTGTTTATTCCTGCAGGCTGGAACAGCCGTACTTCTGTGCAGGCGCCCAGTTCTTCCAGGCACTGAGTCACTGCTCCTCTCTCCAGCGGCTTTGCATCGTCTCCCGGAGCGGGACTCTGCAGTCTGACGCAGTGATGTCATTCATGGCCAACTGCCTTGAGGTCATCATGTGCCACATGTTTATGGGAGAATCTCTCACCGTTTGCAAAAATCTCCAGCAGTCCATTGTCCGGAGGTGAGTGCGGGAAGGGGTGGATGTGGGATTTCTGGAGCTGTTGAAGATTTATCTCCATTCCCTTGCTTGCCAAGGTTTATATGGCTTGGAGCTCTTGTTCCAAGGAGCTAATAGGTAATGTGTAACTGTTTGGCACATAAGCCAGCCTCTTACTTTAATAAGAGTGAATCAGTGAAATATTCGAAGGTAGTATATGAATTTTTGATTCCATTCCCACCCATGTTCTCTGCAGTTCCGCTGGCCGAGTTGAAGTTCTGGATGCAAAGCTCCATCATAAATCAAATTACACTTTTTGTGTAAACAAAACATCTGCCGACATTTTAAGTACTGAGAGATTTGACCTTGAAGCTTTCCTCCTTTCCCACAAGTGACTAAGATAATTCTCTGTCCTCTAATCACTTGTAAATGTCACTTACTGATAATCCCCTGGCAGCGCAATTCAAAGCCTTTAAAGGGTTGTTGTGAAGGGTTTTTTCTTCAGAGGGTTCGTGAGGGGGGAGAATTGGTACAAACTGCCTTTGCACGTTTGGCAGTTCTTAAATGCATTTTGCTTGGCCCCTTGCAGCGTTCTGAGGCTCACGTGGTGGGAAACGTTTGTGTGTGAGCCGTGAACTGCATTTGAAAAGAGAGCTTTTAATTACGCTTGGCATTTGGAAATCTTCTAATAATGGCAGTCATCTTACAAAATATTTCCCATGCAGCAGACTTTCCATTATTATCTTTTTTTCTATAAGACTATTTCCCCGCCTTCAGTCTGTTTTCTTTGTCACCTACTGTTGCTGTGCCCTGTTAAGCTCTAATAAAAATTTCAAATCACACAGCGTTATTAGTGCATCCTAAAGGGTGCTCCTCCCCCTCAGCCTTCCTCCAGCTTCAAACTGACTTATTACACTTGGCTTGTTTCCGTGGATCAAATCCAGAGAAGGCTGTGACTATATTAGCTCCCTACCAAACTGCTCCTGAGATTGTTACTGCCTCTGAAAGCCTCTGTGTCCTTCTGGGACAGGGATTGTTGGAAACATCTGAGTAAATTCCTTGTGATGCGACAAGGATTCTTTGAGTTTGTTTTACACAGGGCTTCATATCTGTCAAAACGTTTCTGGGTTGATTTCAGTTGTGCTTTTGGGATCCTTAGAAAGAGCTAAAAATCCTCAGTGTCCATTTTTTATTTTCCCTCTCTTCTGAGGTGCCGTTGCAGCACTGCCCAAAATTTTAATGTCCACTTACTGGGCAGAAATACACCATTCTGCAGTCTTTTCTCCCTCTTTTTCTCTGTCATGGACTGATTCTCACTACATTTTCTACCTCTTTATAATCTAAACCCTGGGAACTTTCCAAAGAGCAGCTGATGCCTCATGGAAATGTTAAAAACTATTTTTATATTTAGCGACAGTTCTGGCTGTCAAACTTATTTTCTTCTTTTTTATTTTATTAATAGAGACGCTTGTATGAAAACAGGGTTTTTTGAAGGTTGGGTTTTGGGGTTTTTTTTTTCTAAAGAGAGCATCTGCTCCCACTGCAAATTCTACACCTGAAGTCATAATCCTCTGTGACATTGTAATTGGTGGCTCTGGAAACGATTTTGATGTCACGTAAGATTATGACTTCAGGAGGAGGATAAGCAGTGGGAGCAGATGCTCTCCTAAGCAACAAAGATCCCGTTCTCATGCAACTGTCTCTAGTAATAAAATGGAAGAAACAAAATACAGAAAATGATGTGTAAGCAAAGCCTGGAGTCTTCCACGAGCCATCAGCAAGTCTTTAACCACGTGACTTCTCCAGCAATCCCATTCTCATCCTTGCACAAATGTGCCTTGGGATGGGGTCAGGAATTGACTTTCTCTTGGCTGCATTTTGTCTGCTACTCCAAGGCAGAGAGATGTGCAGTAAAATCTGTGTGTGAGCTTAAAGCTGTGGGTAAGGCTCCAATTCACACAGCGTGGTGTGAATTGGCTTCCTCTAAAAGTGTGCTGCTGGTGACTCTTTAATCCAAGTTTTACATCAGGCAGCAAGTTGGAAGTTATCTATCCTTGTGCCAGAATGAAATGAGGTGATTTATGCTTGTGTTTTTCCATTTGTTTAAAATGTGTGTGGATGCTGTGTGTGAAATATGGAGAGTGGGTGGGAAGGAGGAGGTGAGAGGAGGGACCTCAAGCCTTTGCTCCCGTTCCTGAGCTGGGGCAATTGATCCATATTCCTCAGGTCCCACGGAGGGTCAGAGTTCCTGTTTTAGGGCTGCTGTGGTGGTGTTTAGGCTGAGAGATGGTTTTGAACAGCAAGACGGGGCCAAAGTGATTCACATTCTCCCAATGCCTCTAAAAAAGAGAAGAAATGTGAGTGGAAATGGGAAAGACCCAGGGCTGGGCATGTATCAGGAGTTTGCTGCAGAAGGTAGAGCTGAAAGGGCTTGAAAATGCGATGTAGTGCAGGGAAGTCCTTTTTCAAGTGTGGATGAACAGTAGTGTTTGGGTAACAGAAGAGGCCAGAACCTCTTTGGGGAGAACAGACTGGTTTCAGCTGTGGAATTGTACTGGAAGATGGTGAATTTACAGGGTGTGGTGATGGGAGCTTGGGAGTTAGATCTGCTGCATCACAACAATGGCTTAAAAGCCTGAACTGCTTCTCAAACTCTCTCTTTTTACCGTAAAAAGAGGTTAGTGTTATGTATTTCTGTTCCACTGGCCTGAAAAGAGAGTTGTTCTCATGTCTCTTAGTCTTGTGACAGCTTTGAACCAGGCCCTGTGGTGTCCAGCTTTCTGGTGAGCAGTTTCTGGTTGAAGTTTGCTGGTATTTGGGACAAACTAATTCGTGTATTTGAGTCATTAAAAGCCTCTGATTCAGTTCTGGCTCTTTTGCAGTGAAACACAATAAGCAGAACAGGGCTCATCTGGAGCCTCATCAGCAAACAAGAGGCTTGCAAGGGCAAGGTCTCCTCTGAGCTGTAGAGAAGACTGTAAAGATTGTTTCCCTCTGGGCAGATAAATCATTGCAGTGTTTTTCTTTATTCTTTTTCCTTCAGTGTGAATGGGAGGGGTGAGCTCCTTTATGGTTCACGGAGATACCCTGCACATAAGAAGGGCGTAGTGGTTAGAGTGGGAGATGTGGCTTGAGTGATCCATATCCACTTCCCTGATCTTCCTCAGGTTTCACATGTGACGGTGGTCTAGTCTCAGTTTCTGTGTAAATTGACTTTTTTTTCCACATCACATGGTGCTCAGCTGTTACCACACTTCAGATAGCAGCAGATCCAACGAACACAATGTTTTCCATTTTATGCTTGGACCCAAACCTTGCTGGAGTGCTCAGCTCCAAGCACGTGTTGTCCCTGTTTAAATAACTCTTCTGTTCAAACCACTGCAGCATTAATTCCACAAACACTAAAATACCATAATTTGAGGCCCTATGGTTGTAGGTTCAGGCGTGACCCCAGACCTGCTGCTGTACCAAGAGGCTTCTTTGCAGAAAAGGTAAATTTGCTTCGCCCTTTTGGGCTGAGCTGCTGTGCTGGAATTGTTTCTAAATTCCTGCACAGACCCGTGTGTCCAAAGGCAGGTCCAAGGGGGTGAGCCTTTTCCGGAGCTTTCCCAAGCTTTTCCACAGTGTTATTTTGTGGAAGAGTCAGTAGATGGAGCTGTGACCCGTGGAAGGTCCCACCATTTACCGACGGGCTGCATGCTAAATAATCGTATTTATATGCATGTATGTCTCTGCCCCAGAAATCCTGCGGGCAAGGAATTTGGATGACTTCAGGCTTGCACAGCTACATGGTGTGGTTAGTGGGCACTTCACAAATGTGCAGGAGAAGTTGCTTTCCTGGTGAAGTTTGCCATCAGAAAACAGGCTGGGAGAGGGGATGGGAAATGCTTCGGCAAATATCCCCTTGGCTTCAAGGTCAGATTTTTATTTTCCGCTGTGTGCCTTTAGAGTTTTGTCGGGTTTAGCTGAAGTGTTTCGATAGCTCCTATCATTGTAGTGATTTCAAGGACTCTACAACACCAGACAATACAAACCAGTGAAAAGTCCTTGGAAAAACACCTTGGAAAAAGATCAAGACAGCTACAATAAAATAAAAACAAACAAACAAGAAAACCTCTGAGAACACGGCGTCATTAGGGATTCTTCATAAAGAAGGGGGAAGGTGTCAAGGCGTAGAGGCGAGCTGTGATTTATGGAAATGGATTCCAAGGGAGAAGCCGTGGTACAGCTGGACTGTGTTTTGGGGTGCTGGGTGGGCAGCTGGGCTCAGCTGTTCACATCTCCCAAAAGTGCTGTTGTAAATTCCTGGAGTGTGAGAGCTGTTGGGAGATGGTGCAGAGGGCTGGGGCTGCCTGGGGTCGTGGAGCAGCCTTCCCCAGAGTTGTGGGGTCAGACTGAGGACGTGGCAGTTCTCTCCTAAGCTCTCTGCCCCTGTTCCCCAGCCACACTGGTACCTCTCTCCAGCAAATGGCTTTGCAAAGCACCTGAGCAGCTCAGCACTGGTGAGGCCACACCTTGAATCCTGGGTTCACTTCTGGGCCCACCACTTCAGGAAGGACACTGAGGGGCTGGAGTGTGTCCAGAGAAGGGAGCGGAGCTGGGGAAGGGTCTGGAGCACAAGTCCATGAGGAGAAGTTGAGGGAGCTGAGCATGTTTAGCCTGGAGAAGAGGAGGCTCAGGGGGAACCTTCTGGCTCTCCACAACTCCCTGACAGGAGGATGCAGCCGGGGGGGATGTTGGGCTCTGCTCTCAGGGGACAAGGGACAGGACAAGAGGAAATGGCCTCATATTTTGCCTGGGAAGGTTTCGGTTGGATATTAGGAACAATTGCTTCACCAAAAGGGTTGTCAAGCACTGGCACAGTCTGCCCAGGGAAGTGATGGAGTCTCCGTCCCTGGAGGGATTTAAAAGCCATGAGGATGTGGCACTTGGGGACATGGTTCAGTGGTGACCATGGCAGTGCTGCGGGAATGGTTGGGCTTGGTCTGAGGGGGCTTTTCCACCCTAAACAATTCTGTGATTCTGTGACTCAGATCGGTCTTAGATTAACCAGTGCTGGAAAGTGCAGAGAGTTTTTCTCATATAGGACAATCTGCCTGTTCTGGGGGATCCAAACTACAGAGGAAGAGAAACACAAACTTGCCCTGCCTTGTGCCTGTGTCAGGTATGAGCACTGCTTGGTTTGAAGTGGCTTTCATTATAAGATTCCTGCCACTTTCTAGGAACAGCTTTCAGTCTGAATTAGATCTTCCTGTTCAGTCTTCTCTGGCATTACCTAAATTTTCCCATGGTTGTTATTGTCCTTTTTTAATGTGAAACTTTTGGCTGGATCTTCCCTTTTTCTCAAACTGCTGATTCCAGTGGCCCTGTATGGCTGTGAGAGCTGTGAGCTTGCTGAAGAGATGAAGCAGCCTCCTTCTTCAGTTGCAGAAACAGGGCTTCCAGGTGGAAGCACAGGGCTGAAAATGAGTATTTGGAAAGTGCTGAGTGAGCCAGTCTCTCTCCTGGCATTTAGCACAGGACTGAGCTATCACAGATGAATTTTTTGCTCACCCCAGGACTAAATATTCCCCCTCGCCCTGGATATACCTGCAGCATTCTGCTCACCTGGATTCTCTTTGTGGTCTCAGACTCAGAAAATCCCTTCTGGAGCTCTCTTTTACTGTTGGAGGGGGTGGAGCGGGCTGTAGGGGCAGTAGGTGATTGCAAGATCATCTTTGAATTCAGCCGAGTCCTGCAGCATCGCTCCCGCGCTGCCCACCCGACTGCTGCAGTCCTATTGGCACTGCAGAAAGCTGCTATGAGCACCTAGGGCTTATTCAAGATTTTCAAGCTGGTTTTGCATCCCTTCAGCACCTTCTCTTCCTTCTGACCTTGAAGAAGTCCCTACCTGTACACTGCTGGCTTTCCTGGTCCCAGAGCTGCCGGCAGTGGCTGCTGATCCCACCCCACCAGCCCCACCATGCTGAGGGCTCCAGCCCTGCACAAGAGGGATTGCAGAGGACTTAATGTATCACCAGGCTGGTGTAGTGAATCGTTAGCATCCTGCTCAAGCTTTCATTGTCTGTTTCATTTCCTGCTCTTGGAAACCCCTGAATCATTCTGTCACAGACTGAATAACAAACTGCATCCTTGTCGGCTTGCGTTGCCCAAGGATTCCTTGGCGGGCTTGTCGAAGGTTGAATGCATGAGGTGTGGCCCAGACACCTTTTCTTCCATCAGGGATGTTGTTTATGGGTGGGTTTAAATACTTTACAAGCCAGCAGGGCTTGTGGGACCATCCCCAGTTTGCCATATTAATTTATCTTCTTTTGGGGGTACTCACAAACCCCCTTCTTTAAATGCATTCCTGTGGCTGACCCAAATGGCTCGTTCTAACTGCCAGCTCATGTGTTTTGAAAGGAATTCAGTTCTGAAACCTTCCTCAGCGGGCAGATTGGTTTGTGCATGAAATAACTTTCAAGGATTGTCCTCTCTCTCTTGGCTGAGAAATAATATTGGAATAGCACTGTCGTGCTTTCTCTTCATGAGGGTGTAAAAGGCTGAACGGAAGCATTAACTGCAGCTTTAAAGCATTTCCATAGTAAAATAAATCTAATTGAGCAGTTATTGCAGTAGCTTTTTAATTTGTGGAAGAGATTAGGAAATAACTTTCAGCTTGCTCTGGTAGAGCACTCCCCTAGGACATGTCCTGGGCGCTCTGGCATCGCTCTTTGGGTTCTTATTCCCTCCCCCTCTAATTGTCCGGTCACATTTGAGTGATGCAGAGTTCAGCTGGCAAAATAACGGAGGAACCTCGGTCTGCAGGCGTGTTTGATACAAACCTCAGTTCACAGGAGAAGTAGCAGAGTGCCATTCATGCCTTACAGGGAAACCACAGCAGAGAGATGTAATTTGCCTCGGCTCGGGATGAGTCTGATGTGTTATTGCTCCTTCCCTGTGGCTCAGTGCAGTGGCAGAGGAAGAAGCTGCGTTGAAGATAATGGGAGGGTTGGCAGTGATGTGTGTGAGTGATTTCCAGAGTCCCATCTACACCCCTTGGTCTCAGGTTGGAGACTGTAGTGATGGGACTTGGTGTGGGAAAATCAGCAGCTTTGGGAGAATGTTGGTTTGTCCACACAGACATGAAGGGATGGAAGACACTCCTAAAGGAAAACGCTTTATAGCAAAAATATCTCATTGTGTGGAGTTAAGAGCAGCCAGAGGAATCTGAACAGCTTTCCTTGGGAACTTTTCAAGTCCGTTTCTGAGGTTTGGAAATGAAGTCTGCTCAGTGCTGGCACTCTGGCAGGGCTGGAAGAGAGAATGGCACTAAAGAATGGATCTGCTTTAGAGTCGGTGTGGGGAGGCTTTGGATCCCCCTGAGAGGCTTCTGGGGGATGAGTGGGAGGCAAAGGGGAAGGGGCCTGAGAGAATCCCACCTTCTTTGGTGAGGCCAAATCTTCTTTGGAAGGTGCTCTGGAGAAGCTTCTTTGGCAGTCACTGTAAGCAAGGAGAGATTTGCAGCTCCCTGGTACTGAGGTCAGGGCACGGCCAGTGGAACAAATCTTAAGTGTTTGTCTGGCCTTGGCTGAGAAGATGAGAACAAGTGTGTGTGTGTATGTTGGGTCATGCTGCTGCCGGCTGCTCCAGCTTGTCCTGGCACTTCCTCCATTCCACCGTGCTTCAGGAAGGGAGTTTCCAGGCTGGCTCAGGTATGCTGGCTGAAGCTTTCAAGACAGATGCCACACTTGAACTTCGAGGTGTGTGAGCAAGTCTTTCAGTGAAAACAGGCTGTGCCTGGCAGAGGATTAACAGGGCTTTGTGCATGTAGGTGAGAGAGCTGCGTACAGGGCAAAAAGTGAGTTGGTCTGAAACCTCTACTCTTGAGAAACTTGTGCCTCTCCAAAACCAGCTCATCAGCCTGTGGGGAAGGTTAAACCAGAGGGGAGAAGGTGTGTGACTGCAGCATTTGTAAGAGTTGTGTCTACTGGAGTCCACATCTGCTCTGTCCCCACTGTGCTCTGTTTCCCCAAATCAAACTTCTCCTCGTTTCCTTCCTTCCTCTCCTTCTCTAGAGCTTCTTTTTCCATGAGCTCAGCTCGGTTTGTGGAGGTCAGAGATCTGCCCTTGATGCACTCCTGATACACTGTATTTCCTCACTTTATCTGCTGTGTGCTGCTTTTGTTGGCAGTGCTTAATTATCCCACCTTGCGTGCCCTCGGTCCTGCTTGCCAGCTTCTGTGAAGCGAGATGTGCTGAAATGTCTGATTTGGCTTAGGGCTTTCCTTGGGTTTCTCTGGAAATCTCAAGGGGAAGTACGTTCTTCAGCCCCAAACACTGCCTTATCCTTTCCTTGTAAGTAAAGAAAGTAAGTTTGAGCAGCACCTAGTGCACAGAGCTGTTACCTTCCAGGGTCTGTGGTGCAGGGGGTTGCAGGGGGGGTATAATCCATCCTTCCAGGCTGGCTGGTGAGATTCCCCATGGCTTTGGGCTACCCTTTGGATCTATCAGCAGGTGAAATCTCCTGGGGACTCACTGTCCTCTCCGGAGAGGCATGTCAATGTTTGCCAGGAGATAACTGCATTCCAGGGAGGGACTCTTTTGTCTTGCTAAAATCGAGGAAATCTGATCAAAGTGCAGCCTTGCTTTAGACTTTTTCTCTTTCTTTTTGACTTTGTCCCTGACCTACATATTGGATCCTGCCACAGTGGTTGGAAGTAATTGAGAGCATAGTGTTAGGCTATTTACCAAGCTGTTCACTTGAAAATAACCTTACTGTGTCCAGTCCACACCTGTTCTGGGATAATTCTGGAGACAAATAGCAAAGCATCCTTAACCCTTTCATCCACATACAGCCAGTTCAAGATCTAAGAGCAGAGACGCTGTACCTCTGCTGATGCCAGGAGGAATTTGTGACACAGGGTGTGCTTTGCCATTCTTTTCCCAGCTCCGTGGATGATTCCAACCAGCTGCTGAGGCCACATCTGCTCTGTGTCCACATCCACATGAGGACACTTCAGAAACCTTGTGGAAATTCCCGCTGGGTGGTTGTTGGTTTGGTGTTGATTCTGTTGGACGAGAGGTTATGCTGGAAAATATAAGGGGGGGAAATGTTTTCTTTGTTATCCCAGTGGTTGTTTCTGATTAAAGGATCTGTTTAAAGGGGCTGCTAGTCAGTTGCCTAGAAAACTTGCTTTCATTTAATTAATCATGATGAGTTTAGTCTGGAGGTTTTGTAGGAGAGAGCAGGCAAGCATATCCTTGGCTTTTTTCACTTGGAAAAAAAACAACAACAACAATAACAAAAAAAGCAGGGCTTCATGTCTGAAACTGCAGCTCTTTTGTCACCCCAGGTCAACATCCTTCTCTGTCCTTTGGGTTTTAATTTTACAAGCCATGCGTTTGCAGAGGTGGATGGAGTTTGAAGTCCATCCAGGTGTGGAATGAGGAAAGAACCCTCAAGAAGATTACAGGAGCTGTTCTGCAACTCATTAACTCACTCTCTTCCCCTTCTTGTTATCTCCTCCCCATGCCTGGGGCCTTTCGAACTAGTGCTCTAAGTGCCTCTCACTTAATCTAGCCCACCTGGACAGGTGTATGAAGAAAGGAATTGCCTTCCGGGGAAGGACTAAAGGAGCATAGATTGCAGAGGGAGGCTGCTTTTGGGAACTGCTAATCCCAGTTTAACATTATGACAGCTGCTCGTTAAAACCAGGGTGTTTTTTAACAGGCAGTTAAAGGAGAGGCTTTGCACGCACATTTAGCTGAGAATAATAGTGAACCATGTGCATTTGATTTTTTTTTCCTTAAATCACGCAAATTGTACATGGAAAGAATTCTCCGGCGTCAACTTGCTGGGGTATGGAATTTACAAGGTTTGCAGTAACATACAGTTTCCTGTTGGGGGGGAGGGTGAGAAAATTACAAAGGTTTCTTTTTTTTCTCTTATTTTAAGATCAAGTTCAAACCCCTGGTATAAACCCAACCTCTTTAGGAGGGACACTTACAGCACTGGGGTTTTTCACTTGTCTCGGTGGCAGTCCATCATGTAAACTTGTCTGGGTTCTGGTTTTTATAGCTACATGTAAAGGCTGCTTATAAACTACAATTTTGTACATGGTGAGGAGGCAGCACTCAGGTCCAGTTTGGGAGAGTCTATATACAAAGAAGGAAGCAGAGGTTTCTTTCCCTTGGGGAGATGGCAGTTTCTTCCTTGCTGAACTTCAGTAAACTTGGTCTATTAACATGATTTTCTCTGCAGGACTGTGGTGTTGGATAAGAAACATGAAGAGCTGAGGCAGAGCAGGGACTATCAAAGAGACATTTGGCTGTATTTTATGTGATTTCACTGCAGACTTTACCAGCTGCCTCCCAGATCAGCAGTTATTTGCTGGTTGATTTCTTGAGGGCAGCGCTGTGGAAGTAAGAAGCTGCACAGCTCTGACACAAGTCCCCAGATCCACTCGAGGAGCCGTGTCCTTTTCTCAGCCCTTAGGCATGAGGCATGAAGGGCAGGTCTGTGATGCAGAGAGATATAAAATTGCCCCAGGTAGTTCTGTTGCTGGAAATTCTTATTCCTGCAGCTACTTAGGTTCAGGCAAATTAATTCAACCCACCAAGACTGAGCAGCTAGCCTGAGAATGGAAGTTTCTCTGCTGTGTTTTTGGCAGCTCTACTCCGAATCATTTGCGGATGGGAATGTCCTTTCTGTCTCCCAGGAAATGCCAGTCCTCCTGTGTTCCTTTCTTCAGCTGGCTGTATTGCTGCCTGGGATTTTCATGCATGTTTCCAGCATATGGATCTCCAGCCATTCCCTCTCTGACAGAAATCTGGCCATTTCAGAGCTAGAGATGAGCTGGGAATCTTCCAGGCACACACCTGTCTAAGTTTGTTGAGCGGTGAGCTTCTCTTTGGACCCAGCGCAGCTTGGTTCAGCCTCCAGGGATGAGTGCTTCCAGTGTGACTCTGCCTCCTTGAGAGTGATAATGAACTGGTCCTTGTCACACCCTTCAGAGGAAACGTGTTGGTGGCAAAGGACTAAGAGTCACAAATCTTTTTCATCTTAAGGGTAATTATGCTACAGTTTTACCCCCCCAGCTTTAAAAGACTGAAGTCCTGTTATACTGCACTGAGTAATATTATTTCTCTTCCTCACAGGTCGCTGTCATGTAGAGCACTTGCTGGTGGGCACTTGGGCTGTTTCTGTACGGTTCTTTCTACATGGTTTAATGGCTTTAACTTTTGCAAATCTCTTCCTTTGCTCTGCAGCCTGGATTATAAAGAAGGCTGCAGTGTGTGAGTGTGAGCACACATAAATGCTTATCTGCACATCTGAGCTTTCTAAACTTGCCTATGCTCTAATTGCAGAGTGTAGACTCTGCATGCAGAACAACCCAGCCTGAAGTGATAATCCCAGGCTCAGCCCCGAGGGAATGCCTGACACTGCTCTGGCCTGATTTTCCTAATGGCTCTGCAACTTGCCTCTGGTTTGCAGGTGGTTTAAATTGTTATCGCTGAGCACCTTGCCCAGCTTGGGCAGAGCTCTTGGGATCGCTGATCCTCTAAGAATACCTACGTGTCTAGATTTATTTATTAATTTTTTTAAAACTTCTTCCTCCCTCCCGATTTTAGGTGCAATTTGGGCTTGTGCCAGCTTAGCAGACTCACTGCAAAGGGGTGCAAAGCCAGCCTGAACTCCTTGCTGACACAGGGAGGGAAGAATGGGAGACCTGGAGTTCCAGCTGCCCCTCCTGCCTCCTCTGAACAACCCTTCCTTGCCCCCATCCTGCATGATCGATACCCAGGCCATCCCCTTCCCTTGCACTGGAGAATTGGTATTTTTCCTTGGCTAATAACCTGTGTCTGATTTAGTTTCCAGGCAGAACGCCCTGCATTAAATGTCGTCATTTTCCCTCTGCTTCACGAGGACTTGACAGAGGTCATCAGAGATGTCCCCATGCGGCACTTGGATGAAATTACCTTGTTTAAAAGCAGAGTGGCTGAGGAACCTCCCAATTTGTGGTGGTGACTGTCACAGCATGGAAAGGACAAGTCAGCATGAACCCATGGAGTAGCTTCTTGTTGGCCTGGATTGCCCATCTTCGGCTCCTGGCCACCTCACTGGATGCTGTACAATCACTTTAACCAGGTGCAGTTGCAAAATAAAAAAAGCTGGTTCTTTGCAGTGGGGAAACATCTACTGGATATTGCTTGCATCTGAAAATCCTGTCTCAAAGGCTTGTGGAATCTGATGAGTATTTCCTTGCGGTTAATATGAATTGTTTTGTTATTTTACTGAAGTTAAAGGTAAGAGAAACTGACTTAATGATGCTCTTTCCCCTGTGTCCCCTGGTGTCTGTCCCAAGGGCCCCTGTGTACGTTGGCAGTGTGCTTTGTGGTATTGGTGGAAATCATTCTTTGCTTCGGTCTGTTTTTGGCAAAGTAGAAAGCCTAGGCCAGCTCAGAGGCACAAAAACGTGTTGCTCAATTGAAGTGCATCACATCTTTTCCGTGTTACAGATGGGCATTTGTAGTCACACGTGCAGTCACAGATATTTAAAGGGGTTTTTTTTGATTGAGAAGTACCACAAGGAGTCTTTTTTTAAATTTTTGAGTAACAAATTAAGGTCATTAACACCTTGACCATGGTATGTTCCTGCTGATGCTGTTTCCATTGGTCTGGTGGAAGAAGTTCTCAGCTCTTTTGGAAATCCTTGTCCTAAGGTAGATGGTGCCTACAGTGAATAAGTTGAGGCTCAGATCTGATTTATACGCGGTCTGTCTTGCAGTGTAGATGGGAATGTCGTGTTCCAGTTCTGTCCTTATATCCCATGCCTTGAGCTCATGCTAATTTTAGAGATGTTATGAAGTATTTTCACAGTGTGATTTCAGTCAGCTTCTCTGCTCCACAGAACTTCCTCAGGCATCAGTAGTGGTCTGGATCACTTTCATATTGCCTTATTTACTGAGCACTTTTAAAAGCATCAGACAGCTGTACCAAAAGCCAAGTTGCAGATTCCTGGAGCTACATTTCTGGGTGGCAGAATTTTCCTTGGTAGCACACCAGGTCTGTCTTCTGCAAAGCAGCTGCTGACCAGAGCTGTCTAACTTCACCCAAATCCCAAATGTGTTGAGCTCTGCTTTTCTGGGGAGGCCCAGAGTCGTCCAAAGATGATGTGCCCATCTCCTTGTCAGCATTTTCTACTCAAGATGCCATCTCCCAAATGCTTTTCTGCCCTCAGTGTTCATAGGAACCCTGGTCTGATGGGATACATTTGAGAAGAAATTGCATCTCCCAGCTTTGGAGGACTTTGTGTCCTTACTTTCCCATCAGGCACATGTGAGCCTGCCTGGAGTTCTGTCCCACAGGTGTAAATCTTGAGCCAGGCTGTGATAACGCTTGTGCTCAGAGAGATTACAGTAAAGAGCAGGTAAGTGTCAGGCACTGCTAGCACAGGTCTGTGCCTTGCTGAGACCAGCCCCTGGTGGTTTGCTGTCTTTCCCGAGGCTCCCTCCGTTCCCCTCTCAGGACAGGGAGCCAGCACAGCCTCTGGAATGCAGCTGGCAGCAGGATGGTGAGGCCAGCTCGTGCTCCTCCAAGAATGCTGCAGCTGAGCTGTGAGCACTCCCTGAGTGTTTGAGGCTCTGCCTCAGCTTTGGCTCCAAGCAGGTGAGTGTGAGGAGCTGGTGCCCTGCTCCTGCCTCTGTTTTCCCTCCCACTCCCCATGAGGTCATTCTTTCTACCTCTTGTCTTATTACTCACCTGTTTGAACCCTCTCTCCCTATCTTCTCTCCTCCTCCCTCATTTCAGCACATCACATGTGCTTTCTGGCAGGAACAGGAGCTGCTGCTCTGTCCAGTTCAGGACAATTCAGCTCTGCCTGATTTTTGTCCGTGTCTCTTTCCTAGGATAACTAGCGAGGATTGGGCAGAGGATGTTTGCAAAGCTGCTTTCTCCTCCTTGTTTGAAGCACTGGCAAAGTTGCTTTGTCCTGCTTTGTGCCTATGGCCTCAGGGCAGGGCAGAGGGAGGGCTGAGGGTGTGGAGGCAGCTCTCTGATGCTATAGGGGACCTGTTTAGTGCTGTGAAGGAATCCCAACATATGAGTGAGGCCATTCCCCCACCCTCAGCAGGGATTTCCCCTCCATAAACATGCTGTGGCATCAGCGAGAGCTTGGCAGTGCTGCCAACTCACCTCTTCCTGTTCCGCTGGAAAACCTGGCTTGGGGGACAGTGGTGTGCAGAAACCAGCTGTTGCTTGATTGTGGTGTTAAACCTTTGCTCTCGGGGTTGTAGTCACCTGAGGGAACATGCTGTACGCTTGGCTTGGTACATCCATGTCCACCTGCCTCGTGTCCTGCTGGACGGGAGCAGCAGCCAGGGGTGTTTTATAGCGCCGTCATTCTGTTGCCAGGGATATGATGTTTGGGCATCTGCATTCATGCAAGTGGGTCACAAGTCCTGATGATGCTACCAGTTATACCCAGGGCTAGGAAAGGTCACCCACAGGTGATAAAGGTAGCATCTCAAATAGCGATAAGGAGCTAAAATCTCCTTCCACCCCCAGCTCCCCAGCTCCGGGCCAGTGCTTGATATCTCTACTACAAATCCTCTTACGGTGAGTGAGAATTTCCGCTGCTTTTGCACTCCAGGCAGGATTCACCAGATGTTAATAATGTGCTTATTTTCTCTAAGTGCTATTTTGGCATCGGTGTTAATTACAATTTATATTCTGCAACATTTACACTGGGAAAAGAACCCACCCTAATAGTCCCCAATTGGCAGAGCTGGGCTATTAAACACAGCTCCATATGTTGTGAGCGGAGCAGTGGATGGGACTCGGAGCCCACTCAGCGCTCAGGCTCCGGTGGGCAGCTGTAGAGGAGGAGAGGGGAGCAGAGAGTGGGGTGTTCTGCTCCTGGATTTTATTTAATATGAAATCCCCCCTCCTTTTCTCTGTCCCCATCTCTTCAGAAATCTCCCTCCTGCTGTGAGCATGTAACGAGGTGATCTCTGAGCCTGCTGATGCTGCTGTCCGCAGTCTAAAACAAATGAATTCAATTCCAGAAGGTGCCCTTCTCGCAGGGAGTGCCTCTGCAGGATCCTCTGCTGGCCTGTTCCTTGCTGCCTTCCAAAGCAGACCTCCAATCTTTGGGAACTGCAGCAGAAATCTTTGCTTTGACCACCACCAAGGTGTCTGGGGTTCTGTGGGAGAAGGATATTCTGGGACAGGTGCTGTTCTTGTGTAAAACTCGATGTTCACTGCTCTGCTCACGTCCAAAGTCTTGTTTGGCAAAGTGGTGTTTGGTTCCTGCAGGCTGGGAGGGTCTGGAGTGACTCTGGTGTGGGGAATTCAGACAGTCTAAGCCATCTGTGTTCCCACAGGTTTCTCAGGAGTGTAGGTTAAAGGATTGCTTCCTCAGCTGTTTGCAAAGCTGATTTCATGGTGTCTTTAGGAAATGGCAATGTATCCCCTGCTCTGTTTGGAGAAGGGGCTGTGTGGTGACTGTCTCTCCTTCAGGAGAGCTCTGACTGTGGTCGCTTGTCTGTCCAGGAGGAGGAGAAGATGGAAGTGAGAGGAGGCAGGACAGGATGGAGTCATGGATCTCACTCTGGAAGCCAGACACACCTCGTGAGCTTGGCCTGTTCCCCCACTTGTGGAAGGGGAGGAGGCTCCCTGGGTGCTGAATACTCCCCTCCAGGTGAGATGTTGCTCCCTGGGGAGCAGAGGGCAGACCTGGGGCTGGTGTGGGCTGAGAGCAGCAGAGCCACAACCCCACTCACTCTAGTTCCCATCACTGCCCCCTCCTTTGCTGGGTGTGTGGGATCCCAGGGAGCAGAGCAGGACCCGTCCCCTCACGTTAACGTTCAGAGCTGTGACAGTCCTGGGACGATGGACAGGTGTGTGGGACTGTCCTTGTGAGGTGCTGGGTGCTTTCTCCCAGCAGTGCTTTTTTAGGATAGGGCCGTAGAAATTTGGGACTTTCCCACTGGTGGAGTGAACCAGTGCAGAAGGGTTGTTTCACTTGACTAAGAGGGATGCAATTCCCTCTTGGCCGGTCCCAGCAGAGTGTCCAGCCAAAGCTGGGAGAGCAGTGCAGGAGCTGTGCTGGGTGTTGCAGAGCCCAGTCTCCTTCCACTGCAGCTCTTCTGCCTCTTTGAGATGCGCAGGCAGCCGGGGTACTCCAGCTGGAGAATCATTTCCATAGAAACCAATTGGGATGTTGTACAGGGAATAATGATTAATAGTGAAAGGATGTTGCCTCAGGCCCTTTTCATTTTTTAGGGGGCAGTGAGGGACAAACTGGGGCACAGGTAGAGGGACAGGCAGACTTGAGAACTAATGGGAACCATCTCTTCTGTTAATTTCCAGGGCAGCTTCCCCTCTTCTCCTCCTACCCAGCCCCCCACTGCTGCTCCCAGCTTTCGTCAAATTTTCAAAATGGCTAACCTGGTTAGAAATAATCATAATAATAAAAAAGGATGGATGAGGTCTGACTACTAACATTGTTGCTGTTAGCAGCAGGATTTCAGCCATAAAACATGAAGCAAGGGAGGCATTGACCTTTCCGCTGTTTGAAATGAATGGAGACATCAATATCTATTGTTTTGTGGCATTGACCTCTGACGCTCTCGGTTCGCCCTCCCCTTTCTTTTTTTTTAATTTCCCCCTGACACTCGAGGAAAGGGGTCAGTCTGTACCATCTATTGATCCCGATCTTACTTGGTGATAGGGAAATAATTAGAATTTTAAAGATCTCTGCTGCTCGCTGGTGAAATACATACAGAGAGGCACAGGCTAAGCCCCTGCTTGCCACGTTGTGTTCTCCCCCCTTCCTTGCAGAGATCCAAAGGTCTGAGATCTGAAGGAAGGCAGATCAATATAGGTTTAATCATGATGGGGGTTTTATTTCAGTTTTTTAAATGGTAAAGTGTAACATTTTATGTTAATGTTGTCGGAGCCTGGCTGCCTGGTGCCTTGTTTTATTTATTCTTTTAAGTAGCCCCTTCTTTTGTGAACTTCATCTATGTACAGAGAATGTGAAATCAGGCATTGCTAATTAGCTGTATGACAATTAAGTAATGTAGCACAAAACCATTAGGACACTGGATTTGTTTTTGAAGTTTGTCCTTTGAAGTGGAAGCTGCAACTCCCTGCCCAAGGCTGCTGGGGAAAATGTTTTTCTATCAAAACTTTCTTTGAAAATAAAATGTCAGTGTAAGAGTCCTTATTTCTGTCATCTCTCCCTCTAAACAGCGAGTGGAAATTGTTTCTCCTTGTAAAAACTGCTGGCATTGATAGAAAGGGGAATTCAGGAAAGCATTAAATGGGCAGTTGGTCTCCAAACACCCTCAGTTCTGGTAGAGATGTTACCAAAAATGCTTGTTTAGCTCATTGAAAGGGAACAGTGCCGTGTTAGGGGAGAAGACCCGGCTCACAACCCTGGAGATGGCAAAGGGAGGTGGCCCTAAAACTGGAGGTTTGTCTCTGACACCCCAAGTGCCGTCAGGGTGACAGGTTGGTCACAAATCCCTACAAGCTCCTGGGTTCGGGCTCCTCCGTCCGTGCGCTCATTTGACACTTGTGTTTGCATCTGGCCCTTTGTCCTCGTAGTGAGTCGAATTCTGAATGTGCAACTTTCATGTACGCTGGTGGCATGTAAAACTTCAAATAAAGAGTGAAACATTTGGAACCAGCTCTGTCTCCTTGCCTCCTGCTTCCTATTTCCCTCTCTGTGTGGAGCCCAAAGCCACCCTCTCAGGGGGAACACTTTGGCACTGCCAGGTGAGGGGTGTGTGTGTGGGCAGGGCTGTGCCTGGGTGCAGCCCCAGTCTGCGCTGGGAGCTGTGGAGTGTCACTGGGAGTGCTGGGATGAGCACTTTTGGGGTTACAGCCCCGTTCTCCTGTGTCTGAGGTTTGGGGATGCTGCTCTGTGGTGTTTGTGGCTGTGGGCTCAGCTGAAGAAGGAGCTACTTTGTGTTCAGGAAATGCTTCTCCTCCCTGGATCTCTGAGCATCGCTGCTGAGCTGTGCTGCTGTGGGACAGAACATTCAGTGCCAGGTTGGATGGGAATGGGAGCAGCCTGGTCTAGTGGAAGGTTCCCTGCCCATGGCAGCAGGGTTGGAATGAGATGATCTTTGAGGTCTCTTCCAACTTGAACTGTTCTGCGATTCTGTAACCATTATCCCTGGGTAAGTGACTCATGGTGACTCGAGGAAGGTCCATTTCTCTGAGCAACCCCAGGCCCCCACCCACACCTCGCTCTGACTTCTCCAGCCCCTGGGCAGCAGACAGGACCTGCACCACTGCTTTGCGTGAAGCCAAGGGCTAAAATCAAGTGCCTGGTGAAATGTGAACCGGGATGGCCAAAATCCCGTCGATGCCACCATGACTGCATGGATTTAGCTGAGCTGGGCTGGCTGAGGCTGCAGGAAGGGGAAGCTGGGCTGGTGGGAGTGGGCAGTATGGGCTGCTCGTGGTGAAGGAAACTCCTCAGGCATTAACCTGCCCTGGCAGCAGCACTTCTGCCCTGGCAGCCACGTCTGGTCCCTGGATCCTGGAGCTCTGCAGTGGTGGCTGAAAGGGCATTGCCACCCACATTGAGGGGCTGGAGGGGAGTGGGATGGGTGTGCTGGGCCCATGCAGCCCCCAGGCTCGTCTGTGTGATCAATGCTCAAGAAAACGTGCACCCTGTTGAGCTGTCTCTGTGTTGCTGATCCTAGGGATAGTGGTACACATGGGAAGCCAGGCTTCAGCATCTTCTTTGAGTTAAGAAAATCCACTAAACAAACACACAGGAGGAGCAGCTTGGTGGAAAACAGTGCAGCTCATGTACTCGTGTGCTTAACTCACCCCAGGTAGGTGAAGTAGAGAAGAGCCTCAGAATTGGGGTGTGATCAGTTTTTAAAAGGTGAGTGAGTCTGTGCAGGACTTGGGGTGGGACTGTAGGAGAGTCTCTGTGCTGGGATGTCTGCCTGCAGTGATCCAAGGTTTTATTCCCAGAGAGGATCATGGGCTCTCCTCTGTTTTCTGTTCTGGCAGGTCTGCTCACCCAGGCACGGAGTGGAGACCCTCTTTCCGTCCCTCCTGTGCTTGTGTTTAAGTTATGGATTTTATTGTTCCAACAACATTTATCTAAATGTGCTTTGGGGGGAGGGAGGAAGGAGATAAGGAGGGAGGAGGCTGAGGAAAGAATGTGCTTTTGGACTCTGCTTAGCTTCCATCTTATTGCTGGGACTTGCTGTGGGGTTTTGGAATTCATGATCCCAGGGGAGGACTCGGGGGAAGTGGCAGGAGGGGCTGTGGGCAGTATGAAACACTGGTGGGAGGAAACCCGGGGATAGCCTGTGCAGAGCATCCCTCTTCCCTTTTGGTACTGATCTCATGTCCTCTGCCAGCTTATCTCTTGGCAAGGAGGGACTGACTCAGTTTCCAGGAAGGAGAACTGGAGTGGAGGTGTGGGAATGCTGAGGGTGCAGAGCTTGGCTTGGCACAGGGAGAGATTTTCTGTTTGGATGTCTCGGTGTGTTTCTGGGTTTGCCCTCACCTGCACAGCCGTGATGTGGGCACATGGAGTACTGATGTCAGGGAAAGGGGGCAAAAGGCCCTGGTTCTTCCACCTGCTGGGACATTCTCTGGGAGGTCTCCAGGAATGGGCTGGCAGGAGGAGAGGTCCTCTGGGTCTGTGCTCCGAGTGCAACTTCTCACCCCTGGGTCAATTTGGGAGCAGTTTGTGCATCCCTGGCTCTGAGGTGGAGGCAGAGGAGAAGGGAGTGTGGAGGAGAGAGGCCAAATTGCTTCAACTCCCGGAGGCTGAAGGATGTCTGTGGCCACAGGATACAGCTGACAAATTCCAAGGCGTTAATTTTGGTACTTCCCAGCTCCAGAGCTGGCCTCTCCTCTGGGCTGGCGGGTGAGGCAGAGGTGGAGGATACCTGCACTGCACAAGGTAGAGCAGGCATGTGAGTGAGGTTCTGACCATGGAGAGAGGTGGAAAGTCTTGGGAAGGACCAGAAGGAGAGGAGCAATGATGGTGTCAGGGCATGGATGAGCCGTAGCCCCCGTGATCCAGCCCTTTCTGTGCTTTTTGGTTGCCATCAGAGTGGACTCCAGGGTCCCATTCCCATTTTCACTGTGCTTGAATTTGGTTTTTGGTGTGGTGGTGAAGGCTTGCATGGTGAGAGAGAGCCATGGTGAGTGGAGAAGAGAAGGAAAAGGATGAGCTTCCTCTTTCCTAGGAAACACAAATGGATGGAGCAGTATTTCTGAACAAACAAGTCTCTCCTCTCTGTCTCCTGGAAGCTGCATTATCAGAGCACCATCACTGTCCTCTCTTCTCCTTCCCCCCCGATGAACAGGAATTAAAAATACAACTAATAAAACCCTTTTACTTTCTCCAGCAGGAGGAAAAAAAAAAAAGCAAAGCAGCCTTGAAAATGCTAAAGGACATAAAGGGCATTCATGAAAGGGTTGGATGGTGGTTATTGCAGCAGGGGGAAAAACATTATTTCACTGTGCAGATAAAAGGAAGTGGAAAAGCAGCATATTTATAGCTGGGGAGCCTGGATTCCTTGTTAAGCCGCTATTATCAAATTAATGTCAAAATGCATCAAACAGGCACGAGTGTTCTGGGCCCCTTATGCAAAGTGCTTGCAAATTGGTTACAAATACATTTGTTTACAGGGGACGAGGCAGGAGCGAGCTAATTAGTCATTGTAGCAGGGCTGTTTTGTGTCTTTTTTTTTTTTTTAACATTTTTTTGGCAATTACACAAACAAGCTGTTTTGAAGTATAAATACACGCTGCATTACAGCCCCTTTAAAGGGGAATCAAATGGGAATCGTGGGCTGCACAGGGCTTGGTGTGAGTGGTGTGGAGCATCGTGGTGGAGCATCGCTCTCTCCTCCCTGGATGCAGCAGCTCACGCTGGGCACTCAGCTCTGGGATGTGGCGTGGAAACCCATCCCTGGGCATCAGGAGGATGAGATGCGGGTGGAAAGGAAACAACTTGTTTTTGGGTCCTCTGAGGGAGCTGAACCCGCTCAGATGGGGCACGGTGCTGTTTTCATACGGGACCTGTTAAGGTTTCAGCTGCCTACCACCATCATGGGAGTTCCCTCTGGGCCGGGGATATTTTGGGGTGCTTTTGGTGTCAGCAGCAGCTGCTAGCTGAGGGTATGAAGCATCTTGTGCCCAGCTGCTGGGTACTAGCATGGTTTTGGGGGATGCTTGGATGTAGAGAGCATCCCGTGGATGCGTGAAGAAAGGAATCCGGTGTGAGCTCTCCCAGGTGAATGTGTCCTCAAGGCTTCTTTAACAAAGCCACGGGCTTCGACTCCCAAACCCATTAATGAGGAAGGGAAGCAGGAAAGCTTATCTGATCCTCAGTGTGGGAATGGTTGGGGAATTTGGTTGGGGGGCAGATGGAAACTTCCTGCTGCCCTGCATCTTAATACATCCCATTCTGGGAGTAAATCACACCTCTGCCACTCAGGGAAGCTGCTAATTGAATCTACTCTGGTGGGAGAGGATAAAGCCGAGAGGCATTTACTACCATTATTTTTAATTTACTAAGAAGGAGAGAGGAAGAAACAAGTTGTGCCCCTCTCATGCTGGAGGCTCTGGCATTTCTTGGCAGAAGGTGCAAAAACCCCGCAGCTGCTTCTCCATTTGGTTTTGTTTGTGGTAAATCTGCCCTTCAGGCTGAAATAACCCTTCTGAGCAGGTCCTGCACTCCCAGAGGTGCTGGGAACATTGAGTTTAATGCCATCATAAAACCCTGCTGTGGTTTCCATTCCCTCGAGGCGGGCAGTGACCATGCAGGACGGCTGTGCTCAGCAAAGCCTTGGGGTGCATCAGGTCCTGTCAGAGTGTGGACGGAGCTGGGTGGCTTCCTGAGGTCCCTCTGGGATCAGAGCTTTCTTCTCAGAAGCCCATGGCTTGGTACAGTGAAGGGATGTGAGCCTGGCTGAGCTCCCTGAGCCCTGTTCATGACAGTAGCTGATATTCCCAAGGGTGATGAGGTATTTTGTGTCTCCAGCCTCCTGGCTGCCCTGTGGTTCACAGGTGTTGGACACAGCACATCACCGAGCTTGTCTGGGTGGGAACAGAACAGGAGAAAATCTCGGAGGACCAAGAGCAGTGGAGAGGACAGGGCTTTCCCAAGGCCTCCTGCAGGAGCTCTGATGTTTGCACCAGGTTTTGTTCTTTTAAAACTCGGGTAACGTTTCTCTGCACCTTGGATCTGCTGTTCAGCACTACCTTCAAACTCCAAACCTCTCGTTACCACTTTTTGCCTTGCTGGCTGTGGTGGGCTCGTTTGCCATGGGGAGGGTGACCCATTCTGTTGGGATCAGGGGCTATGATTTTGAGGAATGTTCCCATTTCCAGCGTAATCCTACCCCTGCCCTACAAGCTGTGCAGGAGCAGAGCTCAGCTGGTCAGCAAATGTGCGAGCAGCCCATTGCAATCAGGCTCTGACTCGTGCCCAGTTGTTCCAATCAGGACGTGTCTCTCTTCATTTATAGCAGGGCTCTGGTGTGACTGTCACCTCCTGTGATTGTTGGTGGCCATGGCACGGGATCCTGTTTTCAGCTCTGGTTTCAGGCCTGCTTTTCTTACGCAGGGGTGTGCCAGCATCTCCTTGCTCTGATGGTTGGGATCACACCTCGAATTTCCACCCTCTGTAAGTCACTCTGGTCACCCTTTCCCTTGGAGAAGGCTGTGGAGCCCGATGGATTTGCCTTGGTGGAATGGGATGATGGGGCACAGACCTGTGCTTGATTTTCTTCTCCACTGTTAATTAACATAATGAGGGCGCAGCCTTTCTTGGAGCTGTGTGTGGCAGTGACTTCCAGGCTGCCTGGCGAACCCCTCGGTTTCCAAACATGCCCGAAGTGCCCAAGGACCTTCTTTGGTGTGTCCTTGGACGTGTTCCTCAATAGCCTCCTCTCCCATGTCCAGAGAGGATGGAAGCACTGCCTTCGGTTCTGTCCCCTGTATCCCCCAGAGAACAGGATGTTCCCATAGGATCGAGGTGTCCAAGGTTTCTTAAACTTTTGCAACAAACAGGAAAACGTTACAGTTGTCCCACCCTTGTGCTTGTTGAGGTAACGGGAAAGGATGAAGAGGTTTCCTCGAGGCTGAGGGACAGGAACTGGGTCTTGGCCATGGAGGTGATGTTCCCCCTGAGCGTGGGAGCGAGTGCCGGGGGTGCAGAGCTCGGGAGGGAACGTGGTGCCCGATAAGGCTGCGGGCGCTGCCGGCGGTTCAGGGTAACCCAGCATCCTCTTCCTCTCCCCAGGAATCCCACGTGGGCAGCACGAGGGCTGAGCTGGGCTGGGGAGGGAGAGGGATGTGGCCTCTCCCGATAAGAGGCTCTGGTTCCTGCTCCTGCAGATTTACAGCCCGGGAGTGGGCGGTGGGTGCTGTGCTTTCGCTGGGGTGATTTATCGCGGCTCAGGGCGGCAGCTGCTTCCCTCTCTGGCCAGGTCCCGGTGCCTGCACGGGGAGTTACAACTCAGCGACTCAGCCAGGGTGAGGAAAGGGCTCAGCCGAGGTCACCACACAGTGGGACACAGGTGGGAGCAGGTCTCTTTCATCTGTGGGTTGGAGAATGTCCCCATCCCAGCATGGGGAGGGCTGGGACCATCAGGCTCCCCGGGGAGGGGCTGTCTCATGGCGGCAGGGATGCTTCCAGCCCCTCAATCCCCAATCCCACATGCTGGAGCCCACCCAGCTCACAAGTGACCCATGTGGGAGACCCAGGACCATCACCAGCCCCACTAAGCAATGCCTGCTCTGCCCAGTTGTTTTCCATGTGTCCCTTTGATACAGACAGTGCCAGGAGGGATGAGCTGCAGTGGGCAAGGAGGGGGAGGATGATGAGGAAGGAAAGGTCAAATGCCATCACTGCGTTCCCTTCCACGTCCCAGCTCCTGCCTGGGTGAGCTTCCCAGCTCCTCTGGTTTGTTTTAGAGGCAGCATGGGGGCCCCAGAGCCCTGCAAACCCTCCACGCTCAGGGTTTTATTGGCATGTGGAAGTAGTTTTGTCTGGTTTCAGATCTGGCTGATCACTGACTTTCCCGCTGCCCTCCCCCCGAAAAGGGCTGACAACCACGGGCGACCCAACCGCACTCATCTTCCTCTCTCTTTCTTCTTTCTCCCCACATTGTTCTGCGAAATCCCAGCTGCTGCTTTTCCCTCCTCCCTTTCCTACCCTCTCACATCAGCTGGGATGGATCTATCTGTGTTTTGTATGAAAGCTCTTTTTTGTTGTCTGTACTTCTCCCCCCGTCCTGGGGGTGTTGGGGTGCCTCGCTGTGCCCCATCCTCTCCTCGGGGCCGTGCAGGGACAGGAGCTCTGGGCACTCTCCTTGTCACCCCCGGGCTGGCTGTGGCACAGGGGGAAGCCTTGGCAGGGGTGAGGGCACCAAAATCTCTGGAGTCCTCATTTTACTTCTCTGATGGGAAAACCTGGCAGATCCTGGGGCCAGAGCCGCCACATTCCTCCCTTATTTATCACTGGTGAAGAACTGACGTGGGGGATTCCGGGTGAGCCAGCTCCTGTAGGGTGGGACGGGATGGGATGGGGCAGGGCAGGTCTTCCCGTGTCCGTGGGCTGCTTCTTGATCCACCACAAGCTCGGGGTGATGCATTTATGTGCCAGTGCCTGGCTGCAGCTCCCACCAGCCCAGCCCAGCTGCGTTCAGGCAGCCAAGCAGGTCCCAGGGGACCCTCTGGCATCAGCAGGAGCCTCCACCCCAGAGAGGTCTTCATGGGGACCCCAGCCCTGGCGAGGGGCTGAGCTGGGCTGCCCCTGGCTCAGGGGTGGGGTGGATGCTGAGGTTCCTTCTGTGGTTCCTTTGGGTCTTGTCCCCCAACCCTGGGAAGGGAGATACAGCCAAGGCAGTGGACAGAAACCAAGCAAGGACTGGGGAGCCATTGGTACCTGAGGAGAGGCTTGGTGTGAGCTGGTCAGGGAATCCCCAATGTCCCCATCACCATTCCTGGCCACTGGCTCCCCTTCCCAGTGCTCAATGGCTTTTTCCACCTCCAGTCATCCCACCCAGCATGGGGAAGGCACCTGGGCAGCCTTAGAAGGGAGCAGGAAACTTTGCTGGACTTCTGAGCCCTGGGGTTGTTCTCTGTTCCCAAACCTCTGCCATGTTATCCCTCCTGCCAGGCTTTTCCCCCTGCCAGTCTGCAGCGTGTAATAAATCACTCCCTCCTCAAATTTGGGTGAAATATCGTGGATTCACTCACCAAGACTGTCCAGGCTGTCCCAGCTGAGATGGAAATGGCTGCATGCTGAGGGTCACTCGAACATCCTGGGAGCCGGCAGGGACCAGGTGAGGGCGAGGAGCATCTGGAGGAAGGCAGTGGGTGACACCCACGAGCGATTCCCTTCCAGGCAGTGGGAAAAATCTGTAGGCTCCATCCTCCTTTGGGTGGGCTCTGGCAGCCTGGAAAGCAGCTGGTGTGGGTCTGGAACCTCCTCCTTCCCCATGGGACTGTGCCTCCGAGTCAGCATCTCCCGAGGTGATCGCTTTTCTCCTTTCCCTTTTTAAAAATAATTTTACATGCGTGACTGGCAATTCAAGAGAAAAGAGAAGAACGGTTGTTATTGCTGAGGATCTCAGCCCAGCCAGAGGAGACGTGTTCCTTTTGTGGAATCAAACATCCGTCAGGGAACAGTCATGCAAATTTATTTCGCTTTTCTTCTTTTTTACCTGTCCCATTGATCCGGAGCCTGTAGCAGCTGGTTCATGGAGAGACAGGTTTGTTAATTCAGGAGCCTCACAGAGCCTCAGTCGGTAAGGAGGGGAGATTGCCAAAGCTCCTGGCTCGGGGGGATGCTTTGTGCCGTGTGTGGGGACCGTGGCACCCGGACACTTCCCTCCAAAGGAGAGGGGAGAGGGGTTTGCTGTGTCCCTGGGCGCTGTGCAGACCTGGAGTGGCCCTGGAAAGGCAGGAGAGTGGCTACCAGCTCTGCCAAAGCTGCTTCTCACCATGGGAAGGGACAAGGACACTTGGTCACGCTGCTGGGACACCAGCCCTGAGGAGTAAATGTGAGTTAAACCCTTAAAATCACAAGATAGGCTCGAAAATATCCAACTGTGAGATTGCATTTGATTTTATCAGTGTTATTAGACTCTTCAGCCCATCTGGATGTTTTCAGGAAATCACCTGCCAAGCTTCTCTTGGCAGCTGGGAAGTTTAGGGTCCTTTCACTTCCAGTGGTGTCTTCATGTTGAAGAGAGGTGACTCCAGCCTGACTGCTGGAATCCATGGCTGTGCCTTTGGGAAGGTGTCAGGCTACCCTGTGTGGGGCTGAGTCTTCAGAGGATCCCAGATGCTTTGGGTTGGAAGGGACCTTAAAGATCATCTCTTTCAAACCCCAGGTTGCTCCAAGCCCTGTCCAACCCGGCCTTGAGTCTTCTCCTTCAGCAGTCTCATCTCCTGGGAATGAAGAGCAGATGGAGCTGCCTGGGCAAGGGCCAGAGGCTGCTGGTCTCACTGCTGTAGGGGATCTTCTGCTGCAGGCAAGGGAAGAGCCAAGCCTCCCTCTGAGCAGGTCCAGTGTCGGGAGCCTGAGAAGCCTCTCTGTGACATTCCCCATGTCCCTGCAATGCTGCTGCTCTTATTTCCTGCTGGAAGCATTGCTTTGTCCTTCAAGAAAATGTCTTTTTTGCTTGAATTGAGTATTTTGGTATTTTTTTCCTCCCAAAGCCCATCTCTGTCTGTCTTCACTGGAGGTAGAGGGGGCCAAGCCCTTGGCTGATGACTCCGGATGAGTTAAGACACGCGTGGGTGTCCCCACCACTGTCCCCACCACGTGGGCTTGCGTGGCCATGGAGGAGCCACCGAGCATCCCTGCAGCTGGGAGAACCAGGGAGACGCCTCATTGAAACAATTTGGGAGATGCTCATCTGCACAGAAATCTGAGTTTATCCTGCTCGCGCTCTCTCCTTTGTCTCCTCTTCCTTGGGCAGAGGAATTCGCTGGTAGGGAACGGAAAACACAGGGATGTCCAGGGGCTCTTGGCTGGGAACGGAGCGGGCGCAAACTCAAGGATCCGGTGCCTCCTCCGCATCCGTCCGCCCGCTCCGGCCGCGGGGCTGCGGCGCTGGGTGATCCCGGCACCACAGATGCCAAATAATCACAACAACACCGCTCCTTCCACGGCCACCGGCTCCTCCTGACGATGATTTTTCCTGTCGTTTCAGGTATCGCCTCCTTTCCCCGGGCTCTTCCTCAGCCCAGCAACAGCTTGTCTGAATAATTCACCTAAAAATTCAGGACTGCAAATAAACAGGGGATAATTGCTAACAGCTCGCAGGCAATCCGCTGCCAGAGCAGGGCTAAACTCCCGGTGAATTATTTATCCGCTGTGAATTATTTGCCCGGCCCTGCTACGGAAGAAAAGCTCCTTCCCAACCTTTGCCTGACGAATGGCCTGGCTGGGGGCGACTCTCCGGGTGCTGACTCAGCCCTTTCCCAGCTCCCTGCCTGCTCCTGCTGCCTGCAGCTCCTGCTGGATGCCTGGGTAATCCCTAAAGCTTTGGGTGTCCTTCAGGGTGGGTGTGAGGGTCTTACACCCAAACCATCCTGTGGCTGCAGAATTCCATCTCCCCATGGCAATCACACTCTGCCTCCCTCTGTGAGATGGAGTGTCTTTGGTATGGGGAGATGGAAAGGACTCCCTGCTGTTCTTCCAACCTTGGAGCCCTGGAAAGAGCTGCTGATGCAGGGATGGAGTCACGGATGGAGTCAGAGCAGGGATGCAGGCTGGGGACTTCCTGTGGGATGCTTGCTGGCTTTAATGTCGCATCACTGTGAAATGATCCACGGTGATGTCCTTCACCCCGCTCCATCCATGAAGATGTTCCTCATCCCACACTGCAGCAAGCGCCTCCGGGCTGAGCCAGGTGCTGGGAGCTCTCTCCTGCCCATGGATGAGGGAGTGATGGCCTCTGTGGGCTTGTGGGATCCCACTGCCCACTCCTCCCCCCGGGAGCACAGAGAAATGACCCTCAGAGGTGAGGAGCTGCTGGCCTGGCCTCATCAATCTCCATTTGCATCCAAAGAAGAAGGGAAAAAAAAAGAGATTTAGGAGCAAGATCAATACTGAAAGAGCCTTTCTTTTTTTCTTCCCCCCGTGCTCCTCTCGGGGTGGGAAGCTCAAGGCAGGTACTGGGAATAAATCCTCCTGGCTACCTGGATGTAAATCAGGAGGGAGATGATAGATTTATGGGAGTCCAGCCTGATTTACACTCCCGTGTCTGGTCCCTGCAGGTCGGCGCGTGGCCCTGGGGAGGTGAAGTGCTGGAAGGGGATGCAGCCACCACCATCCCCTGCTGCGGCCGAGGTGGGACTGGGGCTGGTGTGGGGGTGACTTTCCTGTGCTTTTTAAACCCAGTGCAGGGAGTTTAGGACGTTTTGCTTTGCCTCTTTCTGGTGGAGTTCAGCAAAGCACATCCGCTCGCACCCAAGTGCCAAAGCGGAGCGATGCCCTGCTGGGGGCTGACTTTGTGGCTTGGTGGGGAAAAAGGCTTTGGAGCTGCTCCCAGTGATGCTCTTCCCCTCCATCCCTCCTCCTCTCACATCCCAAGAGCCAGTGAGACTTGCTGGTGGCAGGGTTGGTGTATCCCTGGAAGAGGACGAGACTCTTCCTTCGGAAAATCCTCCTCTGAGAACTTTGGGAGGCCTGGGGGTGGTGATGGGGGAGTTGTCCCAGCTCTGGGGCTCCCCTCTCCAACCCTCCCCTGTCCCTGGCCATGGCAGGGCTGGAGCAGGCACGGGGAGCTGTTGTTATTCCTCTCATGCAGGAGGAAGGATTTCTGCGAGTGCCATAAACCATCACGTGGGCAGAGCCTGGGTGAGCTCTAATTGCTTCTATTTGCATAACGAGGCGAGGCTCAGCATCCTGCTGATATTTGAAAGAGGAAAATCAAAATCAGCTCTAGATAAACAACTCCCCCCCCCGTCCCTCCCCAATCCCTGCCCCCCCGCTCCTAATTTGTGCATTTTCTCCCTTAATGGCAGGTTTTTCAGATCTTTGGTCTCCTCAGGAGCAGCCAGACCATCCCCTGGGACCCCTCCCTGGTGCTGGGGGTGCTGCCCCTCTCCCCTGGCCGAGGCAAAGGAGGCTTTCCCTGGAGCTGGCGGTGAGGGATGTGGTGTGGAGGTGTCTGAACGGGAGCTGCAGAGAGGATCAGGGTGGGACTGGTGCTGGAAAAGCGGAGCCCGGGCTGGAGACTCCGGGCTCAGCGAGGGAGCGGGTCCTGCTCGGGACCGGAGGGGCTGCGGCCAGCCCGGGCTGGGGGGTGCCGAGCGGGAGCCCAGCAGATGTCACTGCAGCCCAGTGTCACCGCAGCCTGGGGACCTGCCCGGGATGGGATGGGATGGGATGGGATGGGATGGGACCTTTCCTCACCTGCGAACCCCCAGGGTGGCAGGAAGGGCTTTGTTTGCACCCCAGGTGTTGCTGGCTGGGGGGATGCTCCTGCTCTGCGGCCAAGGACGATCGGGGAACAGGCGCAGAAGGACCTGGAAAAAGGAGTGACGTCCCCTGGCTGCCTGTGACACCGGCCATGTCCCCAGGCGTGCTGTCCCTCTGCGAGACATTTCCCCTACTCACCCACGGCCCAGGGGACCAGAAGCATCCCTGCCCCTCCTGTCTCCTCGGGTCCCCAGGGTCCTTCAGCCAAAAACCTGGGTGTCCCCTTGGCCCTGGGAGGACCTTGGGCATTGCCAACATTTGCTTGGCACCCACGGCTTTGGGACCTGGAGGGGCTGTTCTCCTGGTTGGGGTTCCAGGGGGTTTTCATGCTTCTCCCTGGCAGGGGGATGGTGCCTTGCTCACTCGAGGCCAGGTGACAGACACCAAGCTCAAATACACTGTGTCCCTTCCTTGGGGGATGAGGAAAATGAGCTCCTTCCTCCTCCTCTTCCTCCCCAGCATGAGGGCTGGTGTCCTCTGAACCCTTCGCTGCCCTTTGGGGGAGAAGTGCTGACTCCAGATGTTTCCCTAAATGAGAACCTTCTGCAAACAGCGCCGGTTTAGATTAGATTTTGAGAAGAAATTCTTCCCTGTGAGGGTGCTGAGGCCCTGGCACAGGTTGCCCAGAGAAGCTGTGGCTGCCCCTGGATCCCTGGAAGTGTCCAAGGCCAGGTTGGATGGGGCTTGGAGCACCCTGGGATAGTGGAAGGTGTCCCTGCCCATGGCAGGGGGTGGAATGGGATGGTCTTTGGGGTCCCTTCCTTCTGGGATCCTATGATTTTTGCTTTTTTGGCCATACCATATTCAGGGACCTTCAGCCTACAGTGGGGCTGGAAGGATGGGGCAGACCTGGCTGCCAGCACTCGCTGCTCCCTCTGCTCTCCTGCCTGTGCCAAATGTGTGGCTGGGGCTGCTGCCTGCATCCCTGTCCTGGACCATGAATGTTCCCCCTTCCCTTGGCCCTCGTGCTGTGTGAAAACCCTTGGTCATGCCAGTGTGCCAAAGAGCAGCGGGGCAGCAATATTTCCCCCAGCCCCTCCTCATCCTCCAGATCCCACAGAAGCTGCCTGAGGCAGGATGGAGAAAAGCAGAAGGACCCTCAAAGGTGGAAAGAAATCCCTGCTGCAGCTCTTAAAGGTGGGGGCAGAGAAGGAACCAGATGAGCAGGAGATACCTGGTGCTTGCAGCACACGGGGGCTGTGTGCACACAACAATTTTCCATCAGGCTGATGAGAGAACCAGCAGCTCTTGAAGCTGAAGCCAAGGTGAGTAACCTGTGGCTGTCCCAGGGGTGCTGGGGGGAGGAGCTGTTTACTCAGAAGCAGCAGGGATGCTCTGCCAGGCGCTGGGACGTTCGGCTCTGCGGTCACAGCTTGCCAGGAGGGGTTGGGTCTCAGCATCCCAGCCCGTGCTGTGAGGAGGGACGCTGGCCAGGCACCTCCACCCTCATCCCCACATTGGTGGTCCAGGGGGATGCAGGATGGAGGGGGTTCCCCTCCTTGCTGGGTCCCTGTGGCTGAGCTGGGGTTGCTGGGGCTGGTCCTGGCCGTGGTGGGGCTCCCCGGGGCTCCAGTGGAGCAAACACAGCCCAGACTCCAGCTGGGAAACAGTGGCTTTGTGCTGGCCTGGGCAAGGGTTCCCTCTCCCAGCCAAACGTCCTCTGGTGCCTCCTGCCTCAGCAGTGAGAGGATTTTTCCTCCTCCCGTGTGGAAAAGCATCTCCCACTGCCACCACACAGCTCTTTCTGCCCTGCCTGGGCTCTCGCTTGCACCTCCAAATTTCCCAGGGCTTCCTGGGCTCTCTTTTCCCCCCCTCCATGTTCCATTTGGGATTTGTATGTCATTTTTATTTATCTCTCCATAGGTTTGTCCCTGTCATTGCTGCTGTTCCCAGCTTTCCAGCAGGTTTGCTCTGCAGAGAGCTGCAGGTTGGCTATGAAATATGACAAAGCGTTCATTTAAATGCACACCATGATGTCGGCGAGTCCATTAGAGGAATTAATTTGAATGGTTGGCGTTTAATAAACAGCCTCGTCCCTCCTCTCCACACACAACCCCCCTCCTCACCAAGCTGGCAGCTTGGAAGGGTTAAAAATCCCCCCACATGTGGATATTGGAGGGAGAGGGGAGCAGGTATCGGGGTCTGGAGT
>VZTE01003879.1:180194-197587 GCA_013397775.1 Eulacestoma nigropectus | reverse complement strand
TATTTATTTATTTTTTAAGAAATAAATTTATGATGGGATACTTAGAGAAAAAAAATGCAAACATCGTTCAGGGAGCTAGAGAGAATGTGTGATCTCAGCTCTGTTACAGAGGTGGGTACCTTAATGGACTCTGTTTTTTAATTCATGCATCATTAGAAATAGCTTTCAGCAATACATTTGCTCACTCACCTCAAGGATCTAATTCCCCTGACTGGTAACTAGATATCCTGAAGTGTGGGAATAGCTTGGAAGAAACCCGGGGGGGAGGGGGGGGAGGGGTGGGAAAGGCAGAGACAAACAATTACTCACTTTATTAAAAGTAGTAAAAATACAGAATAAATATTTTCTCCAAAACACTTTTGTCTATAAAATATAACATAATTTAATTGACACAATAGAAATAAATTTGTACTGATCTAAATACTCCTATCCATTAACATTATAAAAACCC
Organism: Eulacestoma nigropectus; assembly: GCA_013397775.1. NCBI lineage: Eukaryota > Metazoa > Chordata > Aves > Passeriformes > Eulacestoma > Eulacestoma nigropectus. The sequence goes on along the minus strand of VZTE01003879.1, from coordinate 197,136 downwards.
CATTAATTCTCTAAGTGCTATATGTTCAGATCCTTAAAAATCTTTAGTTGTCAAATTTACACTGATCTACCAAAGCTGCAGGTAGAGTAAAATCCCAAGGTGTGTCTCTCAGAGCTTGTGGAATAAGGAGGTTATGTGAGAGCTGTAAAACTTTCCAGTAGAAATCTGACCTTAAACCTTCAAAGTTAGAAGATCCCCAACCCATATTGCTGTCCCCCCCTGCACTAGCCCAGTCTGGTTTCAAAGAAAAGGCAAAGGGGATATATTCACATCCCGTATCATCTGTCACTCAGTGTTGATGGCACAGCAAGACCTGGACCCAGATGATGGGTCAGATGAGAGATGTGCTGTGAGCCAGCTTCTTCTGCTCACACCCACCCCTATTCAGTCTCCCTGTGACTCAGAAATTAACTCTTCATGAGAAACAGAGAGGTTTGATGCCTACTCAGGTCCTTCTGTAATCCCCTGCATGATTTGGTTTATCAAGCATTTAAATTTTTGTCTTAAAATACAAATGCCATTTTGCCACCAAATACTTTGAGATGCCAAACATGAACCAGTGCAGTACTACTGAAACTGAAGGTGTGTCCTGCCAGATTTTAACACAAAGGAGGAACACTTCTTAAAGAAGGAAAGCTTTTATCGCTCATATAAGTTTACAGCAATTTTAGAAACTTCTAACTCTCCACACTTGTGTTTTTTAATACTTTTCGGATGAATGTCATCAGCTTTTTTATAAATATTGTTGTGCTCCTTCTTTCTGTATCACATTTCCCCTGAAAAAGGAATCAAGAAAATGAAACTGCTTAATATTTAATCATTATTTAGAGCTTTTTAATCTCAAAATAATTTTATAAATGATACAATTTTTTTTTAATTTACTTATCACACACATGAATCCTTATTTTAGAGGTGGATCAAGCTGAATATTAGAACAAGGGAAGGATATAAAAATGAAATAATGCCAGGATTTATTCTTCCATGTACTAAAAACAAGCCAGTATAGAAATTACACTCTTTTGTAGATGTGAAGACTCTTTTGTGAATTATAGATCTTATTTTGTTACATCTCTGCTGCATGATCTCTGGTAGACAGCGAATAAATTCCTACCTCTTTTGCCAGGCTTGGCATGAGCCATTGCTTCAGTTTTTCAAATTTTTGGAAAAAGGCACTGAATGTTTTTATAGCTGGATTATTTTTCAGCTGTTCTGTTCCTTCAAAGATTGTGCTGATACAATTCACATCCTAAGATGGAAGAAATAGAAAAATCGAGATGCAAGAATTCATAACCACAAGCTACAATGAGTTTATTAAAAATCATTGTGAGTTTTGCCCAGCTGCCTGGGTGGCAAATTCATTCTTATTGACTTTTAGGCTCGAGTTTGCAAAAAACTTAGGTGAGTGTGCTTATCTGCTGTACACATTTATTTACTCTGCAGACAGAAACCTGGCAAAGGACAGTATCTGCTGGCGCATCTTATAATGTCCAGATGAAATATATCATTGTCTAAAGACTCAGCCCTGCCTCTTCTGCAGCCATGTGAAGACCAGTTTGATTTCTCACATCTGCTCCTCTCTCTCCAACACAAGAGAAAGAAAACAAATGAACTTGAAGCTACTCCAAACATTAACCCCTGTGACATCTGACACCTGTGTGCCAGGAGAGATGGGGACAGTGGTGATCCTCTCATTTCCTGGCCCTTGTCCCATCCCAAGGGTGGCTGTGCTGGTCCTCTGTCACAAAGCAGTCACTGGCTTTGGTCTCCAAGACCTTGTGGTCTGGACAAGGCCACCAGAAGGGGGACAAGGGATGTGGGATGGAAGCCAAAGAGTGATGATGCTCACACTCTCCAGTATGGGGTTGTTTTGAAAGAGATCAGCTAAACTCACAAAGAAGGAAAGAAGGAGAGGACACGACCATCAGTGGCAGGAACAGATTTAAGTGTTATGGGAGAAGAAAGTGATGAAAAATTAAGAAAAACCTAATCATTGAAGAATGGAGGATATGCAGGCAGCTGCTGAAGGTCAGCATGGCACCCATGATGTTTTTGACCAATGTGTATCTCCTGTTAATTGTTCCTGAATGCTGCACGATGAATAAGATCATTTTTCCCACAGCCTTGCCTGGGAAGCCACATGTTTCTGCCACTGACAAACAGCAAACACAGACACTGAGGGAGTCTCTGTCACCTCTGGACCCAAAGAACAGGTGAAAGGGAAACAGCTCTTTCCCCCAAAGGAGTGCTGGGCACTGGCACAGTGGGTTGTGGTGGCACCACCAGGAACCTCATCAGGGAAAGGGACAAGTGAGCTGCCACCATTGGGCACTGCTGATTCTGGGTCAGAACCTTAGAGCTAAAGCCAGCCCAAGCCCTAGCCTAGGAAGAGAGCTCCTCCAGACAGGATCCAGAGAGAAGTGACAGAGCTGGGAACTTTACATCTAATTTGCAAGGAATGGGCTGGATTGGGATGGAATGGGATGGAAACCCCCACCCTCCCGTAGCTAGTTTAGGGCAAAAATGGCAATTATTCTGCTCCTTCAATAAATCAAAGACTCAGATTACATTCCCACAAATAGCCATCTGGCCACACTATTAGCAGAAGAGCTCTGTGCTGGACTGTGGTCTGTGGAAACCAAGATTCCAGTAGATGCACAGCAAAGAAAAAAGCCTCATTAACAGTGTCTGCATGACGAGGGAGTCATTTAAAGTTATCTGAGAAAGAAAATCTGAGAAGGGACAGGAGAAATTTATTGGAGATACAAAAGAAGGTGGGAAATGCATAAAGGGGAGTTTGATCTTTAAGACGGACGCTGTTCATGGACACCTGGTCACGGTGTCCTGTTCAGGGGGCATTAACACCATCCTTCAGAGAAGATGAGGTAATACAACTATTTAATTCCCTAACTGATGGTAAGGGTATAAAAAGCCATTTCTAGAAGTGGACTAAATGAAGTAGACTAAACAGAAGGATTTTTCAGACATACAAGCAGGAAATGTGAATGAATGTGTTCTTTCCTTTTTAGCTGTATCTCATTCAAAAAACTGATTCAGAAAATCATTCCACGTGTATGTGTTCTGCAGGAGATTTACAAAAACATAGAACAAGTATAGTTGCTGTCCTTTTATATTACAGCATCTTTTTTTGACTCATCATTTGATTTGTTTTAATAACGTTTTATATCTAATGACACTTTATATCTTATAATTAATTTTACATCTTATACATAGCTACACTTAAAGTAATTGTTTGCTCTTAAATACATATAGAATATTTTAGGAGACAACAATTTAAGAACTATCTCAATTTCTAGTGAAGAAATTAGCCAAAAAAGTTACTTTTATTTTAAAATCTTTTACTTACATCTATATTGTTGGGAGTTTCAATCCTCAGATTCTGAAAAATAACACATTAATTCAGCCTTTCAAATATCTTCTTCATTAACGCTGATAAAAATATAATAGGTAAAAACACAGATTGTTTTACTTTCAGAAAACTTTAAATATCCAAGAACAAGAGAATTCAGTATATTAAATTTTACATTTTAAAAATGGAAATTGAATTTACCTGAATGTCCTTTGTCATCACCTCACACATTTGCTGTAGTAGTGTCAGTAATTCAGCCATGCTGCTCATCTGGGGAGCAGCAGAGATACCTGCAGCCAGCAAGAGAAGGTAGAGATGCGTCTTCATCCTCCTGATGTGCTCAGAGAACCTGTAAGTGGTTCTGGACCAGTCCTCTACCATTTTATGGTCTCTACAAGGAAATAACTGTTCAGGTTGAATTTTAAAACTAGTAAAAAAAAAAAATAAAAAAAAAAAGCCATTCATTGAGACTTTCTGGAAGAGAAATGTTCCAGTAAATTTGGTGTTTAACCTTGGGACAGCCTCCTTACCCAATCAGCTCTTCCATGGAAAGTAGGTAGTAAATATATAAGGAGTGGCTTTTCAACTTGAAAATTAGTAAAGCATAGAATGACCCAAAGCATGACCAAGCAGATGCCATCTCCACAGCACTTCTCTAGAAATCAAAGCTTCTTGTTCACAGAGTGTGATCATCTGCTAGACAATATGAAAAAGACTGGTATAAGAAAAAAACACCAACAAAACCCCATGGAAAATATGTGGCCCATCGCCTAGAAAGGAAAAATTACAGCACTTGTGCAATATTTGTGGCAAAATTTTGACAAAATGCAGGTATTCTATAAGAGTTAATTAATTTACAGCCGGAGAAGCCACTGCCCTGGAGCTTGAGGGTGGCCCTGGAGATAGGCACAGCAAAGTGGCCCTTTTTGAGTGGGAAGAACGCATGCAGGGTGTCTTGAGTGCATCAGCCCAGACCCCATGGGCACAGTTCGTGCCCCAAAGTTGATTTTGTGTCAGGACAGTGGTTCCCTTACTGCCCCATTCTCTGGCCCAGAGCTGACAAGGGTTTGCGAGGGTCCAGTCTAAGGTCTTCATTCATTGAAGGTATTGTACCTGGCCAAATCAGACAGTGACTTGTGCTTTTCTCTTTCCTGGAAGCTGGAAAAACTCCTTTTTTTACTTCCTTTTAAAAAGTATGATGTTGTTTTACAGAACTGAAGGCAGCAGCAGTGGTGGCCGCAGTGCAGCCCTGTGTCTGCCAGGCAGGAGCAGATCCGCTGGCTTCACTCATGGGGTCTGATGTCGCAGTATTTCAGAGTAAGCATCTCAGTATCTCAATACTTTGAATTGGGGAAGTCAAAAGTTAGTAGTGGTTATGTGGCTTAGCTCAAGCTAACCTGCAAGCTGTCTGCTGCCTGCTTTGCTGTATCCGTTTGTCATCTCTAACAAGATGAGGGTTTTTTCCACACTTTATGCTTACCTGTAGAACTTTCTCATCACACAGCTCTGAGGATCATGTCCTTGTAGGAATGTGGCAAGTAATAAGGAAGAAACTTTTTACAATGAGGAGGTAAAACACTGGCACAGGTTATCTCAAAAAGCCTCATCCCTGGAAGTGCAAGACCAAGGTTGGGTGGGAGTCTGAGCAACCTGGTCTAGTGGAAGATGTCCCTGCCCATGGCATGGGGTTTGAAACTAGACAGTCTTTAAGGCTCCTTCCAATTCAAACAACTCTGTGACTCTGTGGACTCTGCATAAGTGCATCTCTGGGAGATGCAAAGGCAAAGAACCTGCCTGGCACTACCATTTGCCCTTGGGCTGAATTTGTAAGCCATACAACTGAAAAGATTAAGCCCCACTCCTGGCTCACTGTGTTTTTGGTGTTCCACAGCTTCTTTCCTTTGGTCTCCTTCAAACTCAAGCTGGTTTTTCAGGCAAAGCCTCCTCTCTCCTTTGGCTGGTACCTGGACTGCACCTGCCAGCCAGGCTGAGGTTCGACCCCACCATTAGAGATCTCTGCAGGCAAGCCAGTTTTAACTCAAGGTTTGTTGGAAAACCCCACTTCTTTCACCTTTTCCTTGGCCAACAGTTGGCCCATCCACTGTGTTTCCCATCCCCACTGCAAAAGATTGCCCATGGGGCTGCTGGATGCTGCTGTGTCCCCCCACCTTAGACCTCCCCATGCCAGAGCTGCTTAGTGCAGAGAGCACATCTGTCTCCAATTCCATTGCTGGCCAGCACAACCGCCAACAGATTTTGTCTCAGGCTTTTTCTTTTCCTCCCTCTCTTGCATTTGGTATTTGCAGCCACTTCTGCAGAATCCCAGCACTATCCCAGAACTTTGTATGACCTGTATGACTGTTCTTTTCCCCTTGACAAACTTAGTCTGCAGGAGATAATTCCCCATTCCAAAGAATTCGCGGGTATTTTTGTTAAATATAGCAGTAGCATGAGCTGGTCTTTCAGCTTTTCCCAGGTCCAGGGGAACAAGATTGGTCCTTCACTGCTTGCTGTTTTACCACTCTCTCTTCTTGTGACATATTCCAAAATCACTGTACTTTTCAACGCAGGGATTTTTCCTTTTCCTCTTTTCCTTCACTTTTTTCCCTATTTTGCTTGAGGTAACAGAACTGCTCAAGTGCCTGTTTTTCTCTCTAAGCTGGCTCAGTTCCCCTACACAAATCATAGTCCCATCTTCTGACAGGTTCATTATTGTACAGATGGTTTGGGGTTTTGTTTTTAACATGAATGCAGGGTTAAGAAGTTGAAGGAGGATGTAAGAAAAAAATAGGGCAATATAAGCAACAGGTCCTGACCTCAAAAGTGTACATCTCTGGTACCTACAGTTCTGGAATTTGTCTGATCTGGGAGTACGAGCAGAGTGAAGGCACCACAAACATGAATAGAATTGGTAGGAATAGGAATAAGAATAAGCCAAGAAAATATTTCAGAAGAAGCTTGGGAGACTGGCGTATCAGACAGCAAGTGGAAATCCACACTGCTGGATTTATCTAAATTGTCTCTATTTCAATTTGGAATGATCAGGAGGATGGAAGTGAATAGATTATCTAATTAATCAGTTAATTAATGACTTTGATACTAATGAAAAAGGCATTTCAGTGGGAGTCAGGGTGTGATAAGTGTTCACATTAGAACCGGTTTAGGAATATTATTTCAGAAAATAGTCAGATGATTCTGAGTGTGAAAACAAATTTATCCTAAAGGCTGTGCAAGGTGCTGCTGATGCCAGCTGGGATCATCCCAGGCAAGGGCTTCCTTGCATCAAGAAATTGTGATGATTCTTGCAGGTATGTGCCTGCATAGGCTGAGGGACTCAATGAATGCCTTGTAAAAACTGAGCTGCAACTCTTTGTAGGAGCTGGTTTTGCTCTTTCATGTAGATACACGTGAGGTTACAATGCTCAGATAAGGTTTCTTTACTGGTGTGAGTACAAAATGCAGCACTGCTATGGTGCAGTATCTTGTGTCTCCCTAGCCTGCTAGGCTCAAGAAAATGGAAATTTCTTGAAACCAGGGAACAACTCCTGGAGAGATGCTCTGGAATGCTTTCTCACATGGTTGTGTTTCAATATTTTGTGCTGGGAACTTAGCTTAAAGCCATCCATTTGAAATGGAGTTTTCTTTTACCCCGACAAATTTCCTGATCCTCAAACTCATCCAATCTCCTGGAGTTGTAGAAACTGTTTTAACCTTTAGTGATACTCTCACTTGTAACAGACAGTAATGGAGAGAAGCCAGGTGAGTGCAAAAAGCAGGTCACTAGGAGGGAGTCATATTCACCATATTTAACAAATTATTCTTTAGCTTTTTGCTGCCTTCCAGCAGTATGTGCCCCTTGTGAGGGTGGCTGATACAGCAAGGTATATGTGCATGTCTGGCTGCTCTAGCAGTGAGCAGAATTCCTGCTTCCTACAATGGACAGAAAAGATAAATGCCTGGACTTTGTTCTTGCATCTCAAAGTAGTGCTGCTCCATAGTGCTGCTTCTGGAGCATCTCTGCCCCAAAACTACCCTGGTGATTCTTCAAAGGCCAGTTCCAAGCCAGGGAAATTGTGAAATTTAGTGAAGACTGGTTTTAACCTAAATTACATGAAATAAAACCTTTTCCTGAGAAACAGGCTGTTGGGAGGAATTTTATTTACAGTTCTGTGGCAGTCCGTGGGAGTGACTGCTTTCTGGAAACAGTATGTGCAATATCTGGCCATTTTTTCACAGGTCTCTTTTACTACCGGACACTGCCGACTGTGGGACTCTGTCAGATCCCACTCTAAGACCAGCTTGACTGAGCTGTTGCACAAAATGGGATGCTTCCTATAGAGAAAAATAAAGGCAGAAGCCAAAAGACAAAGGAGGGAACTGTTGCTCAAGACTCAGACAAAATGTGGATGTCATCTGCTGCTCGCTCTCTGCCCTGGGCTGGAGCAAAGACACAACTGCTGGCTGGCCCAGACTGCATTAGAAAGCTTTTAAGCACCATGGGAAATGCCAGTGGAATGGTAGCCAGAATAGCAAAATATTTTTAAAAAACCCTAATCCATTGTCATGTATGTCCCTGAAGTGCCAAGGCAGAGGAACAGTGGTGGGATGCTTATCGGATCTCAGGACTTCCTTCCAGCAGCTTTAGCATCTCTTCTTTTTTCTAAAATCCTTTTGCTTCCCTCACCAGGAAATGAAACTTGTAGGAGCTCAGAAACCTGTGATTATGATTTTTTCAGCCTAAACCACTCAGTATATTTGTCCCTAAATGTTTTGTTTCTTTCTTTTCTGATTTTTATGGTGGCAGCGATGCACTGGGTTTCAGTTTCCACAGCATCACACCCTGCAGCAGGAGCCTGCTTCGGCGCCGGGTGCCCTCTGCACTCAGCGAGACCTTCCTGAGAACAGGATCTGCCTCAGTTTTGGGTGGGTTTTTTGCCTATACATCCTGAAAATGAAAGTCTTAAAAGGCTTTTCCTCTTCACTCACAGGGTAAACAGCATGGTGTATATTGCATGTGAATTTTAAAGTTGTACAGCCGGTCTTGCAATTTCCTCTGCTCTTGTGTGTGCAGCCTTTCCCTGCCAGGGCTCCTAAAAACCTTTTTCATGTGCCTGGATGACTCTGGTTTGAAAGAGCACCTTTTCTCTTTTGAAATGACTTGTCAATAAGTTGACAGCATGGTAAATGGATAATGCACCATGTTGGCAGCACACTAAAAATCCATTTCTGCCACTCAGGCTATTTTAGAATGCTCCCAAGGGTTCTATATTCTCTTATAATTCTGGCACTGCTATTCCTGAAGAGCACAGAGCATAAAACAAGAATTACATGTGCTCCAAACTCTGTTAACCTGTGCTAATGCAGGAAATAAAACAACTTCCAGAAGAACAAAATGGAAAGAAAAGAGATTTTGCTGTGTGGATGGACCCACCACAAGGTAATGAGATGGCATAGTGAGAGACTACACTTTAAAGTATGAGCTGAGCTTATGCAAAGTTGCATAATTGTAATTAGAGATGTCCTCTGCTTAATTAGTTAATTAAGCTCCAGTGTGGTGATTTAAGCACTTAGTAGCAGTTTTCTATGCTTGTCTTGTGAGGTTTAACTTGGTGTGGGTGAGCAGTATTGCCCCCAGTGCAGGTACAGCCCATTATAGCTCACACATATAGAGGTTTTAGCATGTTTTGGAAGGAAAGATGAGTTCTTAGCATGACCTGTGTTAATATTACAATCACTCAGCAATGGTTGTTTGAAAGGGGTTTGTTTTTTTTGAGATTATAGAGTTTCTGCAAACTTTGTGGTAAAATGCAGCCTTTGCTCCTACTTTTCAGTTTAATCCAGAAAGCTGGAGGGAAACATAAAATACTAGAAAAAAGTGATGCTTCCCAGCTTTGCCTAAATTTTAGCAGCTGTGCATCATTTACAGTTACTTGTGAGAGCTGATGTTGATGTACTTAAATATCTCCTCTGTGTGAGACAGGTTTCCTGGCTTCTCGTGTTTCTCTGGATGCATTTTTGATTCCTTGGGAGCTGTGTCAGAAGTGCCGTGTTTGGAGAGGTGCCTTCTCATGTTTGCTCATTCAAAGGTCATTGTTTTGCTCTTGTCTGCTCTTGCTAAACCTCCGGCAGTGACTAACGGCGTGGGCATGGCCTTGTGGGACAGCATTGTCCAGGCTTCCTCTTTACTGCTCCCTTTGCTTGCTCTGGATAAGATTTATAGTTTCAAGACTGACTGGATTAGCCACTGTCACACTGCTAATACCAATGTCTGGATTCATCCTGGCTTTTCTCAGTCACCAAGCTGGGAATCTCTTTGCTGTGCACCCTTTCATTTCTTGTAAAATCTTGACTATCTGCTACAATCATCACAAACTGGATGGTTCCTTGGACATAACTATGCTCAATTACTTAATCCTATTGTTTATTTCAGTAGAGATGGGCTACAACTTCCCAAAAATACATCTATGCCAAGTTTTTTTCACTTCAAAGTTACACAATGTCTAGCTGGGCAGGTCCTCAAACTGCTTCATGCCCCCAAAGCCAGCTAAGTGAATCCACTGCATTTCATTTGGAATTCAGGGTATGCTTCCATACAGTAGCAAAAGTGTTGTTTTCCTCTGACACTTCAAGTTCTAGAAAAATGTCATATTTTTATTTAGGAAAAGTGACTTGTAAACACATTCTTCACTTCATAAAAAATACAGCTTTAGGCAATCCTGAGAAGAAAAACCAACCAAACAAATCCAGCCTAAATTAGACAACCTTTGCTACCACCACTGTCCCTGTTTGATAATTATCACTATATTTCTATGGCAATAACCCAAAGACCTACTCAGGGTTTTGTTTTGGCTTGTCACTGAGCCAACAACACCAATTCCTGACTCTACTACAAAATTTGAAGATACCATGGGTTGAAAATAAATTTGGAGTAATATTAAAATAAATGTGATTTTCTTGCACACTAAATATATTAATTAAATAAAGAATGTGTATCATGCAGGTATACTGCACTGCAATTATGTTGTAGAATTACAGGGAAACAATTGTTCTCAAATTTAATTATGCACATATTTAAAAGACAGCCTTCTCTCCTTTTTATTCCTGCTTTCAGATGATAAGTATTTGACAATTTTTTAAGTGCCTGCAGAAGAGCACATCAATGGATTGGACACTTAATCTGTATATTTTTTGATTTCACTTATATAGCCTTGACTTATACTCTAGTTATTATAGTGCATAACCTCCACCATATAATTACTAATTTTAAGTTCTTTTATTCATTAGCACTTTGAACATTAGGACTGTGTACAAATATAAAAGCTCTCTATAAATTAAATAAATACATTAATACTTGCAATAAGGCATAAATATCTGATAATTCATATATGAAACATTCATATTAACATTGTGGTGTCTCTTCCTGGTGCTCTATCTTCCATCAGAACCAGCTCTAGTGTTGGGTAAGAGTTGTCTCCAAGTATTTGGGATGCCAACACCTGTCATCAAGACTGAGCAGTTCTCGTGCACCTTCTGGAAGTATCTCGTGAAGTGCTTCAGGGCTGTGTGTCGGTGCAGCTCTCTCATTGGACAGGATCTGGTGTTCTCGGGTTGCTGCAATAATGATAAAAGCAACAGGTAATAGTCAAAATAATGGAGGAAATAAGAACATATTGCTGAGAAGCTGTCAGTGGTTGTTGAAGGGGATGTTTTATCAGAAGGATAGCCAGATCTGCATGAATGAACATAGAGAAGACATTTGAGTATCAGGAATACTTCTTCCTGGCTGACTTTGCTTACTGAGATGTGGCTTAGGGCCTTTTCTTATTAGTGTCCTGGCTAATGACAAGTCCCAGGATTTGTCTACAGGTGATGCATCTTTCAGGAAATTCTAACTCCCATCCAGACTCTAGGAATTCAGGTATTTCCTGTAAATCCATTGCTGAGCAGCAGCCGTAATGCTCAACACTGCGAAACTAAGGGTATGCAAAGATGGCATCAAAATTTTGCTGTTGACTTTAGTCGGCCAGGATGCTGAGATGATTAATTTCATGTTTTGAAAAAAAGTGAGTGGTACATTCATGTAATTTCATATTTTTACCTAGGGTCTCCCTAATCTGGGCAGGGGAGTTGGAACTAGATGAGCTTTAAGGTCCCTTCCAACCTAAACCATTCCATGATTCTATGACTATAAATAATTAATGAGAAACTTACTGTATGTGGGTTTTTTAAAGTTGATGTTATGTGATCCATGTTTTTCTCCATCAGAGAAATACGGGTTCTTGCTGGATTATTCTTAAAGGAAAGTTTCAGTCCTTCTATGGTTCTTTCAAGTTGACAGGGAACATGACTGCACTAAAAAAAAAATCAAATAACAGCAAAATTACATTCTGCCAAATGAGTTTTTTTATCTTTCAGTAAATTCAATAACTATTTGCATGAATAGCAGAAACAGAAATTACCTATTGTCTACTCTATTTCTGTACAAATACAGAAAGAGGTACTTTCCTATGTTTTCTGGAGTTTGATAAAAAATCTACAGCAGGAGAGAAAAGAAACACATTTTAAAAATTGTTATAAAGGAAAATAGAGAAAAAAATTGTAAAATCAGACTAAAATCCATTGGGGTTGCTGTTTTATCAAAACCACACTGAGTAGCCTGAGGATGTTAGATCTGCCAAATCCCTCTCCCAGCTATATCTCCCACACAGGACAGCAGCACTGTACCCCTCTGTCTATATGTTAACCTTCTTTAAAGCTGCAAGCTCTAAACATTTTTTCCTCTAAAACAACAGGCTGGCTGTTCTTAATTATTTTTCATGAACCTTTTTTCAGTTCACAGAACTTGAGAAATCTGCAGACCACAAACTGAAACCACTGATCAACAGGGTTGTGGGCAATAACTTTTTTCCTTCAGACACAAACTTTATGGTGCTTTATAATACTCAACTTGTTTGTTTGCCAAGAGGTAAGAACATTTTAGTACTTCAAGTACTAACACCATTCACCACCTTTTGTTCTAAATGACAGCAGGTGATGTTCAGGGTCTGCACTTCACGCAGTAATGTTGAGAACAGCTTCAGTAGTAATCACTCTGCAAGAACTCCTGAGATTGGCTTCAGCACGAGTATAACCAAGTCCCAGAGACCATGGTCACAGAATAGGTTATTTATTTCCATAGCTTTCGATGCAAGGAAGTTCACCGAATTTGACAGAACTGCCCATGAACCATTAGCATATGTATTCCTTTTTAGTGAGATTCAGTCTTTTTTAGTAGTCTAACTCTCTTTCCCACAAGATCTGCTACAAAGCATCATCATTTTTCAAATAATTAACAACAGCAGAATAAAGAAGTTTGAAAGTCTTACCTGAAAGTTCCCCTCGGGTACTGGAAGAAAGATCTAAAATTTTTAAAAAGAATATACTTTTAGAAGGTATTTTTCCTCTAAGTGACTGCCACATTGTTAAACATCTCTAACTACATATCATCTTCATCAGGTTTTCTATTTCTGAACTTCCTTTGGGGAAACAATTACAGCACCAGCTTCTGAGGAAAGCTTGACACGCAGTGCCTCAAGCATCTTAACTTTAACAAACAAAACACAGGACATGCAAACTAGAGCTGAAACTAGCCCAGACTTCATTTTATATTTCCATCAAAAGAACTGTAGGAAATGAAGAAAAAGAGATAACGACCCACCTCTTCGTTTGCTAGAGCCATTAGAGCCTTGAGGTTTGCTTGAAATTCTTCTATTGCACCTCCCATTGAGCCAGGTAAGCAGCAACTCACCAAGAAGATGCAGAGCAACAGCATTTTGGGTTCAAGGAAAGCTGTGTTTGATTTATGCACCATACGCTGCCTATATATACCCGTGTACACTTTGAATATTAGATGAAAGGGAAAGTTTTCTCATATAGGAAAAGGCACAAGACCATAGTGTGAGTTATCATAGGCACTGTGGGATGCCTCACTGGGGACAGGTTGGGGGTTTCCTTCCTTCTGACATCAAGTAAGGGGAAAATACCTGTGTGGATAAGAGATGTCATTTTCTTACATGATATCAAAAACTAATCACAGGAAATAGGAGCATTCCTTCTGTAACACAGATCTTTATGTGGTTCTATTCTTACTTTTGCATCACATAATCAGAGAGATGGAGATCTGAAAAGCTATGTAGTTTTTACATCCCACTCAGTAATATGCCATCCTTTGTTCAGAGGGATTTTCTAACATGAACTGCAGTTCAAGGCTGAGTAAAAAATACCTGCAACTTCTTAGACATACACAGACCCTAACACCACTTAACTAGTTTGGATTCTTTACCCCTCCTCCCTCACCCTCACTGTTTGGGGAAATTCAGCATAGAACACGTGGCTGGAAAAGGCATGGGTTTAATTGACAGCCCAGCAGTGAAAGCATGGCAGGTATTAATGGCTGGAATTAGCTGTCCTGGCATCAGGTGAAAACCTTGTCCCTTAACGTAAGTGGAAAAACTCTATCTACTGAACAAACCCAAAGTGCTTATAAATGGCTGAAACCTACTTTCAGATGACTGGCAAGGGCTTGTGAGAGGGTAACACTCACTCATTAAAAGGTTACAATTTTCCAGCAAAATTGGACAAATCATTCAACAACGCGAGAAGAGTCATCTGGTTTTCCATAGCTACCTGCTTGAGAGGCCCAGAAATAGAGAAGACTTTGTCCACATAGAATTATCAGTTTCTCAACACATAATTTCACGAGCAGATCCGTTTAAGTTTTGTTGAAAATACTGCTTAACTAAGTTTTTAAATACTGTTTTTAAATTCTTGTCCTAAAATTCCACAAGAAAAGCATAACTACGAGTTTAAAAAGCTGTCTTGAAAGGATCTTTTGATCCTAACTGAAAAAGCTTCTGATAAAGCTTTTAACACTAAACTTATGGAACATCCTATTGTCAGGCCACAGCCAAAGAAACACAAGAGGTCCCCAGACGAAAATGTTTGGCTCCTAGAAGTGCATGTAGAAATAACACAAGATATATTTCCATTCTTCTGCAGAAATCAGCATTTGGCTGCTCTTACAGTAGTTTAGACTGGAAAGATAAAAGTGTGTAACTGCTATTTGTTCTTCTACCTAATGTTCTAAACAGATTGACAGATTTCTAGAAGGGATGACATGATAATAAATGTTGCAGGAAAGAGTGACTGAGGTTGTCCCTTCTGCTCCTCAGCCTTTCATGTTCACACTCGTATTCATAGATTTATAGACTCTGAAAAGCTGGTAATTGTGCTGGTCAAAGGAGAATGATCATAGGTGAAGAAATCATTCCCACTAAACCATCCCAAAGCAGCATAACCACACACAATATTTAGAGAATAGATTTCATATTGGTGGGAAAATGCTGTGTGTGAAACAGAAAACTCTTACCAGAAACAGTGCCAACAACCATCTCCTAATCATCAACTTTCAGAGAACATTCCAGAGGTCAGACTGGCTTCAGAATCAGGGTATGATCCATGCATCATCTAAAAGCAATGTGGAAAAGTGTTGCCATAGAGAAAGCATTGTGCTGCTGAACAACTGAGTCATACCAAGGCAGCTACAGGGGAGGAGGTGACACACAAATGGAGTATAATCTGGTGTCATCTCTCCAGAGGAGTTGTACTGGCTTCTCAAAGATGGGTGTGAACTTTGGCAATATTTTTACAGGCTATTCTGCCAATATGGACACTAATTTCTTCTTGTCTCAAAATCTGAAGTGGCCATAGCTCATGTTTTGTGAAATTTTTTTGCACTCAAAAAAGGTAGGATTATCACCAGAGTACAACTGTAGTGAAAGCCTGAATTGTTGGCCACAAAACCACCTGCTGGCTACCAGTTTCTGATAGGTCCAGACTTACTTCACCTATCATCTCTGTTACTCATTTTAATTACAGATGATGCTGAGATTGAGCACAGAGGGCTGTTTTCCAAAGTTTGCCTCTGTTATCTAACCATGAACTTGATCTGACACAAGAACTAGTTGTGCTGTTTCCCTTCATGGAGAAAATACAGTAAGCACTAAAATATGCTGGCAAGTTATTAATCAATTTTGGAGTTGGCTGAAAGTGTAGATAAATTAGATTCCCAATGCTGTTGGCTCGTACAGTGAATCTTAGATGGCTTCCAGCTGGCCAGGGGCTGCTGGGTCAAGGTAAGGGTGTTCATGGCATGTGCAGCCTGACTGTATGTTTGGTCCTGGCGGGACTCCTGGTCCTCAGGAGTAGGATAACAAAGCTCCAGAGAAGCAGGACGAAGGTGTAGTCCTCTGGCTTGGACTTTTTTCTAACTGGATGATGAATATGGGATAGGAAGCAAAGAGGAAGAGGATGTGGAAGAAGACTGGAACAAAGGGGCAAGGTGCTCTCTTGGCCCTAGAGAGAAATGAACTTGAGTAGCCAAAAGGAGTGATCCCCTTTCCTACCCCTGATTATCTGGAACTTTCCTGCAGTCCCTAAAACTGCCTGTCTTGGAGCTGAGGTGGAGTAAATTTCT
Organism: Eulacestoma nigropectus; assembly: GCA_013397775.1. Classification (NCBI taxonomy): domain Eukaryota; kingdom Metazoa; phylum Chordata; class Aves; order Passeriformes; genus Eulacestoma; species Eulacestoma nigropectus. Next base: position 181,255 of record VZTE01003879.1, on the reverse strand, counting down.
CCTCAGTATTTGGTGCTGTGTTTTGGATTCAGAATGAGAATAATGTTGGTAGTATGCTGATGTTTTGGTTTTTTCTAAGTTGTATCCTAAGTCAAGCAATTTTTTTTGGTGTCTGATGGTCTGCCAGTGAGGAGGTACAGAAAAGAAACAGTGAAGGAGCACAGCCAGGACAGGTGACCCAAACTGGCCTAAGGGATATTCCACTCCATGGAACATTATGCCCAGTAGATAAACTGGGGGAGTTACCTGGAAAGGGTCTGGCATCAGTCAGCAGGTGGTGAGCAATTTCATTTGGCATTAGTTATTTGGGGTTTTTTGTTGTATTTTTCTTTGTTTTCTATTATTAAACTGCTTTTATCTCAACCTACAAGTTTTAGAGTTGATTCTTCTCCCCATTCCACCAACGGTGGGGAGGAGGAGAGGGAGTTCAAGCCAGTGGCTGTGTGGTACCTCAACACCACAATATAAGACAGACATTAAAGCTATTACAAAGTGTCCAAAGGAGGACAAAAAGGATGGGGAAGGGTCTGGAGAAGAAGCCATATGAGGAGTGGATGAAGGTACTTGGTCTGTTCAGCCTGCATGAGACTGAGGGGAGATCTTGTGGCAGGGTATAGCAGCAGACACTGACCTTCTCTCTAGTGACCAGTGACAGGACATGGGGGAATGGTCTGAAGTTGTGTCAGGGGAGGTTTAGGTTGTGCATCAGGAAAAGCTTCTTCAACCAGAGGGTCGTTGGGCACTGAACAGGCTCCCCAGGGAAGTGGTCACAGCACCAAGCCTGACAGTGCTGAAGAAGCGTTTGGACAAGGGTCTCGGGCAGATGGTGTGACTCTTAGGAACGGTGCTGTGCAGGGCCAGGAGTTGGACTCGATGACCCTGGTGGGTCCCTTCCAACTCAGCTTATTCTGTGATTCTGTGATTTCCAGCTGGGCTTAAACGACGATACCTCCTCAAAACTCCGTCACTCTTTTCTGAGCCCTTAGAGGACTCCGCATCCCTGACGCGGTCCGGCTACCCCGAAGGTGCTCTCCAGGCCCTCAGCCCTCAGGCCGCCATGG
>VZTE01003879.1:125075-180080 GCA_013397775.1 Eulacestoma nigropectus | reverse complement strand
CCGGGCCGGGGGTGTGGCACCGCGGCGGGCTCAGCTCGGCTGCGCTCGGGTGGCGGGTAGGGGAAGGGCTGCCCCAGGGCCTCTCCTTGGAAAACGTCCGCCCCTGGCGCTACGCGGAGCTTCGGACGGGAAAGCCCCGTTGCCACCTTTGTCTCGGCAGGAAATGCCCTTTCCCGGGCCGAGCCCCGCCGGGCACCCCCGGAGGAGCCGCGGGAGGGCCGAGCCTGGGCCATCGGCCCCGTGGAATACCCTCGAAATACGTAACCATACAAACGCCACGCAGGCGTGTTTGCCGTCGGTCAGTGACGGGCCTTGGGGTCGCAGTTGCCTGCCCCAGACCCCTCCAGTGCCGGGGGCAGCTCTCACCCGTGCACGGCCCAATGGTCTGTGCCTGCCCCGTGGCCTGGGAAGGCTCGAGTCTTGCCCTTCACAGCAGGAATTAGGACAAGGTGATGCTGGATATGCCTGTGAGAAACAGGCCGTGGCAAAGCTTGCACGGTGTTGGGTGTTGCAGTACAACAGTAGGTTATCAAAGGGAAAAAAATACTAGGGCTTCTGTTGTGTTTGGGGCATTCTGAAGGCACATGCATAGTGTTTGTGATGTGAAAGGGTTATTTGGGGCCATTTTGTTTGATTTCGTCGTATATAGTACGGCACTTGGAGTTGATTAATTTCTCAGTTTGAAACAAATAAGATTTTGCCTTCGTATGTTTTGTACCTTGAGCAGTAACTGAAGAAGCTTAGCTGTGTTTCTAAATATATTCATCATATATTGTGCTTGTAAAGGTGTTTAGTCAGCTTTCAGTAATCTATTTTCATTTCTGCCTACTGGATTTTTCACAAAGCTCTGTTTTACAGGATTTGTAGGGATTACACCTCTGACTTTGGAAGAGAAGTTGTTCAGCAGACATGTCGAGGATTGAAAAAATGAGTATCCTCGGAGTGAGGAGTTTCGGGGTAGAGGATAAAGACAAACAAATTATCACTTTCTTTAATCCATTAACTATTTTGGTGGGACCAAATGGTGCAGGAAAAACGGTATGGCTTGCTGTATGTTTGGATTTGAGCTGTAAATAGGTCTAGAAAGCCTTCACATGTGAATAATAATTTCTGCAGAAATATATTAATAATATTGCAAAAGTCATGCTGTTTGCTATAAATATTGTGTTGTTTAGCATTTTTAGAAATCCGCTTTCATGCCTGGAATTTGAAGAGCACTGGTTGATATCTTTTCATAGGAAATTGATCCAGATCCTGATTAGAACTGCTTTTGCAAAGGATCATATTTCCATGATACTCAAAAATTAAAATGTTATTTCTCTCTCTTTACATACCTAACTCATTTGTGAATGTTTGGGTTGTTACTGTGGATTTGCCTGTAGTCCATCTTGGTTACTCAAATTTGTCTTTATAACTACATACTTATTTCTGTTTTCTTAGACTATCATTGAATGTCTTAAATACATATCTACTGGTGATTTTCCTCCTGGCACCAAAGGAAAAACATTTGTTCATGATCCAAAGGTAGGTCACAGTGAGTAGACGTAATGTGTGTTTAGTCCTAAGTAAAATACTCCACCACACTCCGGTTGTGAATAAAACAGGGATGCTGAAGTCGTAGCCAGCCTTGAGCTTAAATGAGGAAAAGCAGAGAGCTGGGGGTGATTGGAACATACTCTACAGCGGGAGAGGCACACGTTCCTTTGGACCTTGAGAAGAATTTCCCTCGTTCTGTTTTTTTTTTTTTTTTGCTTCTACCAAAGGTTGCCAATGAAACTGATGTTAGAGCTCAGATTCGGTTACAGTTTCGAGATGTCAATGGGGAGCTCGTAGCTGTCCAGCGCTCCATGGTCTGTACCCAGAAAGGCAAGACTCCAGAATTTAAAACACTGGAATCTGTCATTACTAGAACAAAGTAAGTTGTCAAGTGTTTTTTCTTACTTTGGCATGAAGATACATTTGGATTTGGTGTATTTTTATGCATCAGATAAGGGAAAATTACTTCATGTATTCCTCGACTTAGCTACTAGTGCTTTTAGATTATAAAGATGTGTAGTTTCATTACTTTATCTGTTAGGTGATTGAAAAATCCTACATCTGATAGCCATGGTGTCTAAGAAATCCTTATATCTGTTGACTTGCATTTATTTGAAAACTTTATTAGTAATAAGGGTGGTGAGGCACTGGCACAGGTTGCCCAGAGAAACTGTGGCTGCCCCATTTCTGGAAGTGTTCAAGGCCAGGCAGGGTGGGGCTTGGAGCAACCTAGTTCTGTGAGTAGCATCCCTGCCCACAGCAAAGGGAATGAGATGGGCAGTAAGGACGTTTCCAACCCAAATCATTCCATGGTTCCATGATTGTAGGGTACAGTTTGAAAGTATCATTGTGTGGAGTGTGTAGGCTTTACTTCCTTTAGTACTATTTTTAGTTTCAGATAGTTTTTGGCCCATGTTTAACTCCCATCTCCACTGTTTTAAGTATATTCCCTTAAGAGCTTTCATGCTCCCTCTGGTGATTCCTTAGAGTTCTAATATATGAAACAGTCTGACTTCAGAAATTGGCAGTGTTAAATGCCTTTGTTGAACATGGTAATTATGTGCTTAAAAATTGTTACTTGTCAAAGTTTTGAATGGATATGTTAAAATGAGGTTATACTGTTAAAATGCAGTTCACTTTTTGAAGAACTTGCCAGTAACTTCTTTGGGGATTTTCTTTATCTCCATAGGCATGGTGAGAAGGTCAGTCTGAGTTCCAAGTGTGCCGAAATAGATCGGGAGATGATCAGCGCCCTTGGTGTTTCCAAATCTGTGCTTAACAATGTCATTTTCTGTCACCAAGAAGAATCCAACTGGCCGTTAAGTGAAGGGAAAGCCCTGAAACAAAAATTTGATGAGATCTTTTCAGCAACAAGGTTTTTCCCTTTACTGTAATTAAATAAAAACTAAGTAAAAAATGTTTTCTCATAACATAAATGTTAATGAAAATGTCTAAGACGCTGTTTCATACGTCAGTGTTGCTGTATTACCAAAGCACCCGAAATTTTGCTTTTTTTAAAGGTATATCAAAGCACTTGAAGCTCTGCGTCAGGTACGTCTGAAACAAAGCTCGAAAGTAAAAGAGTGTCAGACAGAACTGAAATATCTAAAACAGAATAAAGAGAAAGCACAGGAAATCCAGGATCATCTCAGCAATAGAGAAGCTCAACTGGCTGCTTCTAAGGAGAATGTAAAATCAATTGAGAGCCAGATTGAGCCTCTAAAGGTAATTTCCATGAGGATTATGTTCATATTTTAATACAAAACAATGGAAGAAGTGAAAGCTGGATGAATTTCTTGATTAAAATCTTGTGCTTTTGTATCTAATCCTTTGCCCTGCAGCAGAATGAAGCATACCTCAACTCACCTGGCAGATGCTGCTCTAATCTGTAAACAGTCACTGAAGGGTTAAGAGCAGAATTCTTATAGCAGCATTGGGTTTTTGTCAATTTAAAATCTCTCTCAAATTTAGCTGGTATCTAAAACCATTTTAAGCTATAACTAAAACAAAAACCAAGCTAAAACTTAATATTCCCTATTTTAAAAACATATTTAATAAAACTGGAGGTTTTGCACTTAAAATAATTGATTATGGAGTTCATAAACTGATGAGATATTTTACTTACCACATTCTTTTGCAGAGTTCTCTGGCAGCAGTTGAACAGAATCTCACAAAAGTAATGAGGTTGGACAATGACGTGAAGGCCCTTGAGAGCAGGAAGCGGCAGATGGAAAAAGATAATCAAGATTTGCAACAGAAGATGGAAAAGGTTGCCTTTATGACAAAAAACTTAGATTATTTTACTTTATCAGCCTAAGAAAAACAGTTTTCCAGTTTTGCTTGCTGCAGGTTTCCCCCCTGCATGTCTTAGTATAGAAATTCTGCATGTGAGGTGTTTCTCTCTTATTTCTTTATTTCGGTTGTGGTAAAAAAAATAAATTTTTAAAACATCAGTAATTGACTTACAAATTTGTATGTGGTGTACAGGTTTTTCAAGGAACAGATGAACAGCTAAGGGACAGATACCAGAACCACCAGAGAATAGTGAAGGAGAAGGAGAAGAGATTGTTGGACTGTAAGCGTGATTTAGATAGAGCCACTAAAGAGTGCCAGAGATTTAACAGTGAGAAATCAGAGCTGCTTATTGAACGAGGTATTTTAGACTTCATTTATAGTCTTGTTTTTTAATTTAAGTAAGATCTGAAATGGAACTACTGATAAGTGAAGTGATCTGAACTGGACCAAACTTCTAAAATGTGTATTAGTTCAGGTTCAGCTGCACACTGGGATGTGAGAGTTTTGCTGGTGGACAAGTTTTGGTGTTTTTACACCTGGAGTTTCTAATGTACATTTTTTTCTGAGCTATAATTACAACATGTAGTACATTTTGTCTTAGAGAAAAAACATGAAAGCTGAATGCCCAGCATTCTCCATGTCTCACGTGGGGACTGGGGACAAGTCAGAGGGCTTTAGAGTAATGTTCTTTCAATTGTGTATCCTTTTCTTGATGGATTACGGGAATTTCAGCGAAGCTGTAATAGTTGAGTCACAGAATATATGCTTACATAAAATACGTTTGGGCTTTGTTTTTTATCAGAATAATATTTCTAGTGATTTTAGGGGCTTGCTTTTGAATTATTGATTTATTTAATTAATAAAAATTTAGTTACCTGAAATAGCAATCTCTACCTACAGCTTGTTTTTATTCTGTAGTTTTTTGTGTTGTTCAAAAATACTTCAAGGTTTCAAAGGCTTTAACAGTCACAACTGGCTTTGAATCATAAGCGTGTCTTCTGCCTCCGTTTTTGAACGTTTATGTCACTTTGTCTTTTCGTAAAGGTCGTCTTCAACTGCAGGCAGATCGTCATCAAGAGCACATTGTGACCAGGGATTCCTTAATTCAGTCTCTGGCAGCACAGCTGGAATTAGATGGGTTTGAGCGACCACCTTTCACTGAAAGGCACATTGCTAGTTTTCGCAGGTTGGTGAAGGAGAGACAGGAGAGAGATACAGAAACTGCAAATCGTATGGTGGTAAGAATATTGTTGTTTAAGTAGTGTAATTTTTATTGGCCATTGGTGTGTTATTGGTCCATATGGGTCTTTATGGTGCTGGGAGAAAGTGTTGGTGGGGGGAAACTGAAGCCAGTTTTTTTCTAGAATTCTTGCTTGTTTGTTATCTAGATCTTTCCATGGAAATTAGTTTTGGAATTAGGAGTGGTCATCAAGGCTATTGAACAGGCAGTTTGTCAGAGGTTCTTCCAGCAGCCCTCATGCAGGCGGATCACTGATAAGCTCAAAAACCTGGGGAAGAATTACAGTGGACAGCTGGTTTAAAAATAAACAACTTTTTGTTGAAGTCATGTTCAAACTGGAGTTGCTGTCACAGAACACTACTGGTATGATGCATCTGCATTTTCCTATTAAAAACATTTCAGCAGAAAAATTTGGACAAGTTGTAATTTTCTTAGTATTTCAGTGTTTTACTGTGGTGAATATTGGCAAACTAGTGTGAAAAAGTATTTCAAAATACTTTCCTGTGAAAAGATAATGTATTACTGCTGATCTTCTTTCAGAGAGAATTTGCACAGAAAGAAGCAATGAAACAAAAACAAGTAGATGAAATAAGAGACAAAAAAACTGGATTACAAAGAACCATTGACCTGAAATCAGACATTCAAAATAAGAAACAAGCAGAGCTGAAGAATGTAAAATGTGAATTGCAGCAGTTGGAGGGGTTTTCAGACAGAATTAGTGAGTTGGATGAGGAGATTGGCAAGGCGGTAAGTTAGTGTGCAATTGAAAAAATTATAGAAGCTTGAAGTAAAACCTTTTGGTTTTATCATTAAAAAAATAGACCAAAACCCATAACCCCCCCTTGATGTTTACTCTTTCATCTGTGTTTTTGCCCTTTTAATACCCCCTATCCTTTGTCTATTTAGATAGTGCAAGCTTTGGGGCAGAGTCTGTTCACTACCTTGTTTTTGTACAGTGCTCACATAGAATATGCTGCTTCTGCTTGGTGAGTTGTAAACAGGGTAATAGCATAGCTGGCAATTAGGAGATTGGTTACTCTTAAATTATTGGGCCAGAAACTGAGAAATTAAAGTTCCATACTACCTACATTTTCAGAGATAACTTGCCTGTGAGATGGACTAGTTGGTTACAAGTGTTTTATCTGATGAAGTAAAGTTACAAGCATTTTATGTTCTAGCTGAACAGCTGGTTATGCCTTTGTAACCAAATACTTTATGTTTGTTAGCAGTATATGAATTCTGCTTGACAGTGTTTTTTCTAGCCTCCTCACTAGGATAATTCCGAATTTAATATACAATAGATACTAAAATACAGAAAATCAAACTAAATATGAGTGAGCTTCTGGTAGAAGCATGAGCAAGCTGAGGCAGTACTGCATTCCAGGACTGCATCCAGTATCTGCTTGGGGCTTTCCTTGCCCCACACTAATGTCACAGCTTGTGTCCTTTTGCATGTTCCTGTAACAGCTGCTGATGCTGCTGCCAGGTAGCTGAAGAGATTTCTTCTGTTTCCTTTAGATAGGATGTTACTGATTTTTGTGATTATTTGAGTCTTCTGGGCTCTTATTTTTTGTATAGGAGCATGAGCTGGAGAAGGCTGAGAGGAACAGCAATGTAGAAACACTCGAACGGGAAGTACAGACTCTGCAAAATGAGAAAATAAACCTGGACAAAGCTCTTAGGAGGCTGGATCAAGAGATGGAGCAGTTGAATCTACACACCACAACAATTACCCAAATGGAGATGCTGAAGAAAGACAAAGTAATGTTTTTATCAATATCTCATAAGAGAGGGACATGAAATTGATACAGTCCCTCCAACATTTGTGTATTTTTCAGGTGTTTATCAACAATCAGATGTAGAGCTTCTGTCTGACTTCATAGAAGCTATTAGCTTAATGAATACATTGACTGTTATAAACCTGAAGATAGGAGAATTTCATTTAAAATGCTTCATTTCCTCAGGCAGAGAAAGAAGACCAGATTAGAAAAGTAAAATCAAGACATTCTGAGGAACTAACATCACTCCTGGGATACTTCCCCAATAAAAAACAACTTGAAGACTGGCTTCATGGTAAAAATAAAAAGATTAATCAGACAAGGGATACTCTTGCTAATCTTAAGTAGGTATTGATTTAATTGATTATTTCTCCACAAGTATTAATGTAATTATGAATTTAAATGTTGGAAAGTTTAATATGTTCAAAATACTTTTTACTTTAATTCATTAGTGTTTGTTTAGGTATCTGCAAAATCGGAGAAAACGTCCTGCAGAGTTCCTGTGATGTAGGGCTGATACTGTGTTTGCTAGTTGAAAAAATCACAACATTTGTTGTGTGTCAAAGACAGCACTAAAAGCAGATAGCAAAATAGTGATCTGGAACATCCTTAGTTGTTTGTACTAATTCTAGCTGAATGAATGTGCCTGGGGCTGGAAATTGCTGGTCTTCTGATTTTCTTATAAGTCACAGACTGGTTAGTGACTGTATCATAAGTTCATGTGTGGTTACCTGTTCCTGATTTCATTTGCTTGTATAAAACAATCAATTAGAAAGAGTAGGAAGTTTCTCATCAGTAATCATCTAGAAAACAAGAAGGATTTAAAATTAAACACTTACACTGTACTTGGATGAATAGAAACTTGATGCTATAGATTGCCTGAAAAATCGGTAAGAACTGGTGAATAGTTCTGTAATACCAATTTCAGATTACCTTCCCATGGTTTTCGATTTTGCTTAAACAGTTTAAATCTTTGGGTTTGGGTAATAAAAGAGTTTCTGCATTAATATTTCAGCAAGCAACTGGCATCAGTAGAATATGATAAAAGTTATGCCAGTAATGAGCTGAAAAAAAAAGAAGCCCAGTTGTCCCATCATGAAGCAAAACTTTTTGATGTTTGTGGAAGTCAGGATTTTGACAGTGACCTGAACAAACTTCAAGATGAAATTGAAAAAAGTTCCAAACAGCGAGGTAAATTCGTGTATAGCTGTACTTTTTTCCCTGGAACACTAATTTAGCTGATTATGCACTGTTTATTCAACATAAGTCTTCTGTTTGTTTTTCACCCAGCTGTCCTGGCTGGAGCCACTGCAGTTTATTCACAGTTCATTACACAACTGACAGAGGAGAACCAGTCATGTTGTCCAGTTTGCCAAAGAGTTTTTCAGACAGAGGCTGAACTGCAAGATGTCATTAGTGATCTGCAGTCTAAATTGCGCCTTGCCCCAGACAAGCTGAAGTCAACAGAGTCTGAGCTTAAAAGAAAAGAGAAAAAACGTGATGAAATGATGAGTCTTAAACCACTGCGGTAAAGTACTAAGCATATTGTTGCAGGCTGTTTTCTTTCAAATGCTTGGGTTTTGGTTATTAAAAACTTCGCAGACATCAAGGCGGCTTTATTCTAGGGCTGGTTAATTCATTTCAAAATATCATTGTTGGGATAAACATTTTGAGAGAATTTGAGAATGTCTGAGGGTATAGCTTTCCTTCGCAAGAGGGCACTCTTGTTCAGTGCTTTATACCTTCTCCAGATCACTTGCTGTAATGAAGTTAAAAACCAAAAGAGATTTTGTTTGCTTGGTTGTATCATCTCACCTAAAATGAGGGATGTATTACCTTAGCTGGGTATGTAACATAAGCTTAGTTAGGTGTGGGCAAAGTTAAGGGGATACTAGTTTAGCTAAATTTAGTCTTCCACTACAAAATCACATCATGGATTTTGTGATCTTGAGTGTCTTTGATTTATTCTGCTGTTTTTGACCAAGGAAATTTTAGGGATTTATATTTTATTTAAGGCGAACTGTAGTTGAACTGCAAGATAAGGAAATTCCAGACCTGAGGAACAAGATCCAGAATGCAAACAGAGATTTAACAGGCCTGAAGGGTGAGATAGAAGAACAGGAATCACTCCTGCAGACAGCTTTGTCTGAGGAAGAAGGTGCCAAAGCACGTTTACAGGATATAACTCTGATGGAAAGGTACCAGGTATGCCTTGGTAACTTTTTTTTAGTATATAAAATGTTACTTGCATTTAAATATGTAGTTATTCAGTAATATGACAAAACTTTGAGGTCCTTATTTTAAAATATTTCCAAAGACAGTATAACATAGGTGATCTTGTAGTAATAAAATTTCAATTTACAAAATTTTTTTTGAGGACCGCAGAGTCCCTTGAGTTCTGATTCAGTACTGTGCTATATGAAAAAAGAGGTGTAATCCAGAACTGAGCACAACCACAAGTACACCGAAGTGTTTCCAGTCCTCATAGTCATTATAGGTCATTGTATTCCCAGCATCTCACATGTGTTTCCTGGTTCTGTGCCATCTGGATATATGATAAAGGGAAAGAGAAATCCTGCACTTTTTATTATTCTGGCGTAGGAGACTCTTTTGAGCAGTCTTCGTGCCTTTATTACCAACACAAAATCTTTGCTTGACTAAAAACCATCAGAGGAGCAATTAGAGAACCTGGGGCCAGGCAAAGGACTGAGAGCATTTCACGAGATGGAGATAGCAGCAGCTCCTGAGGCTCCAACAATTCCAGTGTTGCAGGGACGGGTTGCACATGGAAGTGTCCTGAAGTGGGCTGGAGATGTCAGAGGCCTGTGCATCCTTATTGACTGATTCCATCCACAATTAGGAATTCCATTTCCTAGCAGCTGACATAACCCTACTGCTAATGCTATGACATTGCTCTAGAGGAGAGGGTAAATTTGAAGGTCTTGAGTGCCTCAAGCCCTGAGCTTGTTTTTATGTGCCAAAGATAAAAAAATACATTGTTAAACACTAATATAAGTAGTAATGGTACTTTTGCTCATACTTTCAGACTGATATTAGGGATGTTGAACGAAAAATTGCTCAGCAGGAGGCTAAGCTGCTAGGGGTCGATTTAAGTAGAACTATGCTTCAAGTAAGCCAAGAAAAACAAGAGAAAAAACACTTATGGGATACAGGTAGGTCTTACAAACCTGTTACTTCATTTTTATACTGAAAGTAATGTTCCAAAATTCTTGCCATTAAAATTTTAGTTATTTTGAATTCTCAAATAACTGTATTCTCCTAGCTTGTTGTTACTGGTTTTTGGAGTCATACCAGCTTAATTTAGAGATGAATTTTCATAAGGGTTACAGTAATGGTTTTAATAACAGAGTGAGTCTGTGTTTTCATCTGCAGTTACTGGTAAAATTGAGTTAAATCAAAAACTCAAGCAGGACCAGCAAAGCCAGATTCAGCAGCTGAAGAGCACAGTTAATGAGCTCAAAGCAGAGAAGCTGCAGATTGTCAGCAGCATGCAGCGGCGGCGGCAGCTGGAGGAGCAGACTGTGGAGTTAACCACTGAGGTTCAGTCCTTATGCAGAGAGATCAAGGTGAAGAATACTCTTAATTGTCTAACTCTTAGCTTTGCTGGCCTTGAAATAAAAAATAATAATCTTGTTATACTTAATATTGTTTCTAGTCCTAGAAAATGGGATGGATTTTTAAATGTTTGTCCTGTGCTGCTCTTGTATATCTTTGGGAATTTCCAGAACTTTTTTAATATATAGTTTCACATTTTCTTTTTTTAATACACCAAAAAAGAAATAAGTAACCACATTACTTTTTTTACTGCTGGAAAAATTACTGATCTTTACCAGAATGCAAAAATAAAAATAACTTTTTCCATCTACTTTTCAGGAAGCAAAAGAGCAGGTACTTCCTTTGGATGCAACGTTAGACAAATTGCAGCAGGAGAAGGAGGATCTAGTGAATAAAAGGACTGCAAGTAATAAAGAAACACAAGAGAAGGTTTGTTTGCTCTTGGCATAGCTGTGAGGTGGATTAGATACTATTTTTCAGGCATGGATGGAAGCTGTGGTACTGAGTTTGCTTTTAGGAAACATCAAAAGCAAACTCCAGCAGATGCTTTGGATTGATAAAGCTTTTAGGGAAGAAAAGGAACTTGTCATTCAGATATTAACTCAATTTTAATTAACCTTTGGCCGTCTTGACAAAAGGCTTCTTGGGACATTTGGCAATATTTAGTGACTGATGGCATTCAAAAGCCCTTCCTAATAGACCCAAGAGGAACACCAAGGATGACCATCACCCGTCCTTGCCAAGAGACACACTGGTTTTTCCCAGGTTAAGTGGCCCTCATTCGTTTTGGGAAGCATTTTCATGTTTATAAGGAGTATTGGGATTTTAGAAGCTGAAGACTTTATTAGAAAACTAAAGGGAGTTATGATAAGGAATTGTGCTTGGGCAGTAGTGTTATCTGGTATCTTTGATACAAAGCATATCTGTTCTTGGACATAAAACCATATTTCATTTGAAGTCTTTCCTCTGCAGATGAATGGCATAAATGAGAAAGTTAAAGATATAAACAAGTATGTGAAAGAAATTGAAAACTATATTCAACAAGGAAAAGAAGACTATAAAAAGGTAATCTAAAAACCAGTGAATAAAAAGTTAGTATCAAAAGTACTTTTTTTTTTAAATCATATACCTATTTCTTTAGCAAAAGGAGTCTGAACTTGATGAAGTAAATTCTCATTTGGCTGCCTGTGAGAAACAGAAGGAGAAGATAAGTAAAGAGATGGAAATGACTCGACAAGATATTGACACTCAAAAGGTGGATATATTGTTTAAAGTATACTTGGCATAGTTGAAATAATTCCTAGTTTTGGTTTGTCTGCCTATGTCTGTAGTGGTGTGAAATCAGTTTCCTCTTGATTTATTTGATCAGTTGTTAGTCAGGATAGCTGCTATACATGCATTAGGCTGAAAATAGTCTTGAGATTTGTATGTGCAAATTTAAAAATCATTTATCTCTAACCATCATCTTACGCTATTTCTAAGAGTTAAGTCTGGTGGGATAGTAGTCAGCATTTTCAGGAGTATCTTTATGTGGAGGATACCTGCCTTTATAAGTAAAGTACAAACTGCAGGTACCAAAAGTTGCTTGCTATTCCGGATTTGTCATGTACTTCTAATTCTTGTGTATATGTTTCACGTACTGTTTACATTCCTTATAGGAAATATGTCTTTCCCCATTCTACCCCTTCACTTACTGTCTACTGTTGTAGAACTGAGATAGAGGACTTGGTTAAATCTCATCCTAAACTACTTGTCGTGGTTGAAACATGGATTAGTATTCTCAAAAAGAATCAGTCTTGTGTTCACTTGTGTCAGTAAACACTGCTAAGTGTTCCAGTTTGAAAGATGAAATAATACTGCTGATTTCCATTATACTGTATTTCTAGGACATTTTACTCTATTTCTAGGACAACGTAAGTTGTCACTGTGATAATTTTTGTTGTTATCAATTATTTTATGCTTGCAGTATGTTTTAGAGTTGTGCAGAATTCATACATTGTAATTGATAACCAACATACTGAAATATACAATTTCTTGCTTTCTTTGGAGTTAGATACAGGAAAGGTGGCTGGAGGATAATCTCACTTTGAGGAAGCGGAATGAAGAGCTAAAAGAAGTTGAAGACAATATAAAACAACTTATGAAAGAGATGGGAGAAGTGAAAGTCCCCCAGATGAAAAAGTAAGCACCTTCAAAACAGAGTGGTGTGCTTTGCACAAGAATTCATTAAATATCTGAATGTTGTAGTCACTGTGTTTTAGTTTGTCCTGGTCCACTTTTCCCCCCATTCATGCAGACCACTTCCTCTTTGACTCCTATGTTTGCTTCATATCCCCATGATGACAGTGTAAATGACTCAGTGAAATTATACAGTGTTTCTGGCTAGAAATAGAGATATCTGCTCATACCTGTTCCAATCCAATCATTTTCATAATATTTACTGAGAAATCCACATTTAAATAATTCGTGCTTCTGGATAAGAGTACTTAGTTTTCATTTTCAGTCTGCTCACTGAGTTCCCAGCAGCAAATTTTACGTTTACTTCAGTAGTTTAGTAATAATTGCTTAGATAAGAAACACTTTTCAAAAGTAATTACTCCTTTGCTGGTACTTGCATGTGAAATATTTATTTAGCATGCTGGAGCTTACCCAGTAATTCATCTTATTTTGCTCTGTATCCATCTATAAAATTAGTTTTTTTTTTTGTTTCTGCATATAGCACTTTAGTAGTTGAACTTGATAACTTGCTTCTCCCTCTCAGAATAGTGATTTGAATATGTTAACTAACTTAAAACTATTTTTATTTCAATAGTCTCTTCATTTCAGTGGTACTAGTACTATAATTTTAACTGTTAAGTACTTTATAGTTATGATACAATGAGCTGTTGTCTAACAAACTCAAAATTAGAACCCTGATTTAAAAATATGGTTTCACAGTGAACAAAAACATTTGGAGGATAAAATAGAATCTCTGAAAAGGAACCATCATGTTGCACTTGGCCGCCAGCGTGGGTTTGAGGAGGAGATTGTTCGCTTTAGAAAGGAGCTCAGAGAGCCGCAATTCAAAGATGCAGAGGAAAAATACAGGGACATGATGATTGTCATGAGAACAACAGAGCTGGTGAACAAAGATCTGGACCTTTATTACAAGGCTCTTGATAAGTAAGTATTGTCAAATGAGGGTGATTCTTAAATGTTTTCATCTTTATTAGTATTGATAACCTCGATGCAAAGCAGCTTTCAATTTCAGGCTTCCAGGGTAACTTAGAAATAGTAAATTGATATGATTCCTTGAGATACGTAATAATTTCTCTTTATAAATTCTGGCATTTAAATATTAAGAAAACATAACAAGGCATAACTTCCTAAGTAAATTAATGAAACTATACTGGAAACTGCACAGGATTGGTATGATGTAGAAAATTTGTAAGTTAATGTCTGTAATGTACATATATTAAATGCATTGATAATAATAATTGGAATTTAATACAGTCATAGGTAAGTCTGATATTTGTATTCCCAATTCTCTGTAAGACTTACTTGGAGTTTTGATTGTACATGTTAGGACTTATATTTGCAGTACAGCAATTAGAGAGACATAAGGAAAGGTGTAATCGATGTTTAAATCCTTCATTTTTAACCAGGGCCCTTCTACTTTTATTTCTATAGCAATATATTTTATCATCTTCTGGTCATATCTTAACATGAATAAGATATGCCAGGTAGATTTCTTGTTGCCTGTGACATCTTCTCAGGTAAATAATTGTGTTTTAAAGAATATTACAATACAGAGGGATTTTTTTCCCCTTTTCCAGTGTGGGTGGTTTTGTGTTTGTATTAAAGAAGGTAAGATCATAAGAAACATGTCTGGTATTTGATGGGAAGTTTAGCAAATTTGGGCTTGTTTCTGTTTCCTCTGGAAGCTTGTTTGCAAGTCTTGGACTGACTGGCCAAAAAGGGCATCTCAAAATTTGTAACCATATGCAAAATAAAACATGTGGCTCCCTAAAAACCCTGTTTGTTTGTAATGATGGAATAGCAGTGAACAACTTGATGGACAATGGGGGAGGATTTTGGAATCAATGGATATATTTCAGAAAATAGAAAACTGGTGCTCAGTGGCAGAAAGATAAATATTGGGAACGAAAGAAGAGAAAGAAAGAGAAATATTTTGGCCACTGTAGGTATTCTCAATACACCCATGTCTTGAATAAAGTATGGAATTCTGGCCTTTTATTTAAAAGGGTTTAGTAGTATTGGAAAAAGGAGCACAAAAGAGTAATTATGTGGTTGAGGATACAGCATAATGGTCAAGAAGAGAAACTAAATAAATGAGAACTTTCCAAGTTGAAAGGACATTCTAGAGAAATCCTGTTCTAAGCTAATCTGACAATAACATTAAATAAAGTAAACATAATACTAGAATGTAAGCTAATACAAAATTTATTGTGTGAAGATCTCATTTGTTCAGAGCGTGTATAAGTCTTCCCTGTCGGCTGTAACGGAAATGCACTCCAAGAATTTCCTTTTTAGATTTTTTTTTTTATGGTATCAAATCATCTATTGTTTCTATTTAAGGCTAAACAGGAAAACAGTCTTGTAATTTCAAGAAAAATAGATAAGCATCACTTAGCGGTAATCGTCTGAAAAATCGGTGAGACAAAATGCTAACTCTAATGGCCAAACCTGTATCTGTGGATGGGGAAACCAACATTTTGGGTGTTCCATGCTGTCAGATGATCTTTATTGACTTTATTTAGAGATTTATGATAAATATTGATGAGGAATGCATTCTTGGGTTAAGTAAATAGTTGAAAACACTTAATTTTTACTTACCAAAACCTATTAGAGTTGATACCTCAGTATTCCCCAGAACAGGTGGAAGAGCAAAGGTAGAAAAAGCATATGTAGAAATCCATTTCAGAAGGATATTTTATTTCCACCACATTTTTTGAGAGAAGACCATATTGCCATAAATTGAGTGAGCATTTTTTTCATTACAGACTAGCTTTTCTGTAAAAAGCCAAGTTAGAAATGCAGTGTCCTGTCCTTTTCTGAGTGCTTAGTAAGATTTCATCTGTTAATGAACTAAAGTCATGCTGCTATGTTAACCAGAGAAATTAAAATGAAAATTATTAATGATATCCTGTGTTACTCTTGCTGCTAAAGAGAAAAGTAGTTCTTGTCATGATGCCTGTTTGGGTAATTACGAATTACATTCTCAATAGGTATTCTCTGCTCTGAGGAGACTTAAGGTTCTCCTTTCATGCTGTTGTTTGCCCAGTTGGGTGACTGTGCCAAAGAGTAACACTCCTGTTCTGGAAAGCTTAACATCAGATTCATCTTCTTGGTGTCAGCCTTAAAATAAATCTCACACATAAATCTCTTAAAAAGGCAGGTAAAGTCGTTCTCCATTGAGTGACTGCAAATATATTTGTTGTCATTACTTTCCTACTTCTTAAAACGGAGCTGTTTGTGAGCATAGAATTATTTACACAATGGCATGTTGTTACTCTTTAGGTACTTCTGCATCCAAAATAAACTGGTATTTTCTATATTTTTAGTAAAAGTGTTAAGGGAATGGAAAGGGAGCTGCTACCTGCCTTAAAGTCCCAAGCAGTCCATAGCAGCCCATGGTTGCATCTCTAACAATTTGCCTTTTTTGCTGTTGTTTTTTAGAGCAATAATGACATTTCATAGCATGAAAATGGAAGAAATCAACAAAATAATTCGGGACCTGTGGCGAAGCATTTACAGAGGACAAGGTATGTAATAATTTTTTTTTAAGTTTTACCCATATGTATCCATTTGATAATGAGCACTGCATATGGAAGTGTTCACAAGATGGGAAATAGCTGGTTCCATTCTAAAGGCTGTATCTGTTCTTCACCACTGTAATCTTTTTTATTGCACATTATATAGTAACTTGCAGGATAAATTGAGTTAATTTTCACTTTTCTGTGTTTTCCAAAGGTTAGGTTTCTTTGAGACAGGGGAAGTGCATGAGTTCATTCCTTCCATTTTGGAAAAATTTATTTCCAAGATGGATCTATCAGTGGGAGTTCTGAACTGAATTTTTGATGTTACTACATACGATACCTCTCATCTCCCATTAATCCTATGATATTTTCCAAGACTTTTGATAATGCAAAAACTGTGTCCTTCCCATTTTCAGATATTGAATATATAGAAATTCGCTCTGATGCAGATGAGAATGTCTCAGCTACTGACAAAAGAAGAAATTACAACTACAGGGTAGTAATGGTGAAGGGAGATGCCGCACTGGATATGCGGGGAAGATGTAGTGCTGGGCAAAAGGTAATGGCTCTTTATCTTCAGTACACAGTAACAGGGATTCTGAAAACTGACTCAGGTGAATGCAGAGGAGTCAAGTGACCAAAGAACAGGCAGCTCCGACTCTTAATTTATTATTGTGTACAACTTTCCTTTACTGTATCTGGGTGTTATACAATATATGACTCTCAACATCTGAACCTTGCTTTGGGCTGCCACAATCCATTGTTTCAAATGGGCACTAGGCTGATTCCCTGCAGGAGTGAAGGGTTTGACTTCCCTCTCTCCTCGAGTTCAAGTCCCCCCCATTTTGTCTCTTCCTAGTTACTTAGTTCCTGAGATTACCTCAGCTTCAGGTCTGTTGATTTGCTCCCCATTTTTTTCTTTCTGAGCCCTTGGTCTTGTTTTTGCAACTGCATCTACTTCTAAGTTGATAGGACCTCTCTTCCTTCAAGTTATACTGCTTTCACCTGCTGCTGACTATAACCTTTCAGTTCATGTCACCAATATCACACCTAGCCATACTTCCAGGCATTGCATTTCCTCCTGGGCTGTTAGCTCGCAGCTCTGTGGTCTGCCCATTCAGCTTCAATAACATGCACTGGCCAAGTGGCCTGATGACACACCAGCTGTGACAATACCTGTGGTCAGAGGTTCATCACAGTTAACCACACCCACACATGTTGAGGGTTGTTTCCACCTGTCTGTTCTATTAAATGTGTCCTCTCCTAGAGTAGTTTAGGATGTTGCGTTAAAGTCCTATGTAAATGAGAGTGAAACTTGAACAAGTTTCTTAGCTGAAATTCTGAGAATTCTTCTCTGATCATGAAATGTGATGCCAGCAGTCACGATAATTGGAAAATATTTTTGGTAGCACAGTTTCCATCAAGTGTTCTGCAATTTTTAGTAGTTCAGAAGATCTTGTAAGTATGATTACACATGTTGATGCAAAACTAACATAGAAGGTGGTAAAATCGTACTGTCTTCCATTTTAGTAAGTAGTCAGGAGTTCAGTAACTCAAACTTAGTATTATGCAGACAAATTTCCACCCTCCCCGCTGCAGCAGGGTGGGCTCAAGCAGAGTGTAGGGGTAATGCAAACGGCAGTGTTGTAGCTTCTTTACCTCAGATTAGAATCCTTACTTCCAGTATCTTCTAAATTTTGAGTACTTCTTTGTAGAGTCAATCTTTGAATTCAAACTTGACGTTTCAATGTAGTTTTTCAGTAATTAATTAGTTATTGTCATTTTGTGAACTGTCAGCACATTGTTCTGTAAACTTCAGTCATGGTTTGTAATGGTATTAAAAACAGGTTGTTAGGTGTAGATCCTCTTTAAACAGTTTGAAGCTTGAGATTTTCGTGTTTTTTCCTTTCCCTCAGGTGCTTGCTTCTCTCATCATTCGCCTTGCTCTAGCAGAAACATTCTGTCTCAACTGTGGCATTTTGGCCCTAGACGAGCCCACGACCAATCTTGACCGAGAAAACATCGAGTCCCTGGCACACGCCCTGGTAGAGTAAGTGAGCTCTCCTTGTGGTGTTTGACAATGGGTATTTTTCAATACCCAGTTGACAGTAGTGAATTACATTTTAAGCTGGCATATCTTTGTTGTGAGTACTTTTAGATTCCCTCTCGATCTTGAAAAGAAAAAAATATTTCTTACATAATTTGAGGGGGTTTTTTATGTGGGTAAAAAGAGTGGCTGATCAGCATTAGATTGCTCAATGGTTCCTGTCATTCATTATCAATAATGAAATATTTTTGTGCTATGTATTTGCAAGTTCTCTAATGCTAGCATGGGATTTAGATAAATGCACACTTAGTAATATCTCTTTGTAGGATAATAAAGAGCCGCTTACACCAACGCAACTTTCAGCTTCTGGTGATTACTCATGATGAGGATTTTGTTGAACTTCTGGGCCGTTCTGAGTACGTGGAAACATTCTACAGGATAAAGAAGAATATTGACCAGTGCTCGGAGATCATGAAATGCAGTGTCAGCTCCCTAGGCTCCTATGTTCATTAGAAAGCCAAGTAATTACATATTATGGACAGCATAACCTGATACATTATACACTGCCTGACTTGACAGAGCTCAGTCTAGGTGTCTGAAAATGTAGTTCCTTCGTATCGTATTCTATTGAAGATTTGTAACAATTTTAGCCAGAGTCTAAAACTGTGAGGCTTTTAAACTTCTTATTAATAAACTTCTTCTTTTAAACTACATATTTCTGTGCCTGAGCTTAGGAATCACCATAATTTGAAAGAATTTAAATGAATACCATACAGTTAAATTTTGATGTATTTTATGCTTTAAAAGTGAAAATAAAGTTGTGATGCTCTTTGTGGATGTCCACTTGCGGAGATCCAGTTGCAGATTCTCTGGAGTAGCTACAGCTCTGCCACTGGAATATGGCTTTGCTCTCCATCTCTGGCAAGGTCAGCAGTGATGGGTGTCACTTTGCTTGAAGGTGTGTTCATTGCTACCCACCTAATCTACCCAAAATTCACAAGCTTCAAAGAACTTTTGCTACTTTATCTACAATGTAACCTATCTCTGGCTGTTCAAAGTCAGCTTTGTTTCAGAATAAAGCAAAGGCCCATCTCTAACCAGATGAATGAGTGAATTCTCTGTTCCGTGTGTTATGTCCTGATTCTTCATGGTAGTGTCTGCGAACAGGAAAATGGAACATAAGTGCCTCAGAGAGTTAGTTTGTGTGGATGCTGAGCTTCACCTGCCCTGCTCTGACTTCTTCCCTGAAGCTCTTTTAGTGTGACAACACCCAGTGGCCCTGCAGCTTGACAGCCTCAGGGAAGCTGCTTCTCAGTGGGAGTGACAATGGAAAGCCATGGGGGTGGCCTGCTGCAAAATGCAAAGGGCCTGATTATCACGAGTCCTGAGGTTGTACACAAGTACCTTCTGCCATGCCTTGCTGCTTCGAAGCCATGCAAGCCCTGAGGGAAGGGATTTCTGGGTCCCTGTTTCTTTGTAAGCAAGTCTGGAGGTACCTTGAATTCTTGGTAAGAGTCCACAAGCAGAAGCTGGACTTGAAATTCTTTTAAATCCTCAGCCAATGATGTATGACCGAAGCACAACTTCAGAGGAAGAATCTTTAAACCACCATGAAAGAAAGTTAATTTCTGTAACAACAGGACATTTCTCTTTGGCAAATGTTTAAATGAGCCTTAGACTATTGCATGTTGTCTTCCTCCTCTTCCACGGTGCAGGAATCCCTTTATTTTGCAGGGAGAAGGAGCAATTGACATGGGAGGGGTGCAAGCAGACCTGGCTTGTGTGGGCAACGGCCTAGGGCTGGCTGAGCATGATGGACCAGGGCCTTTGCCTCTGGAGATGATGCAGCTGAGCCCCTCATATTACATCACACACCCCCAACACCACCTCCTGAGGGGTCTTGATATCTGCACAGAGAAGGACAGAGCCCAATATACCCCAACTCTGGTTCTTCTGTGTGGCAAAGACTCTTAGGCCTCAGCCTTGGCCAGGGTAAGTAGCAGTAGGTGCCTTAAAGTGTAATGGCAGAAACCAAGATCTTCAGCTAAGGATTATTTCCACCTAAATTTTCTGAAACTGCAAGGTACCAGTGTCAGGGTGACCCCAGTCATCAGGAAACCACTCAAAGATGAGAAAATGAATGGGACTTCCTAGTACTTACGCTTTCACCAATTCCCCAAAAAGCAATGTACACACAGCTGGGGAGGGAGGGGGGAGAGTAGGAAAAGGAAAATGCTACTACCCTGCATTGTGTTTGCAGTTTTAAATAAGCTTTACTGACTCTAGTGCTACTTCCTGAAGGGAAATGTTCTTAAAGATACAATCAACAGGAAAAAAAGCTTTGACTTTTCAAATTTTCCTGTGCAACCTGTTTATTTTGGCATGACGTACACCCCAGCTCTGCACCGTCACCAGAAGCAACTCCCCAACCTTTGTAAGTTCCGTCCTGCTATTTTTCCCAAGTTAAGGCCATGGCTCACAGTTCCTCTATGAAATACTTTGGGTACATTTTTGCCTAATCAGCCTTTCCCAAGTTTATCCTCACACGTACTTTGACATTAAGCATTTTGCCAGAACGTAGGGAAAACACAGGAAATGTTGTGGGAAACCAACCTCTCCTATATCAAATCAATTAAAATGATAAAAAATAAGCCACTGAACAATTTGAATAATCCATAGGCTCCTTGACAGCCAAAAGCATGGAAAAGAGACTCTGCCAGCCCCATGGTTTTCATGTGGACTAGAAAACAAAAAACATGCTTATGTAAATTAAGTATAGGAGAAACTTCAGACACTTTCATGATACTCTGCTGTTGATGGGCAGCTTGGGACAGTGAGGGCAAAAATGGCCCTGACTGCTCCGGCCGTGGCGGTGCTGCTGCCTCTCCCATGCCCACAGGAAGCGGCAGCAGATGGGTACAGTCAGCCGCCCCCAGCACCACGTCAAGGGGATCCCTGCTCTGCCACGGCTTCCTGCCCTGTCACACGGGGACGGCCACCACCCACAGAGGGAGGGCTGGAGGGGAGGGTGGCACAGGAGAAGTGTTCTTGCCCCTACGTGATGCTACACAAAGTGCAGAACCAAGCAGAGACATTTTATGGCAAACAAGGCAGATATTTATTGCTGTAACTCACTGGGCAGGTGGCAAAGTGATGAAGAAAGTTTCTGTCCACTTCCCATTTTGGTTGGAGTAGGGGTGGATTTTCAGCAGGGAGACCACAGCACCTGTCCTCCAGACAGCAATCCATGCACTCACCTCACAGGAACAGGCATACACTCAGATACACCATGGTTAAGAGCCAAAAATAACAGCTGCAAAATAACAGAAGTATCAAGTCAGTGGAATTGCCGTAGGTTCATGAGCTGAGATTCAGGCAGTTGCCTGGGATGGTAATTGCAAAGCCACTTGTCTGAGAGCACCAAACACCAACTGTGCCTATTGGCCTGGAAGAGTTGGCTGGGTGCAAATCCCTTCCAAGGAATTTGGTCTGGCTGCAGCCTCAGCCCTGGCAAATGCTTTTGAAGCCAGGGATCTACAGGAGATGGAGGGCTTTGGCATGTACCACTCAGGTAAGAGACTTTCCTTCCACCTCTATGCCACAGCATCCATTTCTTCAGTACCATGACTTATTTTTGCTTTATCTGCACTTAGCAAGGTGCCAACTACTTTCGCTAGGAAGAAAACCCAGAGGCCCCCAAGACACCCATCTGAACATTTTGTTTCTAAGTGGAATTTACATTAGCAATAGAAAACCAATACTTTGATTTTCTGATGCTTCCATCAGTATTACTTCTGCAGTACAACTCTGCTGCCTGTTTACAGACTGCTGTTTACACCTGCCCCAAAATACTTTGGGTTTGCAAACTTCAGAGAAGATTAAATTTTTAATTATTTTTTAAATAAAAACTGCTTTATAGCCTTCCTGAAGTAAAAAACTGACTTACTTAACTCACTACTCCCAGGTGCAACTTCTCCATGTAGCTTCTTCCTACATGCCACGTTTTATGTGCCCTAGAAATTACATTAAAAAACACAAGCAGATGAGATTATCTACAAATAAACACCACAAACCAAAGCAATAAATAGAGATGATGCTTTCAAAAGCTTAATCATTTGCTGTCTCCCTGCAACTTTGCATTTAAATGTCACACCAAGTATCATCTCATCTATTTCAGTATGACGGGGTTTGCTGCCCCTCGGGCAATCTGCCAGGAGCCAGCGTTTACTCTCTGCCTACTGCAAAATTACACCTTTGGGGAATGCCACACAATTTGCAAATTCTCCTCCATCTGGCTCCATCCTATTTGTGTAATTTGATCTACGCAGGAAAAGTAAATTGCTGGAGCTGTAGTGCACCCTTCCCTCCAGCTGCAGCAGCTGAAGGAAGCAGGAAGGTTCCAGCATTGCCTGCCCTGCACAAGGGAGAACTCACTGTTTGTAGAGCCAATAAACCCAACCACTGATTCAAGAGATACTACATGTGCTGATGCTACACATTATGCCGTGACCCACATTTGGGTTTTTTCAGCTTATAAAATGTTTTATTTAGTTGCTCCATTAAGTAAGAAACAGCACACATGAGAGAATGGCCTGGAAGATGTGTGGTGGCTTCTCCATGAGGATTTCATAGAAGGCAAAGCTGGAATAGTGTTGGAAATGAGAAAATGGTTAGTTGGGTCATCCAAAATCAGGCCCTCAAGGACAAACTGAAGTTACTTATATCACCTCAATTAAAGCATCTGCTGGACCTCCTGAGCTCTGACATTGTTTCTTAATGCCATGATCCTATCCTGTCCCTCCACAAATCCTCCACCTGCCACAGGGATGAATTTGGCTGCTAAAGCAAGGGTGGGAAGGAGACTCAGTTGCCTCCCTTTGTTCAAAATGCCAGGGAGAGGGAGCTGAACATGAGGAGACTGAGGGGAAAGGAAAGGCACCTGGGAGAAGCAGGTTCCCTCCTTGCCAGCTGGGCTGGGGTCCTCTTCCCATCCTGAGCCAAGGATGGCTAAAGCAGCTAGATGGGAACATTCCCACTCCTCCTGCCTGCCAACTGCCACTGGGATGGCTCAGTACCAAGGTGAAGCTACTGTATGTTCAACTGGGGAGGCACAAATTCAGCCCAGCTAGAATTATGGACTGGCATTCCCCCATTTCCTACAGAGCCAGGGTAAAGAAGGGAACACCGCCACAGGGAGCTGTAGCCCCTGAATATTTGACAAGCATTGGTCATACCCACTTCTTTCCTCTGATTTCCATCAATTCCATCCATGTCCACTAATGCCATCCTGTGCTGGTCATGGACATGGCTCCAGCCAACCCCTCTGCTCTTCATTTGTGTGTGGTGATTGTGGCATCCAACCTTGGCTTTCCTGCTGGAAAAAAATATAAAAGAAAGAAAAAAGCCATGGCTTTGGGTACAGAACAAAGCAAAAATTCTGGGTTTGGTTGCACTGAGGGTCTCTTCAGATGACTTCTCTGTTTTCTGGTGTCATCACCAGAGATGCAGCTGTGGAAAGGCCCAACCAGTGCTGGCCCAACATGCACCATCACCCCCTGGGCTCTCCTCCACATAGGGGCAAGAGGAGCATGATGTACCTAAAATAACCACTTGGACCATTTCTCTGAATTGGTTGGGACCTACTTGGTGTGGCTTAAATCAAGCATGAAGAGCATGGGGTGGAAAGGCAGGGTGGGCACAGACCTCTGGGACCCCTCTGTATTCTGCCTCTGGCCACAGCTGGACATACATGGCAAAAAACAGCAAAAGCAAAACCATCTCTTCTATGACAAGGACACCCAGTTCAGGCTAGACTCACATACCTGGGGTTTTGTGTCCACCCTGATCAGCAGCACTGGGCTCATGGTCGTGGAGTCCCAGCACCCCAGTCCCTTTGGGAAGGACAGCTTGACTGACCAAGACTCTTGGAAGGAGCTGTTTTTGTTCCTTGCAGGTCCCATGCTCCTGGTGGCTCTGATCCCCTCTCATGAGCCCCCCCCCAAATGCTGTTTCTCAGAACTGGGCTCCACTTTCCAGGTATCATTTTCTACCCCCACAACACAAACTGGTACATGTGAGCTTTTCCCATCAGCAGGTTCATGTTGCAATATCAGTAGTTTGGGGAATGATTTTATCTGCCTTTGGGGGAGGTGACATATACTCTCCCATGCATGGTTTGCAGAGTTGGGTAATCCAAACCATGGGAACACTCTCCACAGCCGCCCATAGCCCTGTGATCCCACTGGGACATTGCGCCAAGGTAGGACATAGAATCTTTCCTGGGGTCATGGTACATCCTGCTCCAGCAATTTGGCTGAAGGGAGCCAGGGACACCGGCTTTGGGACACGTGGACATGACACGCTCTGCACTGTGCAGCCCTGGATATACACCAGCCCCTCCACCTGAAGTGATGGGAACACTCCAGGCTCCCACCTGGCTCTGACCCAGCCTCTCAAATTCACAGGAAATTCAATGACTGGGAACAGTCACCATCTTTTTTTTCAGGAAAACAAGTTTTTTCAGGATAATACAGGAACAAATGGTGAGTGCTGCAGTCCAGTCCTGCCACTACAACCTTAGATCAACGGTCATCCCATAGAGAAGGACTCCAGTGAAGTGGGAAGGGGTTTGTTTGAAATATGAAGTTCAGGCTTCCTCAGGCTCCCTCAGGCTCTGTGACACCTTGACTTCACTGAAATTTTGGAAATAAAAAAAAGAAAGGTTTAAACTTAAATGTTTCAACATTTTCTAAATTTATTTAACAACTTGCACTATTTATAAGCCTCCAAGCAGGTACAAGCTGAAGTTGGGCTTCCCTGGACAGGGTTTGCCCCAGCAAGGGCAGCAGCACTGCAGGGCCATGGGAAGCTAGTGACAGCAGAGCCACAAGGTGCTGCTTCACCTGTGCATGCAGGAGGATGTAGCAAAAGCCATTTAAGAATCTGGAGAAAAAATGAGCCATTTTGTCAAGTCAACTTTTTTCACCACAAAATTTCTGCTGACAAGACCAGCCATGGTGGGAAATAACTATGGGTTTATATCTGTTCTCCTGCTCAAGAATATGGTGGTTTGAATCCCTGAACTACTGTTGATTCTCTGACGTCCCCTTGGAAGGTGTGAGGGGAACAATGTGGGATGGCATGGGACAGTGTGGGACACCATGGGATGGTGTGGGATGCCAAGCTGGGCACTACAGGAGCCATCCTCCCACAATGGGATTTGTGCTACAGAGCTGACTAAGTCCTGATTGAAATGAAATACCCACATGCCAGAAAACACCCTCAGCTATTTCTTCCTTTACAAACAAGAGCACTTTTATTTTGTTTTTGCATATGTTTAACATCTTGATAAAAGTTTTGAGGTTTTCTTTTCCTTCAAATCTTTGACAACTTGAGCTTGCTGGGGCTGCTGCTATTATGGCCAAAGGACATGAATTTTTTCTGGCACGCAGTTCAGCTTTTCCTCTCCAACAGCATCTTTGTATGCCAGGCCCTTCCCCAAAGCGCTGCTATTGCCCACGATCTCCCTTTCTGCTGGTGGTGGCTGAGTTGCAGCACAGGGCACTGTGGTCCCAGCATGGCCCAGGGACACCACTGGGAAAAGGAGCCTTGCAGGAGAAGAGGTCCAGGCACCTGCTGGTGTCATGTCATCCCCCACGAGACACCAGCACCCAGGGCGAGAGCCTGGCCGGCATCCAGCCATGCACATTCTAGAGCTGATCCTTCTGCATAACTGTTTGTCTTTTCCATCGTGGAGAGCAGGAAAGCACCAACGGATATTTCTCTGCACATAAGATCATGCCTTGACTTTACTCAGGCCTTGCAACGCGCTTGGTACGGTCCTGCACATGTCCATTGTTTTCCACATGCAGCACATTACAAACAAGCTCGATAGTAAATAGATCCTTGAACATCAAAAAGAAATTGTCATCTTCTCATCCCAGTATCTCCTTATCTATCAGTTAGGTGATTAAAATCTGCATGTATATATAGAATAATAGATAACGTTATTCAACGTATAGAGAAGTCTTTGCCACCATTACGTAATGTCCTTCTTTGGGGTGTCTCACTTCCCACTGCAGCCTCTGCATCCTCTGCTGCACAGGAAGACACCTATATTTGGCAGTCACAATGGATACGCAGGTCCTTTTTCACACTATAAAAATGGTGCTGTGTCAAGCAGAGGCAGAAGGGCCCTGGCCGTCCAGCCCAGCTAGCACAGGACGTACTCATATAGCAGTGACAGGATGCTCCCCTCACTGAAGACAGCTTTCATTCTCCTCTCCCTGCTCCAGCTCATCTCTTCCATAGCCATGACTCCATCTCCCCAGCAAATACTGAAGGAAGTCATCCTCCTGATCCAACAGCTCAACTCAGGAGTGCAGGTAAATGCTGCTACACCTCTCAGCTTTGCTTTGCTTACTGAACTTGTTATTGATGATGATGATGATGATGTTGTTCTTCAGTGTCCAAGGCTGGGCACCAGCACTGCCACCACAGGGACTGCTGCCCACCTGGGTGGCAGGAGCCCTTCCCACTGGCTCGATCCACTTCATCCCATCTCATGCTTTGGGCACCCTGGTCCGTTTCAGCCTAGACTTTGTGTGATCAGCATTTGACTTTGTGGTTACAAGCAGCTCCTGGGGTCGAATCAGATGAAGTTTTCCACCTGATGTTAGGTACTTTGGAGAAAGAAGTGCTGAGGCACAAGAAAACCTGTGTCAGGCTGACAGAGGCAGCTCAGGGATGTGGACATGGTGGTCTGGGCAGTGTGAGCTGCCAGGGGTTCCCTGCTCGACTCCCACTGAGCACACAGGGACTCTCCTGCGCCTTCCCAAACAAGTGCTGTGCAAACCCAGGTCCTGTGCCCAGGAGCCTGTTTGGAAACAATTTGCTGAAAGATGTATCTCAGTGCTGGCAGCACCACAGGTGCATCCACACCATGGCCTGCTGGAGAGGGATGGAGATACGGTGCCCCTTCCTGGCAGAGGGCACAGCTGGTGACTCCTTGGGGATGGTCTCATAATGATGGTCTTATAATGTCAGTCTCATAACCATGACTCTCCCTTGTGTTGCCTCTCCAGGTCCCCTGCAATGACACCCGAGTGGCACAGGTCACCTTCATGGGTCAAAAGGTAAACACCTATGCAGAGATAGGCAGAAAATGCATTTATCATAAACCCAGACATAACCAGGGCCCTCCTCCTCATGGGGCACAGCACCTGTAGCTGAGGTAGCTTTATTAGTCACTGAAGGGCTGCTCAGTGCCAGTCACTGGGGCGAGCATATGGCTAGATGCTGGCTGTGCCTGAGCACCTCATCCCACATCTCTGTCCCCCAATTCCCCCCAGCCCAGCCGTGGGGCACAGCCCAGAGCCCAGGTCACTGGTGTAACGTGAAAGCAGGTTAGGAATTTACTGTGGAACCTCCTGCCAGTCCTGGACACCTGAATAAGCAGCTTCAACTTAATTCAGCTACATAGTTCTAATCAGTCCCTTCTGTGTTCCCCAGCTGCCGGACCAGGAGCTGCTCTGCCAGGCAGGCATGGCACTCACCAAAGTCACCAGGTGCAAGGAAGTCTACGAGCCGCTCATCGTCAACCTGAAGCTCCTGCATGGCAAGAGGGTAAGCAAGGGCTGCACCTCCCTGCTCGTGCTGTCCTCTGCAGCTCTGGCCCCACAGTGCCTGTGCCCCCACACCGAGTATACCACAGGGCTGATCAGAATTTGTTCTCTTGAATGGGGCCAGAGCTGGGCATTGCAAACCTACCAATGCTTCATGATAATCTGCCTCTATGGGAAGAGGGTGATAGTCGCCACCACCCCCAGCCACCCCATACCAGTGGTCATGGGGGTCACATTGCTGGGCACAGGGGCCAGACGCTTGTTCTGAGCAAAGGACAATTCCTGAGACCCGCCGGCATCCTCACCACTCTGAGTTACTTGCTGAATTATTTACGTGGCAACGGAGGCAAACAAAGCATGGGTCTGGGCTGGGAGCCTAGCTACACACCGCCCCAGCAGCTATATCGTGCTGCCAGCTCTAATGTATTTACACTTTTCCTTCCCCAGAACTGCTTCCTGAACGATGAAAATGAGATCTACCTGCGCCACTTCTTGCCAGCGCTGGGGAACTTCACCCAGGGGATGTACAGGCGCAGGGACTCGTCGGCTACACAGTGAGATGGGCACCGCTGCCAGCCCTGAGCCCCGAGATCTCACTGCTGGTAGCTCTAAAATAGGTTTTGCGGAGTAGTTTTGTTTTGTTTCGTTTTGTTTTTTCTTTTTGCTCCTCGTTTCGTGCAGTTCCTCAGCCCTGCTCCAGCCCTCCTAAACTCAACCAATCCTCAGAGTCTGTCCCAGAGGATACGCCGGGCACTCGGGGTCCTCAGCTGCGATGGGAAATGTCCCCTGCGCGGCAGGCACCTGACATCTCCCAAACTTTCCGTCCGAGTGCTGTGTGTTAGATATTACTCAGCCTTAGCAGGAGCGGTCTCGTTTGGACAAGACTGCCAACTCTCCCTTGCAGCCCTGCGGCTCATCCAGCTGGGATGCGACAACCCCCCCTCCCCAGGAGGAGGGATGGGGGAGGGTTTGCCGAGCTGGGAGGAGCAAAGCATCCTGGAGAGCATCCTGGACCAGCTGCTGCGGAGCCTGAGATCTTAACTCATTCATCTGCTCCTGCAGCACCTACCAAAACCAAAAACAGATTATCTGCTTCCTGTTCCCCTTAGTGACGACCTTCTTCACAATCGTCTTCTCTTCCTAAAGAGATCAAAATCTAGGCTGAAATGGTGAATTTTTCACTGATGTGCTACTACAGCAGCTGAGGGGAAGGCCGACTTCTGGGAGCAGAGCTGGGGAAGTGCAGAATTCGAGAGCAAAAGCTGGGAGGGAAAACGGGTCAGAGGGGGCTGGAACTGTTACTGCAACTTCAACGTGTCTCTTCTATTGTCAGTGGCTTTTAAATTATTAATAGTGAAGACAGGAGAGTCTGTAGGATAACTGAATCTAATGGGTGCTCACCAGTATCATACTTCTGAAGTTTATTTATTATTATATGTTATTTAAATAACTTATTTTTATAGTCTGTAATCTAAAGATTCAAGACCAAAAAGTCCTGGCTGTTGAAAGCTTTTCTTTCCTTGAGACCCAAAATAAAAAGGAAAAGCCAGTATTCACGTGGTTTATTTTTAAATTACACAGTAGTTCTGTGGAATACAATCATATTTAAAATACTGCTACCTCATTTTAGGGAATTCTTACTGTCTGATTGCCTTTGCACAACAACAAATGAACATGTGCTGATTTGTAATTTATTGTTCTTCTCTCTATTTAAAATATTTGTATTACGAGAGTTAATATATTCAAATTACCATGTATTTGAATGTCTTCATTTTATTATTTTGTTCATATCAACTATGCACTGATGTTATTGAACTGTCTCAGGGCTTAAGCAATAAATGACTGAGTATAAGAGCTCTCGGTGCCCATGGTTTATGCTGTCAATTACCTTCAGCAGTTAATGAGGAGCATTGGTGGAGCTGCCTCCTTGGTCAGCACAGGGGACTGGGTGGAGAATGCTGGCATTTTTGGGGCAATGTACAGTAAATGTACCCACTCTGCCAATGACAGCAAGGCCTCGAGAAGGGAAAAGGCACCAAAGAACCTGCCTGGTTTGTGGCTTAGGAAATTGGTGAAAGGAAGGGGTGGAGGAGGAAGGATGAGAGCCTTTGCTTGGGAAGAGGGCCTTGTGCATGGGGCCATGGTGGAGAGGGGTGTTGGGGTGCAGGCTGTGGTCTGGGGGCAGTGAAGGCTGGAAGGGGAGCCATCAGGAGCCAAAGTGGAGCTGCAGGCAGGGGAGGGCTTGTCCAGTGGGAGAGGGAAGGGATGGGGCTGGCTTACGGACAAGAACCTGCTTAGTGCCAGCAGCACACATGCAGGGAACAAATCCACAAAATAACTGCTGGAAATTGTTATACATGCTCTAAACGCATGTAACAGGGGCTCAGCTGCAGTCTTGGGATTTGCCCTGGATAAACCCCAGCACTATTAGCACCAGGCATGACAGCAGCAGCAATGCATGAGAACAGAACATGGACAATACACTTGAGCACATGGTGAGACCCTTGGGGATGGTGCTGTACAGGGCCAGGAGCTGGACTCAATGACCCTTGTGGGTCCCTTCCAACCCTGCTTAGTCTGTGGTGCTGTGATTCCATGATCCCTGCTGCCATCAGCTGCCAGTCACCACAGGCAGGGTGTGACACCTGGGCAAACCCTCATGGCCCTGTCTCAGTGGCTGTCCTGGAATTGCTTTGGTTTGGGACAAAGAGGAGAGAGCTGAGCTGGTGGTTGTGACTTTTGGTAGAGCCCAGGTTCAGCAGCCATAGGGATGTTGGTGCTTGAGAGCCTGGGCAGGATCCTTGTGGGATGGGAGATGCTCCAAATCACAGTGCCCAAGGGGTTCCAAGAGAAGAAAAACTGAGGACACATTTCTGAATCAAGCACCTTTCTTTGGTAGGGAAACAGGGCAGGTTCATCCCTGGATGGTGGCTGGGATGAAGGCATACCCAGGGCTCCAGAAACACCGGGGACCCCACTGGGGCTGTAGCTGTCCCTTCAGTGAGCGATGGAGCCATCACTGCCATCAGCTCCATCCCACCCTTGGGAAAGTACATGGGAGCCTTTTCATTCACTATTGTGTTGGATTATTGACCCTGGATGGATGTCAGGGTCCCAACATAGCCGCCCTGTCACCCTCAGCTGGGCTGTGGGGAGAAAACATAACAAAAGGCTTGTGAGTCAGAATATGGACAAGGAAAAAACATGCAGCAATTACTGTCATAGGAAAAACAGATTCAGCTTGGGGGGAAATTAATTTAATTATTTAATTGATTCAATTTATTGTCAATCAAATCAGAGTAGGATGATGAGAAATAAAAACTAAATCTTAAAACACCTTAACCCCACCCATCCCCTCCTCCCAGGCTTAACTTCGCTCCTGATTTTCTCTCCCTTCCCTTCCAGCTGCAGTTGTTCAGGGTTTTTCCCCAGGGCACTGCTATTGTTGACAATGGGCTGGGCCTCATCCAGCAGCAGGTCCCTCTTGGAGCAACTGGCATCGACTCCATCAGGCATTGGGAAATTTTCCAGCATTTTCTCACAGAACCCAACCTTGTAGCTCCCCACTATCAAAACCTTGCCATGCAAACCCAACACGACTGGTGACTTTCTCATCACACAGTGATGCAGTTTTCCACCATGATTCAGCCTGAGTAGAGAAAGGTTAAATTTTTCTGTGATTTGAGCATTTTCTCTTCACTGATTCCAGTTTTAGAGTTTTCCACCATGATCACTGGGGAAATCCCTGTGTCTGCAGGATGGGGCTACTGTCTCCATCCCCTTCTCCAGCATCACTTTTAAGCAGGGATCCTACCACCACCACCACTCATCCCAGACCAGTGGGACAGCTCTGGGCACACTGATGAGGACCCACCATCCCCGAAGTCCATGGATGCAGTCATACAGCCAGAGCATGCTCCCTTATCTGCTCTCCATAACAGGGAGGTAGGAAACAGCCCAGCTCTCCACTGGCAAATCCCTCACAAAGGTCTTTCTGAGTCAGTGACTTCACCCAACTTCATCTGGGGCATCTCAGACCCAGACAAACAAAATTACTCTCAGTCTGGCTACTCCCGGATTCATCAAGTGCTCACAAGTTGTTATCTGGTGGCAAGTTGCTGTTTGAGTTAGAAAAATCCCTATTAGTTATTACAAAACTCCAAAGTTTCCCAGCTCAGCATTTCTCAGTGCCATTTCCTGTGGGGCTGGCAGAGCCCATTGCCTGAAAACTCAGGTTGTTGCTCCCCAAGCAGGGCAGGATGGACAGGGCAGCCTCCAGCTCCCCGAAACACTGGAACAGGGCCACAAAGCCCCACTTTCCCAGCATCAACACAGCAGGACTACCCACACCAGCTCCCTGCCCACAGCCCTGCAGGAAGACACACTGTTTTGGGAAGCCTGTTTGGTCAGGAGGGCCCCCAGCTCTCCACAAACCCCCCAGGGTGATGCCCTGCTCCTGCCCAGATTTGTCTCCACATGGCTCTGCCATACTTTCTATTCCTCCCCAGGTTAAGAAACTCAGGGGCGGAAATCAGTGTGCAGATGAAGGATGCTTTACATGATCTGAAGATACTCAAATGAAACACGATAGAAGAACTTGCAGGATACTCAAAGGAAAATAAAAAGAAAAGTGTTGTTATTGGAATGTGCCAGAGCAGTGGGTTACCCAGTTTAGCTACTTCCAATTCACAGTGTAGAGAAAGCCTTGAGATATGAAGAAATGGAGAATCCCCAATTCAGGCGGCTTATATACAGTATGTGACCTGACTCCTGCCACTGTCATCTTACAGTGGAAATTTCATAATGCAAGATCAGAAGAAAATTTTGACTTGCACAAAAAAGATTTGTTGCTCTCCTAATCGGGAGCAACTTTGGAAAGTGCAGATAAGGGAAAAATAAGTTTTTCCTTCTGGTTCAGCAATTTTGCAGTAATAAATTGAGGTGGTTCCTCCAGAGAAGCGCACACAGGTACAGATCACCAAACAATCCAGAGACTAAGAGCTGAAGGGGTCCAGCCAAAGCAGACCATGAGTATCCTGGTCCAGGTCCTGCTCATCTTCCTGGCACTGTCGGCCTGCCTGGGTGATGTGGTCACTCCACGGAAACACAGACTACAGACCAACATGCTGAAGGAGAGCATCAGGCTGCTGGACCAGCTCCAGCAGATGGAGGTAGGGCTGGCTGGTACTTTACCCACTGATGGGAGGGACAGACTGCTTAACCAGGCTCGGAGGGAGCGATGCTGAGTCAGAGGAAGGTGATGAGCGTGGAGTTCACAGTGCTCCGGGGGCCTGGAGGGTGGATGGACATGTGTCTGTGTGTGCATGTGTCAGGATGGATCCGTGTTGTCCGGAGCCTGATTGCTCCTCTGCTTTGTGTCTTGGTAAAGGTTTCCTGTAACAAGATGAACGTGACAAATATTTTTGCATATGATAAGGTAAGAAAAAAACCCAACCATATAGCCCTGATGGGTACTGGGAGAGGATGCTGGGGGCCAGAGGAGAGCACAGGGCAGTGGGAGGCAGGTGGGAAGCCCGGGATCCTGCCTGTCCTGGTATGGTGCTGTGGAGGAGCAAGGAGCCCACTGTGAGACCCCAGCACAAATGTTGGGCTGCCCAGCTGGTTCTCACCACTCCCAGTGCCCTGCACAGGTGCCCCACCTTCCCACACGCACATCCACCTCCAGCCAAAGCAGCATCGGTGGCTTCTGGCCACCCTGGGGACAGGGAGATGCCAGAGGATGGGCAGGGATGGGCACCTGTGCTTGGGCAGCAAACAGTTTCAGCTTTTCAGAAAGGAAGAGAGGAACGTCTCCCTTTGCCTTGGAGTGCTGTCACCAGCTCAGACACCCACATACACCTATTGCACGACATCTCAAGTGCTGGGTAGACACACTATCCCTCTTTAGCCCCTTATCTGGGGGAAGACTCTGCCGATAGCACAAGATTTAATAGCAGATAATAAGCAGATAATAAGGCCTCTTTCTGCTCTGAAAAATGCTGCCTAAGCCAAGCTCCCCAGCCCCTGAGTTCCTGCTTTCACAGAAAGCCCATGCCCTCACCTCATGCCACACCGGGTGGCATCCGAGGGGTGCAGCGGCCTTCCCTGGGGGGCTGGGGCTCAGCACCCCTCAGGGGATCCCCACACCCCTTCTGCCACAGGGAGCAGCCCTGGTAGTGAGAAGAGATGCCTGAGATGCTGCACAGACCCACACTCACAGCTGCCCAGCTCACAGGGACGGGCTGGTCACTTGTTTGAAGTGAAAGCTGAGATAGAGCAGGCAGCACTGGGAACATCCCCCGGGGAAGAAAGTCAAATAGTTTTTTTTTTTTGTTGTCAGCACTTCACTTATTAAGTCCTCATCTTCCACGTGTCTCTGCTACAGGACTTCTCAAAGCCCCTAATGAAGGCAAACTCTTCCCAGGTACTTTTGTTATCGTTGTAGCATCTCTGCCTGCTCAAACCAGCTTCACTCCCAGGGAACCTGCAGGGAGCAGCTCCACAGGGTCCCACATCCACACCTGCAGCAGGAGCACAATGTTCCATCACACGGGTGCTCACTGCTGTGCCACACTGCCACAGCTTCTGCCAGGGGTTGGTTACTCCTCACCAGGAAAGGGACTGGAGCAGAGTCAGGTGTGCACAGATGGAGCTGGGAAGCTTCCTGGAGGCTTTGGCACCTCAACCCACAATTTTCACCTATCCTTTAGAATAGAAATATATTATTTGTAGTGTTTTAATCTGCTGCTAATAAGCCATGACTATACAAAAGAGTTTTTTAAAAAGTCATGCGTCTTTTCCCAGAGAGGTAACAATACGGAGATCTTATGCAAAGCTGCCACAATTGCTCTGGAGGGCCAGCGCTGCCACAGGTACCTCGAGGGCATTTACCACAACTTGCTCAGCCTGGTCTGGGGGACCAGAGTGGAGAACAAGGTGAGGCACAATTCCCCCTACACTGCCCACAGCCCTCAAGCTTCTCCCTCGGTCACCATTTTTGTTTTACTCTCCCACCACCGTTGGCAGCCCAGCGCAAGCTGCAGAACCCAATCCCGCCCCAGCAAGCTTCCTAACAGCCCCTTTTTCCCATTCCAGAAGCCATGCCCTGTGGCAGCAGGCAGCACCACCTCACTGAAGAATTTCCTCCAGGAATTACACCAAGTCCTCCAAGAAGAGTATAAGAGTTGGAAGTGAAAAAACACTTCTTCTGTTTTTAAACTATGACTCTATTTTTCAAAGATTATTTATAATAATTCTTTAAATAAATGTATTTTTGGACTAAATGTGCTGGCATTGCATAGGATGTTACACAAGGCCACAGTTAAGAGAGTTCCAAGTTTATGGGCACAAGGGTGGTGTGGCTAAGTTGCCAAACAATCTGTCCTGCTATGGCATTAAGCTCACGCTAACATGAGGAACACAGGTCTAAGCAGAAGGAAAAGCCCAAGAGAAGGCAGAGGGAAGAAACCAGGCCAAAAATGGGGCATGCTCCTGAAAGCTGGGAACTCAAAAAGTACATGCTCCAGCCACAAAGGGAGAAGCCAGGTCTGGAGCTAAGCAAGTTCTCTCCTCACTTTACTTATAACATATTATAACATCATACATACATATATATATATATATATATATATGTGTGTGTGTGTGTGTGTATATATATATATATGTATGTATGTATGTATGTGGGTAGTGAAATGTAAGTATTATGCATCAGAATGTTAGGAAATATTATGTGCAAATATGTTAAGAATAACTTCACTATGCAGATATTAACTAGTTAACATTATAACTGGGGTCAAAGTTACAAGATGCTTATATAGCTTGAGGTATAAGATACCAATATAACCTGAATCATAACTTTCTATACCTATATAATCTATCTTTCTATACAATGTAATAGCTAGTATATGGGTAACTAATCACTTAATGCTTAAATAAATGGAAACTCACCAGGTGAATAATCTCAAAACCAGACAAGTATAGCTATACTGGGAAGCAGCAGGATATATTAATGAGAAGCTGGCAAAAGTGAAGCCAATTAGCCACAAAGTAAAGAAATCAAACCGGTTGGATCCAGAAAGACCTAGGAACACAACTGTGCATGCTCCAAAGACAAAGTTGAAAAGTTCAAGATGTGAGGAAGACCTGAGCCTTCATCAGAGAAGACCACCGAAGACCCTCACGATCATAATACGCATGCTCTAAAAAGGCACATCAGAGGAGGAACTACGTTAATCCCTTCTAAAAAAAAAAAGTAAATTAGCTCTCAGAAAAACTATGCATATGCATTATGGTCATGAATATGCATAGTGTTAAAGCATATAAATGGAAAATTTGTGTCTGTGCCTCTGGCTATGAGCTATGCACCCAGTGCTGTGTTTACTTTAAGTGACCTTTCTCCCCTATTGTCCCTTATTAAATTTATAAAACCCCAAAAAGAGTAGTGGGATTCGTTTCTCAGAAGAGGCATCTCACCCACCCTTCCTCACCCAGCTCCTGACACAACTGAATTAAGAAGATGTGCTATGTATAATGTTATTTGGAAAACATGCTGTCTTGGTTTGGAGATAAATTCTAGGAGAAAAACACTCTGAAATGAGTGTTTGTCTCTGGAGAGAGGACTTCAATAACTCCCTCTTCTTCTGCCAATGAACGAAATGGATACCAGCGGATGAAAGTGAAAAAAAGTAAAACCGTTTATTTAACAAAGCAATATACCCGCAAAGCACAGGAAGAAAAGAAATTGAACCTTACACCCCACCCCCACCTCACCCCGTGGCTTTCAGGCAAAGATGGCGGCTGCCCTTTGTCTCAGGGAAGGCAGGAGAAAAAGAGTCCACGCAACAGCTGGGAACCTGTTGGCTTTCTGGCGTGGCTCTCTTCCTCGCAGCAAGTGAACTTGGTGGAGTTTGTCCTTTCTTTCGCTGGCTTCGTCTTTCCGGGGTTCCGACCGGCCGGATCTGCCCCCGCAGGCTCCTTGGGCCAAAGGAAAAAACGAACCAAGGCAGTTCCAGGAAAAAACAAAAACAAAAACAAAAACAAAAAGCTGCTGAAACGATTTGCCGGTGAAAAGCCCCCAGACCAGGGGAAGAAAAAAACCCAAAAAACCCAGAAGCTTCTTGTCTGAATTGGAAGAAATTAGTCAAGCCTAGGCAACGAAGTAACAACCCGCAGAGCCGCCGACCACCCCGGAGGGACAGAGACTGAACAGAGCCAGCCCGGGGTTCCCGGGCTCCGGCCCTACCCCTGGTTCATCTTAAAGATACAGCAGCCATTTCTGGGCATAAAGCAGATGATTAGGGAATAGAGTATCATCATAAAATCACCCCAAGACACATGCACACAGGGTGGAATGAGGAATCGAGAATTTTATTTCATGGTATGAACATGCTCCAGGGACACAATATTAATATATACAGTATAATGAATTAACTTTAATTAAACAAGGAATAGTCAGAAATAAACAGAGTTTTAAAAAAACAATTTTAGAAGACAAATTATACAAACAGACTAGCAGTTCTTCCCTCTATACAGGCCTGGCTAAGCAGAACTGTGGAGAAAGTTGAAAGCTGGACTTGTGCAGACAGCGTAGTCAGTGAAAGGCACTAAGGACTATTTCCCCTCCTCTTAAAGGATTAGGAACAAGTTAAATATGAAATAATTCATCTACACAACATCAAACAACATCAAGCAAAAATCTCACTGTTAGGGTCAATGTTCTGGAATGAGGAGAATCTTCTGGTAGCAAGATGCAAAGATGAGCACACACAGTCTTTGTTATGTAATATGAGTTTTGATAAATACTATAGAACACATACTGACCTGCAACGAGAAAGGCTGTATTAAGCTCTTAAAAGTCCATATAAATAAAATCCTTTCCTTATTAAAACACATTATGGGCCCATTAGACAGTCACAGATTGGCAGGGCTATAGAGAGGGCCCATGTGGTAAATCTACAAGCCAGACTCCCTGGTTTTACAAGAAACTTCCCAGAACTTCAACAAAACACACCAGTTAACAGGTGAGCCAAACTGATAGGGCACATGACCATGAGAGTGTTCCACTTTAAATAAAGTCCTCTTATAGAACAGATAATTTGTCCTCCAAGCCTCTGTAACAGGAGATAACCAGTTTCTCCAATATGCCAATTAAAGGTGTGCAAGCAATTAGTTATTGTTTTACCTGCTCCAAGGCTCACTTAAACATGCGGAGCACTAAGGTTTTCAGCAGCAGGACTGTTATGTTAATTGTAAAGCATATGCCTTTAAGTTTTAAATATTTTAAATATTTAAATTTTTTAAATGGAGTGCCATGGTTTGCAGTGGTATCTTGAGGCAACTGATACCTGTCAGGTAAAAGGATTTTTAATGGTCTTTTTGAAAGCATGGTTCTGGTTTAACTCCCTTAAAAACAGATCATTCAATAAATGTTAGCACAAGACGTAACACAAAAAGGAAACAGGAGTTATCCCTGGTTCTGGGAACTAGTACAGGCCACAGCTGTGCATCTATCTGCTTGGACTCAGAACTGAAAGACTTTAAGCAGCATTTAAGCCATTTTCAGTCTGGATTTTTTGATGAGAAGTATGTAATAAGAGATAATCCAACTCTATTCAATCACATTCAAAATAAGGTCAGCTCTCCACAAGCAAAACCAACTACAGCTTCAATCAAGAAAGTTTTGAACATTTGCCTCTATGTGCTAGGCTAGAAAAAGAAATGCCAGTGTTTGTATCTGTATGTTGTATCAATTTAGGTGACACTTGCCCCAATAGAGAGGGTGGCATGTTCTTCCATGATCCTGAAAAAAAAACATTAAAAACACCAGGAAAAAAACTTAAAACTTGTTTACAGTAGCACTGACTATATCCTTCAGAGCAAAACATGTCCTTACAAGACCAGTTTTAACTATTACAGATCTTCTCACAGACCCCTTACAGACCCCAAGATACCTTTAGATAACCATCGTGACAGGAATAAAGGGCATTTAACTTCTCTAAGTACTTCACAGGAATATTCTGGTAAAAGCAGATGGGGCTAGTAGCAAGGCAATCAGGACACCTGAGGAGCTGTCTTGTTTTCTGTCACACTGAAGGACTCCATTTTTCCTGTCAGTAATCCCAGCTTTTAATCCTCCAGGTGACACTAAGATGACAGGGAGGTCACAGCTCATTCCCCCACCCTGGCACAGGAAATGCTGATACACGCACAGCTGATGTGATGAGTTATAAAACCCACACACAGTCTGAAGGAGATGCATTTTCTCTGTGACACAAAAGCAACATATTAAAGTGATACAGGTCTATTAGCAGCATAAATATCAAATAAAAAGAGCAGCCATCACAAATAAATTGTTATTATCAGAGACCAGAATTTTCTTCCTCTGCATAGCCAGAGATGCACACACAGTCTCCACAGAAACACAGACAGCACCAGCTATGTCAGGGGATATTGGACTGGGAAAATTGGGCAATTCATTCTGTTTTACTAAAGGAGAGTCAAATTCATCCTCAGTGTAGAACAGTGGCCCAGTTTCTTGCAGCCAGGGATGAGGAAATGGAGCCATAGTGCTCACAGCCCCACAGCTGACACCAAGTCCTGGTGTTACAGCATCCTCCTTACATAATTTCTGCTGTTCAGATTACAAAACTACTCAAACACAAATTCTAGCCCTGAAGCATAAAAAGCAGCCAAAGTAACACAGCCTTAAAAGAAGGGAAAAAAGCTCTCTTTTGTCTTCAAATCTAAGGTCTCATTCTCAACAGTGTCAGCAGATCACAAACAAACTGATAAAAATACAAGGGACTATTAGACACCCTTGATTTCTGCTGCACTTAAATAGAGCATGGTCCTTTTTCAGAAATCTCAGACTTTTGTGGTTCATGTTTTTCCTACCCAGCTACTTTCTTTGTACAGCAAGACAGCAAAAAGGGAAAAGGACTGTGTATTTGGCATACAACATGATCAGCTTAACAGCCACAGTGAGGAATATTAAATAAAAAGATTTGATGCTCTTAATGGTTTGCAGCAACCACATTCAAACACAGATCAGTGTGACAGAGGACAACAGTGCAAGCTGCCAGTTATGTGCAAAGCAGGGCATAAGTCAGATTTACCAGCCTTAATTTTAGGATTTCATTAACTGTTTTGAACTAACATGTCTAGCACTTAAACACATATCTAGAACCCTTATTTTCTATACATTTCAACAAGGATTACCAACAAGTTTCCCAGCACAACACATTTAACACATGGAATTTCACAGCTATCAATCATATATACCAGTTTAATATTATGTTAATATAACATACAATATACAGGCAACCAAGGAAAAATACATTTTTTAAAATAAAAAATTATAGCCATGTCAAACTGTGCCATCTTTTGAATTCCATATTCTGGCCAAACCTTATACACTCACTGATTTTTACAGGAATTCTGACCAGGTCACACTACTGCAGCAGGGAGTCAATGACAGCTCCTGGCTTGGCCGAACGTTTTCTGTTTGGAGAGCAGAAAGGAAAGGGAAAAACACCACCACACACACATCATTATGCTGTCTAGGAAAGGCAGGGACCAGCCACATTTCAAGTCAAAACTACATGACATGACTTGTCCATAAGCAAAACCAACCAAACAAAAAGCACAAGAAAGCACGCACTGTGATCTCCCTCAACAGCCCTCTCCTCTCCATTGGTATCAGTGTTTGCACTGGCAATGTGCCAGGCTGTGTTAAACTGAACCACAGAATGCAGCAAAATAAAGCAAGGAGCTGGAAGAGGAGAACGCAGCAAAAGAATATCAGAAAAATCCCCAGACAAGCCTTTCTGGACAAGATTTACTGCACCAAAGAGATCTCAGCTTGGTTCTGTCACAACTGGCAACACTGAACTACATCATGCAAAATTTTTGTCCTTTGCCTTGTCATTAAGCTAATGTTTGAAGACTTGTGGTAAGTTTGCATAGACAAACTTAAACCTTCCCTTGGGTAAATCCCTCACTGCATATAGATACCCCAGAGTTCTTCACCTTCTACCCGTCTTGGGCCTGGATCTGCCTTTTGAAGTCCTCGGCCTCTCCAGCTTCATCAGAGATTGCCTCAAGCTTTCTTCAGTGTAAGCTAAGTAAACATGGGAAAGGTCCACTTCAAAGGGCTAGAAAAACACCAGAAAAACCCGTAAGACAAAATCATCAGAATAATTTTATACACTGATCAATGGTGTTTTCATGACACTACAAAGACTCATTTCTTCAAAAGAAAAGAAAATTGAAATTGGACAGTTTGGCTCTAAACAGAGAGTGGTAGTCTCAGGCAGGACTTGGGCCTGTACAGTTCAATACATCAACAGTCACTCACATCTTTCTCTTTTTTATCCAGGACAGGTGTCTGTTTCCTCATATTGTTTCCTGTATATGCAACACATTTCTGTAAGCAGAAAGAAAGGTCTGTTAGTAAAGTCTACTGTGCACAGTAAAATTGACTACAGCTTCACCAGTTTCTTCCCGGGCTCAATTAAACCCCTCAGAAACTCATGCTAACACTAGCTTGTACACAAGCCAGCCAGCCATTCTTACCAGCTGCCATTCTCCTATGTCTTCGTTCCAGTGAACGTAATTCTCAATCATTTCCTACAGAGGAGTAAGGACAGTAAGTAAGTGTTAGACTTGCACAATCTACCCTCCAGATGCACTTTCCAGAACATACATCCTGAGGCCTGGACAAGCTGCTTAAGAACAGTCTTGATCCATTCCAAATTGTTCCTATCAGGACAGCTGTTATCTTGTGCAAAAAACCCCCCTATTTATACTCTGAAGACTACAGAAGAGAAAATACCACTCCCAAATTGGTTGTACTGGAGAGCCCCCTAAAGCATGAGGTTCCCATTATGTCAACACCATCAGGACAGCAGTAAACAAACACTGTAATATAGAAAAAATGAAAACGATAAAAAGAATTTCCCTTAAGTTTCTCATTAAATAGTGTGCATTATATTTAAGCTCA
Organism: Eulacestoma nigropectus; assembly: GCA_013397775.1. Taxonomy (NCBI): domain Eukaryota; kingdom Metazoa; phylum Chordata; class Aves; order Passeriformes; genus Eulacestoma; species Eulacestoma nigropectus. The sequence goes on along the minus strand of VZTE01003879.1, from coordinate 138,227 downwards.
TTGTGAATTTTCTGTATACTGGAGTCACAAAGAATGTCAAAGATCTAAAAATCCAGTCTTTGTGTTAATATCAGACATGAGCAAGCACAACTTCAAGCTAGTGGGAAAAAAAGATTTTGAACAGACCCACTGTGTGGGCACATAGCAAATATACCACTTAACTATGTGGCGAACGTGATTTTCTTATTTTTGTAAGCCCTTAGGAAAATATGCTGCAAGAGAACTGAGATTAGCACAGCACAACCCCTGCCCCAGGCTCAGGTGCTTTGCCTTCACCTGGTAGTCCTGAGGAATGAAGTTGTCTATGATGAGAATCTGAAGACGAAGCTCCCTGCTCAGCTGCCGAATGTTCTCCAGCAACCCTTCAATCTCTCTCTGATGCTCTTGTTGTAGATCTGCCATCTAAAAACAAACCAGGCATCAGAGTTATCTTAAGACATGGTAACAGCCTAAAGAGAACAGTCTTATGTCTGTATGACGTCTCTGGAAAACAAAAGCAAACTCTGGTTATTAGTACCAGAATATTTATCTCTAAAGAATAAACCCTCTGAAACGTTCCAACTCAGAGACTGCTGAAAATAGCATTAAGTTCTCAGTTTCATAAACTCAAAACTGGCCTTCTACCAATCCAAGCTGCTTCAGCTAAGACTAGTTGATGAGCGTGAGACAAGTTATATCCCTGGCAAGGTTTCGAGGAAAATCTCTGATCCCAAAGACCAAATGAATTTTTTATGAAACAGGAACTCCAGCTACCAGCCAAAGGACACATTCATCCAGTGACTGAGGACAAGGTAACAAGGGCATCGGTCATAAAAGACAGGCAGCTCAGAGCAGAGAGGCCTCTGAGCTGCAGCAAAGCAGGACATGGGGCTGCCAGCAAGCAACTTGCATTTTATTTCAGAAATAAACAGTGTTTTTCCTTGAAGTTCCGGATATCTCAGGGTCTCACACATAACCCTTCTCAGCCTGGCCTGGAGAAAAGCTCTACGACATGCTGTTCTAAAGCTCCAACTCCAGACTTAGGTATTTTTGAGTTATGTGAGCCAAATGGACAGCACAGAAAGACATTTCTAAACATACGGCACTTTTTCCAGCATTACAAAGCTGATGGCTTACCCTTCCCAGCTCTAGTCCCTTCCAGGATCACTGGCTGCAGACTTTAGACACTAACCTCTGACTTTGCAGCCATAAGCATGGTCCAAACTTTCTTCAGCTTTTTGGTTTTCCCCTGTGCTTCCTCCTGGAGGTTGGTGTACTTCTCCTCAATGTCCAAGCGTTCTTGCTGTGGACAACATTTAGCACAGACACACACACACATTACCAGTCACAGAAACTCTCTGCAATAGTATGAACAAGAGGAAAAACTACTTGAACAAACGAAGCATTTGCCAAGAGCACAGAGCCCTGGCTGAGCCTGCTCAGACCTGCAGGGGTTGCACAGCCAGTGGAGGGGTTGGCTTCTGCAGTGCTTCCAGAGCAGAGCCACGCCTGGGTAACACATCCTGGTGTGTCCTGCCATTGCTGTTTGCAGACAGCCACAGCAGATAACCCCACCTCCTTCTCCTCGAGCTCCTTGCGAAGCTGCTCTGCTCTTTTCCTTCGTTCTTCCAGTTCCATGTTTGATTCTTCTAGAAGCTTCTCTTGCTCCTCTGCTTTTGCCAGCAAGTCCACTCCTCCCACAATCACCTTCTTCTCTAATGCAGACAGTTTCTCCAACAGGGACTGGTGCTCTTGCCTAGACAGACAGGTAGGTGTTAGACTTCCTATCCTACCGTGCTCAGCAGGCAGCAGGTCCAGCTTGGTTTTATAGCCCAGGAAAAACTTGTCTTGCTGATGACGGTTTAGAGTGGGGGTGAGGCAGTGCAAGTGAAAGCAGTGAGTTCCCCAAGCTCCAGCTCCCACCACTTTCTCCCCCAAGCAAAACTAGGTCAGCAGAGAAGTGTCTTCTGCTTCAAGTCACCTCTGTGAGGGGCTGCAAGCACCCAGTGACATCACCAGGCTACTCAAGGCACCCTCCGCCCAAAAGGGACCTGCCAGCACAGCAATGCCCAGAGGCAGCTGCTGAAATAAGAGGGGAATGAACAGAGATCAAGGCAGAGCAGCTGAGGTGCAAACCAGGAATGCTGGCTGCTGCTGGAGCAGTTTATTTGCATAAGGTAGTGCAACCTTAGCAGCTTTTTGGCTTCAGAATGGAGCACCCCTACACCCAAAATGACACACTTGAGACTGTACTGCAGGAAACCTGGCCTGTTACAGAACAGTACTGCTGCTCCTCACAGGTCTTGGGAAATTAATTTATGTTTCTAGGCTATCTTGCACAACTAAGTAAAGTTAAGAAAAGAAGTGGCAAAAGGATAATAGTTTATCTTTTCCATATACTCTAAGCTCTCAAAACAGAATAAGCTCCTCTTTCACCTTGACAATAGCAAGGGCTTATGTTCACTTTCTACAAAGTTTGACAGGCAACTTACCATGCATCTTCAGATATTTGTATGATTAAGGAAGGAACAACCCACACGACCACACAAACTTCTCAGAGCATGGTACTCACTGAGCTTTGAGCAAGTCTTTTTCTCTCTTCTCCAGTTCAGCTCTGGCCTTATTTCTTTCTTCTTCTTCCATATCAAGCTTAGTTTCAAGAGCTTTTCTCTCTTCTTCAATCTTTGCTTGCATCTCTACCATCTTATCAGGGGAAACTTTCTTTTTGCCTTTGAAAGACATGGGGAAAACAAATTAGTCCACTGCAAAGTAAAACAACCTCTGTATCACAGTATTTTTTCCAAGTTCAGATTCAATACTTGCATTGAACAAAAATTTCACTAGGTATCAGCTTCAAAATGGACAAAACTCAGTCCTTCAAATCCCGTTTTAACATTGGCCAGTTGTCACCAGCTCCTACAGAGCAGCAATGCTGTGTAACTAACACTGGAACCTAATGCCCCCAAAATACAAAACATACGAAGAACACCTGGAGAAGTAACACCACTTAAAGAGAAGCCCAATCTGGAAACTCTGATGTTCTAACAATGCAGATCAGGCCAGAAGAAGGGAAACAGAAGACTGCCTCGACCTACAGCTACAAGAGTTCAGCTACCAAGGGTTACATACTCAAATTTCAGATCAGCATCTCCACCATCCCCCTCATTCACTGCCCTCCTTACAGGCTTACCTGTTCCAAAGCGAGCATGTAGATATTTTTAAGAATACACTACTATGAAAATAGAGAAATTCAGAACAGCTGTATGAAAACCAGGCAACTAAAGAAACTTCTTGATAATATTTGGTCTATGTAACAGTGACTACCCACAGATTCGAAAGTACCAAGGTTTGCTCTGGCTTAATCACTTGTGTCTTTACAACAGAACCAGGTCCATGTCATGGGAGGGCTACAAAGGGAGTGCCCAGAGCAACTCACTGAACCTACTGACCTCAAGGGTTGGTCCCAAACACCCCAAATTTGAAACAAAGTGTGAGGCTGCTGCTCTTGAAAGCCACTCTGCAAGTCCTGAGCCAACTTTCATTACAATCCCAGGAGTGTCCAAAGCAGGTGAACACAGACATCCTGGGGATTTACATGGAATGAGAATGCATTTCCTCAAATCCACGAGTCCCTTTATTCACAAGTGAATCCATCATTTTCTTGCTTTGCTTTTCTCCAGACATGAAAAAACCCCACCCTGTAGAATCCAGCTGTACTTGAAACTAACAGGAGCTACTGACTGCCACCTGACTGTTTTCCATAGTGACATAATGCACATGGTCAGAACATGCTTAAGGAAGCTGTTCAATAAAGGCTTCTCTTCCTCCAGTCTTCAAGATATTCAGCTTCAATAATATACATACACATATATTTTATTTATATAAATATATACATTATACACATATACACTCCAACAAAGTGTACTGCATATGTGAATATGGATGCACATATTTTCACATCTGCATATACATTTCTTCATGTGCACAAGAGCTTTAATTAGTTTTGTTGCAAGGCAAGGACTTCACCACTACAGCAAACAACATCTTCATTGCCATCTGCTAAACTTCAGAATCAGATAACGAGCACGTCTTTCTGGGCTTGTGGTGCAAAAATCTCTCACTAATTAGTCTTTGAGTAAGAAGCTTTCTGGAAGTGCTATACAGAGCTCATCATATGAGATAAGCCAGATAAAGGCTTCTTACTATTAGGACATAGCCCTATACATTCTCAGTTTAGGAGAAAAAGGTGAAGTGAAGCAAGTTTTAAGATCCTTCCACAACCTTTGCAATTGTAAGGAGGTGAAAATCAATTACACCAACCTGCTTGATCTTGCATTAGGAGGAAGTAGAAAGCAAATCGCAGAGAGACAGCAAACACATAAAAAGAGGAGGAAAGAAAATGTTATTGCTTTGATCATTTTGGACAAAGATCATCAGCACTAGAACAAACATCAGATTTTATATTCATGTTTCTAGGGTAGAAAATATGAGATAATCATAACTAAAAACCCCTCCATTAGAGCAAACACTAATGCATCATGTTACGCTAAAGGAGAGAATGTGTCTGTACTTCAGACTGCTTTGCAAATCCAGGATAATCTTCAGCTCGCTCTTGTGTTCTTCTACCCATTCAATGCAATGCTGGATCTAAACACAACATTAGGAGCCTGCCGCAAGGATCATGCCCTAAGAAACAGTTAAAAGGGGGTCGATTTCTCCTTCAATTAACAAACTTAATGCTCCCCACACTCCAAAGAGTCAATTCTGTTATATTACCTGAAAAATATTAGCATACAGAATACATGTTGTAAGTTTTAACCAAGATTTCCAAGCCAATTCTTTGCAAGGTACAAGACAGTTGCACACAGGGAGTCTCAACACAAGATTTCTCCATTTAATTACACAGGGGATTAGTAGGTTAATTTGCAGTAACTGGTGCTTCCATAGAGGTATAGAGCCACTTTTGGTTATTCAAGCAAGTGCATTAAAAAAAGGCAGGACAGGAAAGGGATAATGAAAGACACCACATGCAGAAGGGTCACACTAGAGGACAGTTAATATCCCAAACCACAAAAAGCTACACTTATCCCAACTGCCAAAAGCCCAGTGCAACTTCTCCAACAGAGCTGTCTCCAAACCTGCAGAAGATGGACTTATCCACCTGCTGACACATCAGCAGTTTGCTATTAACTGTCCTCATCCAAATAAAACACTGAGGTTGAAAGCAAGCTCGAAGGTTGCAAGCAGGATTGAAGCAATCGAATTCCCAGGCTACAGTCATACGACCCACCAAAGGTCTCCTCTGGGTTGTGTTCCTTCTAAACCTGCTACCACCCTTCTCTGAGCTGAGGTTTTCCACTAACATCACTAGTGTAAAAGTGAGTGAACTATCCAGGAATACCTTCCAGGGTCTCTCCACACAGGGAGAAGATTGGAGTGCTTCTATCCAGGATAACAACAACAATGGGTGAAGTCCCCACAAGCCGAGTCCCGAGATGCGATTTGTTCCCTCAATCCTCATTGACTGTAGGGTTTCTACAGGCACAGCAACCTCTCTGACCAGGAGCAGCCCAGATTTTCCTCACTGCTAGATCAAAATCTCGATCTCCTGTTCCTCTGAACTAAGTCCCACAGAGATCAAGAACCTAGTATCATGGGGCACTTAAACGAAGGATATTTTTTGAACTACTGCAAAAATAAAGCTGATCAACCAAGCATTGCCACATTTTTTTTGCAAGTATAAACCTCATGCTGTTTGACTGTTTTCTCCAAAACTAATTTTGAGAAGGCAGAGTCCAATATAACATACATGTCTAGCTGTCTTTTTTATGAACTCATATTGTAGCAATTTCCATTAAAAAGTTAGCTCAGATTTTTCCCCTGTATTTTAGAATGCACATTTAACACAAGCTGCAAACTGGATTTTTTTAACCTACTATTTCTCAATTATCTTTAAATCTTGCTCAAGCAGCCTACTACATTGTTTCCTATTCTCTCACGTATCTGGCTAACAATGTGCACATTGAATAACTGTTTCAAGCATGGAAGCAGCAAAGGCAAGGCATGCTTTAGCAGAGTTACAGCTGGAGGTTTATCTTTCCAACAGACAAAGCAGGGAAGAGTGCAACATTGCAAAATGGAGCGTGCAGATTATGGAAAGGCCAAAGCTTAAAGGACTTAAGAGCTCCCACTCACTAGTGAAGGACTTATCCAGAGGTTTCTCTATGACAGAGCATGTGGAGTCTGAACTACTGCTGCTGCTACTGCCTGGAAAACAGAAATGCGTCCCACAGAAAAACCCAAAGAGGAAGAAACATGCAGATGGGAAGTTAGTTCTAAAGAAAAGAAACGCAGAAGAGCCAGCAACCTAGTTCAAAAAAACACAAGTTCCCATTAGGAAGCATTTGCTAGGATCCCTCCCAGACTCAGCTTGCAAAGCCACCATTTCCCAGCACAAAACTGCATGCTCAGAAATACATTTCAGTTAAAACCCATCTTAACCAGACCACAGCTTAAAACAACATGCCAAGGCAGCTTCCATTTCAAGCAACAACAGCAGAGAACACCAGATCTTAGTGGAGAAGGCTGTGGATATCTGCCACAGCAGAGGATTCAGTGACCAGGAGCCCTTTCCAGTCTTAAGCACATGGCAATGTGCACTTCTCAGTCTGGAAGTGCAGAAACAGCTTACACAGGGAGAGTTGGTGTGTATTGCTGTGAAGCAGCTCCCTTAGGGAACTTAACTAGAGGAGCTTGTTTGGGAGTTGAATAAGTCAGTTATTTGCCCTTTACTCCTTCCAAGCAGCTCTTTGAAGGTGGTCTCCTCTTGGGAGGAGATTTGGGCAGGACATTTGAAGACAGTGGTCAAGCTTTCCACTTCTAGAAATAACCAAAAAGTGAAAAATGAAGTTGTTACAACAATCACCAAAGGCATGGCAAAAGTAATTTATGACTACTTGGACAGACACCAAAATGAAGAGAGTACACCTAAAAGCAGGAATGCTTTAACAGGGCTTTTTTTCAACAGATGCGTGTGCTTCAGGACAGGAAGGCATTTGAATGTCAAAATAAGTTTACCAGAGAAGCTGGAAGTTGGGATGTAGCACTGGGCTTGATTTCTCTACTATCCATGAGGAATTACCAGCAGGGTTCTAGGAGAACAGCAAGCTCCCAAGAAGCCACAGCATCTCATTGTACACAGTGACCTGCAGTTCCAGGTTCAGCAACATCCCCTGGAGTTTAGATGACACACAGCAGTTGAACACTGATGTGGGACCAAGGAAACTTCACCATGGGATTTGCAGACTGTTCCCAAAAAAATTCTGTGCAGCTACCATTAAGCTTTTCAGATAGCACAAAGACACCCAAAGGTCAAGTTTTCCCTCTATCAATATAAAATAGGACACCAGAAGAGTCAGTTACTGCAGATCCATAAGACAGATGAATCCTTTGCCTAAACCACAGCCAAAATTCCCCTCCAATCATACCCATGGCTATAAAAACCACATCTGCCTACAAATGATCTTTGGCGTCTTCTTCCTCCCACCTCTGTGAGCAGGGGAAGTGCTACACCACCAGTCACAAGCCATATGCAGCCACCTTGCGGCACTCAGGAAGCCACCACAAAGGAGGATATCACCACAAGTACAGCTACCCGAGTGGAAGCAGGTACTACACAGGTTCGGAGCTGTCCATCTACAGAGACGGCACGAAAAGGCTTCGTTTCTAGGAGAGGCATGATAATTGCAGCGGCGTAGGGCAGCTCTACAAGTCCTCCTGTCCCTGCCTGGCTCTGGCTACACTTCCTACACCAGCTTGTGGATAAGAGGAGACTGGTGGCACTGACAGGAATCTCTACTGCCTTACCCCGCCGCTTCTTCCGCTTCTCCTCTCCAATCTCGCCATCTTCATCCTCCTCTTCAGAATCACTGGTTTCAGAACCAGAGATCTCTTCCCCTAGAAGAGAAGAGTGTGCTTTTATCAAAAGCTTTCCTTCACCTCCTGTCAGCTTGTTACTGTGACAGCAGCGTTTGTCCAAACACAGCAGTGCCTGACATCAGCTGACGAGCACTTGCAGAAGTCCTTAACTGTTGAGCAGGCAGACAGCTTGCCATGGCTCAGGAAACTTAAGGACAATCAAGATAAGCAACGGAATGCTGTGATGTCAGTGTGTATGTACTAAAAGCTCAAGAGGCTGCTTTTTATGGAAAAAAAGGCATCTTTGCACAGCTGAAGCTACAAAGTTTTCCTAGCAGGATTCTACCATACCTTCTCTTCCACCTCACATTTCTAGCTCAGATGAAAGAAAAAGAAGCACTACTGACCATTTCCTGCTTCTCCTGAATGGGGCAGACACCAAACAGCAAGTCATGTTGGAGTTACTGCTACAGCTGTTCTGTGCTGTGACTGTCTCTGGAGAGAAATGTTGTGACAAGGTCACTGTTTAACAAGCATCCCTCTAGCAGGGTCACTCCACATTGATGGACTAATAGTGACACATGGATAGGAAGTTACATGGTTTAAAGAAGCTTCTTGTTGCTCTACAGTGTTTGAAACCCCAGTTCCAGCTCCACAAATTTGGTTCCTTTTTCCTCCTGATAAATGCATCCCTCCTCCCCAGTCAGAGAAAAAGTGTGACCTGTTGTTACAGTCCAGTTTAATTCCCTATACCATGTCAGTTGTGTCCAGAGCCCCTGTGCTTGCTAGGGAAACCCAGGGAAACCAGGGCACACCCATCCCAGCCCAGAGGCCACCACTCACCCTAGTGCCAAGCGCCACCTAGTGGGAAAGCCAAGCCCCCACGAGCAGCCTTAGACATCTCTCCTGGCATCCAGCACAGCATACAAAACCAAGACACCAACCTACACCAGGCGGCCAACCTCGTGTGATACATATTCAAAAATGAAAGAATGTTCCCATTCAAACAGAACAAGCAAATTCAAACAGAACTGTGCAGAGAGGAACACAAGGGGGAAGGAGAGTCTCACCTTCTTCCAGTTTTTTCTTAAGCTCTTCAATTTCTTTTTGGAACTGGCGGAGCATAGCATCCTTGGGATCCTCATTAATCCTGGCCTTGTTCTTTATGTTCTTGGCTCTGTTTGCATACCTGAGAGTGCTGATGGTCTCATCGTAGTTGTAGTCTGCTGGTCCAATGTTTGCACACTGCAACACACGGAGACCAAGTTACTGGAAGACAGCGTCAGAGCCCAGCAGAAGGTACTGCAGGAACCCACTCCCAGCTGACAGTCTCGCACTGCTACTCTTTCCCAAGCTTTCCTGCTGCTTCTACACCGAAGCCGCTCGTGACTACCCAAGCACAGGTCTGTTTGATCTCACGCATGTATGTACATGTGTGCAGTGTTTAGAACCTCATCTATAGAGAGGCAAAGAGAAAAGCTAAAAAGAGATGCACATAGAAGGTTCTCTGAGCTGCAAACAGCTCAGGATTAGAGAGGTAAATGCCAGGCTGTTCAAGCCAATATGCTATCCCTACAAAAATGCAGCCCAATAGCGGGCACTGGAAAGGGCATCTCTTAGCTTACCATCATGGTTTTGGAATTGCCCCCCAGGGAGTCCTGCAGCAGCCGTGTGAGTTTGGAGTTACGGTACGGCACATGGGTGCTCTTGCCATCCACCAGTGCAGAGATAACATTGCCCAGTGTGGAGAGAGAGAGGTTGATCTTAGTGGCTTCCTTCAGTCTCTGCCCTGTGGCTCCAGTTTTTGTCTGTCTTTCAGAACCCTGCAAAGGGAACATGAAGCAGGAGTTAAAACAGATCCTCTAATACAGCTCCTCTCTCCAAACAGAATCAGCTACACCTGAAATCTTGCTAGCAGCCATGCCACTAACCACCTCATCCATTATTAGAGAACCTGGCTAAGTATCTCAGACATCATTAAAGAGACAAGTCAAACAGGTCTTAAGCAGACACTTTCAGTGCCAGCAAATTCTGGACTGCTCAAAGCACTGCAGCTGAGAAAATGGAGATTTTCCTCCCCATGAACAAAAATGTTATGGGAAGTCAGTCAGCAGTTAAAAGGCACCCCAGGTGGAGCTGCCAACCGCCATCTACAGCCCTTCCTATCAGCATAACAAGAGAGAACAGCAACACTGCAATTATTTTAAAGAGTTTCATGGAGCATCCTATACACACATCATGTAAGTAAGTTTAAATGCATGTAAATAAGTTAAGCTGAATGCCTTTAGTCTCACTTTTTCTGCATCTTCCTCAAGGAAAGGTACCTTAGTGTAAATCTTGGGCTAAAGCCATGTTTTACCAGCACAATTACATTGGTTCAAAGTGTGACACTGAGGGAAGGAACCTGCAAGTGATAAACAATAGGGTCACAACCCTCTGGAAAAAACTCAACAACCCAAACCAAATGTCTTGCCAAAGACCTGGCTGGTCCTACTCACAGCAAGGTCAACGAGGTGCAGCTTGCCCATTCGCACATGCATGTTCCCATCAACCCCCTTCTCACTGCACTCAATGGTGATAGTGAAGATGGCATGTGAGCGAGAGCTGTGCTCGTTCATGTTTGTGGCACCAACAGAACCTTTTAACAGAGAAAAAAGCAGTGATGTCTTCAGAATTAATCACATCTTCCTCTAACTCTTCCTGCTCTCAGAGGAGACTCATCCCCACCTCTTTACCCAACCCTGTATTCCAGAAGATGGCACAGGGATGCTCAGACTCAGCAGCATAGCGTATTCTTGGGCAGTGAAGTTGCAGTACACTTCGAACCTTGACTAGCAGAAGGTCCTCCAGCCTGCTCTAAGCCAACCACAGACTCCCAAGAGCAGCAATTGTCCTCATCTGTTTTGTTAAGGCTACAAAGATCAGTAGCTTAAGGTGTTCACAGCTGATCCCTGCAAACAGCTGTATTTTGGGAAATAAGAACACAGCAATGCATGCCAAGGGCAACAGGAGTCAGAACTTTAAGTCATTAAATAATCTGAGCTTAACTAAGAAGTCTTCTAGAACACAAACTACCTCCCACTCACAGCACAGGGCTAATGCTCATCCTTATCAGAACTGAAGTGCAAAAAAAGACCCAGAGACAGACAAGCAGTTCTGAAAACACTGCCCTCATTGCATCCTCCCTTTGCTGATCCCCCCTGCACTGGCTGATGTGGGAGGCACAGCCTTCTTTACCTGCCCCTGCACAAAAGGGGTTTGGGAGAAGATACTCTTCTTGTTCTGTTCAGCCAAACACTCTTCCCAGCAACAGACTAGGAGCTCCTACTGTGGTCTAGTGTATTGGGTCTGACTGAGGTAAAGCTCACAGCCCTTACAGTGCTGTGCTTTGCACTGGTAGCTGGATGGGTGTTGATAACAGACCAGTGTTTTGGCGACTGCCGACCAGTGCTGTCCCTCTGACATTCCTTCCCCTACCAAAGGGGATGGGAGTGGGCAAGAACCTGGGAGGGGACACAAGCAGGCCAGCTGACCCAAATCAGCCAAAGGGATATTCCATACCACATGACGTCAGCTGAGATGTATAATCTAAGGAAGAGAGGAAGAACGGTTACATGTGCTGAAGCCCTGCTTCCCAGGAAGTGTCTGAACATCACTGCTGATGGGAAGTAGAGACTGAGTTTTTTTCCCCCTCTTTAGCTCTTGCGTGCACAGATCTCCACTTGTTTCTTTCTTTTTGCTGTAATAAAACTGCCTTATCTCACCCTGCTGGTTTTTTCCTCCATCTTATTCTCTCCCCTGCCCCAGTGGGAAAGGGAGTGATAGAGCAACTGAGTGTGATAGCATAGGGTTAAAATGTTTCTAAAATCGTGGTAGCTACAGTAGGCCTCGGGAACGGGAGTGGGCATTGTCTTTGCTAAATCATGTAGACCTGCACCAGTGTACCCACCATTATCTTGTACCCACCATTATCTTGTACCCACCATTATCTTTGCTAAATCATGTGAACCTGCACCTGTGTATCCCCCCCGTATGGTAGATGATCAAGTTAAATGTGATGATTGTCTAGTAACTCATGCTCGGGTGAAATCAACAGAACGATAGTAAGTCAATGATTAACATATGATTAGGCAACAGTTATGTAAGGGAAGGGTATAAAAATGTATCCACCTCAAATCCATGTCAGAGCCAGATTTGGGTCTGTACCCCTGATTCCCAGAGCTCTTCAAATAAAAGCACCTGCATATAATCATTCTGTGATTATGTGTTTCCACGCTAACAAGTGGGCACCTGGCACCCAGCCAGGGTCAACCCACAACATCTAGTAACCAGACCTTCGCTCTGTCTGAGCTACAAACCTGCCCACAGCAAGGCTACGTACGGTTCTTGTGGCCCAGAGTCATGATTCTGTCCATATCATCTGCATTGTTTACGACATAAGCTGAAAGGTCTTTGATATAAACTCCCACATCAGGTCTCTCTTTCACCTAAGAGAGAAACAGTTCAGACTGAGCATCCCTAAGAGACCTCTGACAGAAATTCTAGTGATACTGTAACAGTACAGTGGTTTACCATTCTGTGTTCTGGTTTGCACATAAAACACTCCGCTTGGAATCAGAGCGGATAAGGAATAAAGACGCATGCATGACAGTATGCTACTGTTTTCCTCTGAGGAAAAGACATGATTTTAAATCCCAGTCACCAATTCCCAGGACTGCTGAGGTGACTTTGGGGTAGAACTGCAGGTACGAAACTGCCTCAGGTGGAACAGCCAGTTTGTGCAATTGACCAAGTGGAAGAGATTCAGAGAAGCGAGCAGTAACATACAGCTATCGCATCTTAAAGGAAAGACGACTGCTGAGGAGTCCAACCTCCCACTTCCCTGCAAGTGCTTCTCTGGTCTTTAAAACAGAATATTGCTCTGATTCAAAACAAAAACCATATTCATATGAGAAGGCTCACCTCTAACCTCTGCGTCTGGTCCTTTCCCAGCAGGTCTCGCACTTCCTCATTGTAAATTTCCAGGTAAGAGACACGAACTAAAAACCTGCAGATGAACAGCTGGGTAGTTCACTTAGCAAAACATTTGCTGAAGTCCCACAAACACAGTCACAGAGTGCAAAGAAAACAGTGAAATACCAACACAGTCCTGCTGCCCCCAAGCACTGCCAAAGTGGGAGCCTTTCATCTCGGGAGAAGTACCATTTCTGTTGTCATTGTCAAGGTCAAGCTCCTGCTACACATGGACTCAAAAAA
>VZTE01003879.1:62431-125042 GCA_013397775.1 Eulacestoma nigropectus | reverse complement strand
AAAAAAAAAAAAAAAAGACAGAAGCAGTGAAGAGAAGGCATTTACCTTGTATCCCCCTCCGCCTTGGCAATGTGACCAAATATATGGGCAAAGGAATTGGGAATGATGCCTCTGAGCTCAGGAACTGCTCGGACCCCTTCCATGGTGAAGGTTTTGCCTGTTCCAGTCTGCCCATATGCAAAAATAGTGCCTGAAGGATAAGATAAAAGAACAAACTCTTAGAAGTTGAGTCTTCTCTAAACTCTAACTGCAGTTTTATTCCATCCCTTCTTAGCCTGATAGCACCAAACACCTCTATTGCTATGGAGTTAAAATTTTCCACCCACTCCAGTAGCTACTGGAGTACAAGGCTGGAGCAACAGAAATGCTGGGCAAACACAGCAAAGCTAACTTAGCTGCTGCTTAATCCAGCCTGCAAGATGCCTAATAAAAAGTCCACTTGTTTTAAAAGTGCGGAGTGATTAAAGTATGGAATGCTAGCACACTTCAGTTCCACATACAAACAATGCAGGCAAGCCGAATTAATAACACAGCCAATTAGCAGCAGATGATTATATACCAACAGCAAACCCAACTACTCCTAATCTCTAAGCCACAGCAGAAATGGTGTGAGGCTTCTACAGCACAGCCACAGCAAAATCCCAGCACTGAGCCTGCACATACAGCTACAATTTGGACTAAAGAATCAGCCTGTACAGAAAGGCACCCAGAAACATTATTAAGATCCCAGACTCTGGAACTCCAGAAATATCCCAGTTCTTAGATTTAGCCTAGCACTGCTGAAAACTCAAGTTTTTGTTATCAAGCCACTGACATTACAGATTGGAAAAGCTGAACAGAGTATTTCAGCTGGAAGGGACCTACAATGATCCTCTAGCCCAACTGCCCAAGCAATTCAGAGCTGACCAAAAATTAAAGGATATTGTTAAAGGCTTTGTCCAAATGTCTCTTAAACTCTGACTTGGGGCACTGATCACCTCTCTAGAAAGCCTGTTACAGTGTCTCAGTAAGGAAATGCTTCCTTATGTCCAGTCTAAACCTCCCCAGGCACAGCCTTAAATCATTCATTTCCAAACCATGAACTTTAATTAGCTGAAACCAGTGTCTGTTAGCACAAGAGATTATTAGTCATTTTACAAACCGTGGAAAACTTTGTAAACTGTTGATGTTTGTATCATACTGTTATGGAAAGAAGTAACCTGCTTTCCTTTATGTAATATATTTCCATGCAAAACAGACACACACAGAGATCATGGCCATGCTCTTCCCAGCTGCAGGAAGCAACAGACTATCTGTGGGGAAGGGCAGATGTGTTTAAGCAGTTATCTTAGTTGAAAATAGCAAAGTTCAGAGGAAAAAATGCAGCAGCCCTGGGCAGAGGTCTGGTATGCACAGCTAGTGACTGCCCGGCTGTGGCAGCTCCTGGGTACTGAAATTGTACACTGAGGAGCCGCTGAGAATTCCGATAATGAGATAAGTGCACATCTTTTGCAAAGAGAAGATAAAGGATAAAAACATGCAGCTAAGCGATCTCAGCAGAGTCTCCTTCTTCACGCATCTCCCACTGTTAATGACAATAGTGGGTACAATCACTGAGCACTCAGAACAGCAAGTACCTTCAGGCTATTTTAAGTTAGAGGCCGCAACAGAAACAATTCGGGTTTACAGCCCTCAGAAGGTGAAACTCTCTTACACAAGATCAGCAGGAACTTCAACAAAGCAAAGAATAGGAGACAGGATGGGATCCTTCCCTTACAACAAAGGACTTACCATTGTATCCCTCTAGGACAGAATCTATAATAGGTCTTGCTGTTAAATTATAGACATCCAGCTGTTTACTCTCTGGTCCAAACACTGTGTCAAATGTGAATGTCTTAGGAGGCTCGTTGGATGAGTCTGTTTTATGAACAGTTATAGTTCCCCTCATCTCATCCACGTTGACTGCCATTTTGTAGCCTGTGGCTTTCTCCCGGTCATTGAGAGGCCGGCAGCGAACAACCACCTTGACATTGTCACAGCTTTCCGGCTTGTCCAGCTTCTCAGGCTTGTTAATCTATAATCATTAAAAAAAAAAAAAATACACAGGCTGTAACACTAGCCTTAACCTAGAATCACAGAAAGGTTTGGGGTGGAAGAAACCCAGTTCCACCTGCTGCCATGGGCAGAAACACCTTTCACTGGAGCACGTTGCTTCAAGCCCTGT
The DNA here is from genome assembly GCA_013397775.1 of Eulacestoma nigropectus. NCBI lineage: Eukaryota > Metazoa > Chordata > Aves > Passeriformes > Eulacestoma > Eulacestoma nigropectus. Next base: position 122,839 of record VZTE01003879.1, on the reverse strand, counting down.
CCAGCCTGGCCTTAAACACTTCCAGGGATGCGACAGCCACATCTGCTCTGGGCAACCTATGCCAGGGCCTCACCACCCTCACAGGGAAGAATTTCTTCCTAATATCCAGTCTAGCTCTGCCCTCTCTCACTAAAAAACCATTGTGTGTTAAAGCACAAACACTGCTGAATGGGATTGAGCAGCTACATCTCCAAAGGACCATGAACTTGGGGACTTAAAACCAGGACTGGTTTATAATTAAAGCTGAGAGAATAAAACACTTATTGAGGCAACGTGATCTTCTTCTGTTTGTCAACGTGGAAACCGAATGAGTAAACCTTGAGCATTTCACATCCTACATCACCTAAGAATTTTTTCAAGAAACAATTTCACACTTGCAATCTGCAACAAGTTTGCTGAAATTTGGTGCGGCCATGACATTCTTTTTCAGTAACACTGGCTACACACTCTCAAACCTCACAGAGCACACAAGGGAGTGGTGGCTGAAGGGAATTAATTTCAACTACAACCCTCAATGTACATTCTGAAGTTTAATCCTTTAGAAAACCTGAAAGTTGCATTATAAAACCTCACATTCATTTTCTTTCATGTAGTTACCAAAACAAATCCTGAAGCAAGGCTGATGAATCTAGTTAAGCCTGAGACACCCTCCTTGGCTAGAAGTGCTGCAGCTGAGCTTTTAACTACTCCTAGAGCATCCATATTGGATGTCAACGGAAACAAACCCTGTTTTCAAGCGCTTCTCTCTCCGGCTGCCACCTGCCCCGACTCCTCTCAGGCCTCAGCAGCGGCTTGTGCCGCCCTGCTGAACTCAGAGAGCGGCTCAGCCCCACTTGGGCGGAGGAGGGACCGCACACGAGGCGCCAGCCAAAATCAGGTGCGCGATGCGGGTGTCTCCACGAGCCACCCGGGATATGGGACGAGACCCTCAGCAGAGGCCGAAACTCCACCCCCCCGCTGCCAAGGTGCCACCGCCTCTGCGGGGCCTCGCCCCGTCCGCAGCCCCTCATCACCCCCGGCCCCACTCGGCCTGACAGGCGCCGCCCGCACCGCGGCTCCTGCGCGCACATGCGAAACCCGAGCGCGGCGGGTCGAGGTGCGCAGTGACCGGACGGCCCCGTGAACCACCGCCCGCCTTCCGCCCGGGTCTCACCGGCATAGCGATAGCAATGGCGATGGCGGCAGCAACAACCCCAGCCAGGCGCTGGCTCCGCGGAACAATAACAGCACCGCGCCTGCGCCCGCCCCGCCCCGCGGCCAACCCCTGAGCGCTGCGGCGGCCGCGCAACCAATGGCGGGCGGGGGAAGGCGGGGCCGGAGGGAGCCCAGCGAATGGCGGCGGCGGGGCGGTGGTGGGGCGGGGGCGGAGCGGCGGCGCCGGCGCGGAGGCGGCGGGCGGGGCGTCCCGTCGCCATGGGAACGGCGGGGGGGGCGGGGCGTCCTGGACACCGCCCGAGGGGAGTGGGTACAGCGCGCAGGGTCCGGGCAGGGGCCCGAGGAGGCTCTGAGGGGCTGACAGGGCTCCAAAGGCTCTGACAAGACTCCACTGCTCTGGAAGGGCTCCAGGGGGTCTGACGGGGCTCTGGCTCTCGACAGGGCTGCAGCCCCCAACCTGTTCTCCACACAAGGAAGAAAATCCATCTCCTTCTTTTCCTGACTTCCTGAATTGCTGATGAAATAGAGAGACTGCAGACTACCTTAAATATAAACAAGCGATACAGTCCAAGTGAGACACAAATCAGTTAGCCCCACCCTAATGAGGCACATTTCCAAGTTATTTGTCATTTAGTGTGAAGTTTCATGGGATACTGCTGGGATCCTCCACAGCCTCACCTGCTCCTCTCCTACTCGCAGCATTTCAACATCACACTGTCCATGCATCACTTATTTACACGAATTAGATTAAATTATTCCAACAATCTGACTTTGTCCTTTCATAATCTATGTCCGTTAAGAGTCAAAGACATAATTTTGCTCAACAGGAGAGGTCCACGAATACTTTCCCCAGTTGCTCATGCACTGAATCACACTTGTCTCGCTTCCCCCCAGGTATTTGTGCACACCCAAATCCTGTTGGCAGCTCACTGGGCATTGTTCCAGTCCCAATCCTCCCCTCACTACCTTTGCTGTGTACCACTGGGGCCCGGGATCCCTGGGCAAGGCCAGGAATCCCCAGCACCAAGCACCAAGCACAGACACAAACACAGGGGTGTACCTCAGTTGTGCTGTATTTTCGCCAGAAAAGCAGGAGCAGGAATGTGGACAGAGCTGATCTGTACCTTGCAGAACTCCCCCACCAAACTGACCGGTGTGTCACACGACTGTGAACATGTCGCCCTGGTTTTTCTACTGTTCTGTGTTTTTACTTTTGTAGTAGAAGTTCTCATGCATTTTCTATAAACATAGCTCTTGTTTTTCTAAACGGCCTTCCCAGCTTCTAAACCAGCTTCCCACGGAAAATGCTGCAGGAGGAAAACAAAGGGATCCAGGAGCTGAGGGGAAAGCCGAGACATGGAGAGATCCTGGGTGGAAGAAAACATGGGCTGAAAACACGGATGCTGGAAAAGAGGCCCAGCCCTGGGAGGGAACAAGGGTGCATATGCTCTGTGAAACACACAGAGAAAAAATACCTCCTGTGACTGGAAGGAAAATAGGTCCTGGCAGGTGCTGGGATTGTGTGGATCCAGCAAATGGGTGTTTTGGACAGGGCCAAGTCAAAGAGAAGGGGCAGTGCATCTCTCAAGGCAATAACCGATGCCAGGAAAGGGGGCAGGGGGATTTGGGGGCTATGCTAAAGGTTACATTGTTTATCTTCGTGGCAGAATTTCATCCCGATCCCGGGAGCGCTTTGCCTGGCACAAAGATCTCTGTGCAGGTGAGACAGACCCACATGGGCTGAGACAGGGCTCACCTAGGAAGTGGCACGCGGTTTGGACCCCGAGAGCCGAGATGGGTGTGCCCCGGAGATCGGGCACCGAAGTTTCTGGCGGAGGCGTCCAGCAGCGGCCGTGGGAGATGGTTCCCCGCAGGTGTCGCCCCCGCTCCCCGCCGCCCTCCCGGGAAGATCCCGCCGCAGCCGGCGCGTCACCGGCCCCGCAGCGGAGCCGCCCTGGGTACCGCCCGGTGCCCCGTGCCCGGCGCCCCGGCCAGGCAGGTAAGGACGCGGTCGGGACGGGACGGGACGGGATGGGGATCCTCATCGCCCCTCGGGCGCTCTGCAGGGCTGGAGGGGCTCTCTGAGCGCTGGCGGTGCGGGAGCTCTCGGTGTCGTTCTCAGGGACAGTCGAAACTAGCCAAAGGGCGAGATTTTAATTATTATTCCCCCCCCCGCCCCCCGCAGCTACACAAGAGTAAACTTCTCAGTGCATCAAACGGGTCAGATAAATAATTTTCAGCTCTCCCTCTGCTGAAATGCTCCGGGTTTGGATGCTCGGACATCCAGTGGCAGCCGAAGTTAAAGCCATATGAGGTTCCTGCTTTCAGGGAAACATCACAGAGCTCCAGCTTTAGAAAAGGAGAGCGGTTTCCAGAGGATTCATGTCACTTCGAGTTTTTTAATGGAACTGCAGAGACAATGGTGTGCGCTTCCAGAAAAAAACCGGTGCAGAAGCCCACATTCACCACTCTTTGGAAAGAAAAGCAGGAATTTTATATCTAGTAACATCTTTTTTTCTGTTGTTAAAGAGACTCCAAAATGTAAGCCTTGAAATAGTTTCAGGATGGATGTTCTCACTTGGTACTGATATGATTCAGAGATGTTTATGTCCTGTAAATACTCTTAGTTTGGAGAGTGGGATTTCCAAAGTGGTATCTCCAAAGATTAAACTGCTCTGAAGAAAAGTTTTAATTGGTAATTAATAAATCTCCTAATAACAGTCATCCTTGAGGCTTTGTATGGAAACCATAAACCTCTATTTGCTAGAAACTTGAAATCAGGTAATAACAGGTTGCTCTGCAAATGGAGAGCCAAATGTGTGAAACAGGATAAAAGGAGTAGCCTGGACTGCTCTACCCAAGATTTCTCAAGCCATTACACAGCCCAGGAGGAAAAAAGCTGGACTGTAGTGTTCAGTCATCTGACATGTTTTCTTTCATCAGGAACTTCCAGGGAAAATGCATATCAGGATTGCTCTGTCTGCTAACAGACAAGTCCTGTGGCTGCTCCTCAGTTCTCAGTGCTGGAAAGGCATCAAAAGAGGATGCCTAATAATACTTAGTACAAGGAGCTGGGATGTTGTTTTATAATTTTGTTTGTTTGTTTATATCAGTGGCTCCCATCAGGAGACTGGCTCGAACAACTGCCATGAAGTGTCCTGGACATATAGAGAGCTCATGACTTGCCTTTTTTCTGGAAAATGCCTTAGCCAGAGAGGCCAGGATTTGAAAAGTGCCAGTTGTCCAGAATCTCACCCTGAAGGTATCCTCCCCTGTCCCCCTTGGAATTCTGTAAAGGACCCTGCAGAGATGCAGTGCTGGTCATGCCATCTGACTCACCTGAATGCAAAAGTCATCCCTCATGGACTAGGCTTAAGGAATGGAGGGGGAGGAGAGTCTGTATTTGTCCCATTTTACATTTTATCGATGCCTTGTATAAAACAGGGACTTTGCATTTTGTTCTGACTGAGCCAGAACAGTAGTAGTTTTGGGAAATGTGAAATAGTTTGGGGTAATGTGGTAGAGCAGGTAAAAGCAGCTAATCAACAGTAAAACCATAAATTTGGCATACTAATTTTGTTCAGCACTATTCTGTGAATTCCATCTGTTAAGGAGGGAGAAGAGGGAATTCACTGAGGCCTAACAGAAACCCAGTCCCATTCCAAGCTACCTTAGGAAGCTATAAGACTCCCTGGCCTCTTTGTACAATGCAAACAGTTTTGCTTGGCGGCTTCTGTAAGTGCATCAGAACCATGGAAGAATGCACAGAAGTGCCTTGACAGCCTTGTCTTTTTTTTGCAATAGTCTAGAAATGCTACTTTTTACCAAGTATTTTTACTACCAAATTAAGCAAAATAGTGAAACAGATAATGTAATGAGTAATATTAAACAAGTTGGTGGTTAGTGTTGTCTGTTCTGTGTAGCTGCTTGGCCCTTTCACTTCTCCTACAACAATGTTCAGGTGCGTTTCATGGCTCCTGGGTGCCATTGTCATGGCAGTCAAGGTCCTCCCTCTCACCTACATCTTCAAATAAGATACAAGAAAGAAAAAACTCAGTACATTTTGCTATGTACCTTTGGGGAGTCACAAACCTGTCTCTGGTCCCAACACTTAGCAAATCCAAGGGCTGTTAAAACTCTTGCAGAGTAAATCAAAACCTGCTCCTGACTGCAGTTTCTCTGTTGAGGCTGGCTGAGTGGAACGTGATGCACTAAGGCTTCAGTTTTCCCAGTGTGGGAATAATGAGCACGCTCATGACCTTGTTTATAAGAGCTCAATTTGGGAGGACTAGGTGCTTCCCCACTCAGTGCTCCAGTACAATCCAGTACCAGGCCTGCGTAAGCACAGCTAGAGCCAGACTGGACGGGCAACACGAGTGAGTGCTTTAAACTGCTCCAAAATGTGCCCTTGTCCTCCTTCTGTGGACACAGCTGACAACTTCCTTCATTTCAAGCCTCCAGCCATCTGAAATGCTAATTAGAGCACTTAAAAAGATCTGAGTCTTCCTTTGGAGATATGTTAACAAAATCATCAAAGCACTAACTGTATTTTTCTTCTAACTTTTCCTTCCCCTCAGGACACAGGTATGTCTCTGTCGGGTTACAAAAAAGCAGTTCTCTGGATTGCAGAAATCAGCTCCCAGATCCAGTTTTACCCAGAAACGTTTGCCTTAGCCACCAGCATCTTCAACAGGCTGTTGGCATCAGTAGAGATCTCTGTCAGCTTTTCCCTGGCTAGATTACTGACTGAGAATGTAAGTAGCATGTAGTCAGTTTATACACAAGCAGGGAGTATGTCTGGCAGAAGATTTAGGGAGCAGTCAGGGTCATTGCTGGAGAAGGCCATTAAGCAAAGATATATACATACGCACATATAGATACATATATATATATATATATATACACACACACGTATGAATTTCAGTGTTTGATGACGTTCCACTGACAGTCCTCATTAGATTTGTTTGTGTGAACTTAGTCCAACTGCTGTGGTAAGTACAAAGAACTCATCTGGTTTTCTCTGCTAAACAGAAATTATTCACATTATCACTTTTAATATTCTGGTTTTTAAACTACTATTTTTAATTAAACTATGGGGCTGATCTTTTTTGACACTGAAGCTACAGCAAAGGTAGGAGTTGAGCTGAGCCTTGCAGCTCCTAATTCTATTTAGGTTGATACTAGTGTATAGAATCACAGAATCATTAAGGTTGGAAAAGGCCTCTAAGATCGAGTCCAACCTTTCACTGATCACGACCCTATCAACTAAACCATAGTACTAAGTGTCACATCCAGTAGTTTCTTGAACACCTCCAGGGATGGTGACTCCCCCACCTCCCTGGGCAGCCTGTTCCAATGTTTAATAACCCCTTCCATAAAGAAATTCTTCCTGAAGTCCAACCTGAACCAATATCTGAAAGTGAGAAGAGGAGCAACGTTGCAGTGTAAATACAGTGGCATTGCATAGTCTAAAAATTGTGAGATACATGAACAAAAATGGCACCTATAAGAGAATTTATTCTGCTTCACTTTGAATTTCCTTGTTCTGTTTCCAGCTTCTGTAGCTAAACTAGTTCAGAAGCAATTGTAACCTAAATGAAAGTTTGAAACCTGTGTATGTGTCATGGAATGACAATTATTTCCCCCAAGACTTTTCTCTTCTTTACTCAGTGTTTTCTTCTTCTCCCCCTCAGGCCCAATTAGAGTATCTGCAGTGCATTGCAATTTCCTGCCTTGTCCTTGCAGCAACAACCAACGAAGATGAGGTCTGTATGTTTCATTTTAAACACGCTAAAAGTTGTTCATGTTCCCAGGTCTTTCAATAATTTGGAAATAATTTGTTTACCCTAAGTAGTCTTTAAGGGGTGAGAGAAGCATTTTCAGGCCTGTTTCATTGTTGCTCTGAAGAATAGTGATGTTTATGGATGAAGGACTTGGTTTTGTTTATGTCATGGATGTGTTTCTCTCCTGCCTCCAAACCTCTGTCCTCTTTTCAGAATCCATGGCTCACAGTAGAGCTTAGTCTGGGGGGACAGTCAAGATGCCTATCAGAGGGCTGCAATTCCCATGCTATAGCTCCTGGGAGGGCACAGCAGGTGTGACAGTAGATGTTCTTCAGAGGAAGCTTTAAATAGGTGAGTTTGCTTGGAGCCAAAACTGGTTTCTGAACCTGGTGAGGAACTGACTCAGGTCTGCACCTCAAGATGAGCAAGTAAAGTCAGCAGCCAGTGAGAAATAACACAAGATATCTCTCACGGCAGAAATACAGTTATAGACTTCTGCAGGCATTTACAAGTATTAGCCAAAAGCATTTCATATTGCATTCCTCCTCTTTTCTTCCTTCTTCTTTGCAAAAGAAGAAGAAACCCAGGAGCTGGAGTCAGACATACACATCTCTTCAAACAACCACTGCTGTAGTGAAATGTTCTTCACAGCCTTTTTTAGGTGGTATTACACTGAGGTTATTGTTCTTTTCCTCTCAGCTACAAAGGAGAAGCTGAGTCAATGACCACAGGAAACAAGGGAACCACAGCAGGCCATGTAAAACAGGCTGACTGGAAGCCTTCTCTGAGAAAAACTAATAGTAGCAGGGAAGGTTCATCACTGATGCCACAATGGGGAGGATCACAGTGACCCAGGGGGCTCAGGGCATCATTCTTGCTGTGGGCTGGGTCTGCAGCAGCTGCTCTGGGGTGAGCAGGGACCACTCTTCATTTAGGATGGGAGGTACCTAGGAACAAGGGCTCCTGGATGAGCATTCTCCTTAACATAAACTTGTTTAAACTTGTTAGATCCCTTCACAATACAGAGAAGCACACACAGCACTGTGTAGGATGTTGGTTTCTTTATTTTTTTTTAATTTTTAAAAATTTTTTTACAGGTAATACCATTGGTGCAGACACTAGCAGTGCAAAGCAGGTGTAAACACTCTCCAGCTGAGATCTTGAGAATGGAAAAAATTATCCAGTGTAAGCTTCAGTAGGATCTTTACACAGCAACATCAATGGGTTTCTCAAATATTGTAAGCACTATGTTTTGCAATTTTTTTTCTTTAAAGAAACAACTCCTTATCAAATAAGACTAAAAAACACAGATGTGCACACACACATCCATACATCCTTCCCAAGGTGCTTGGCAAACTATCTATTTCTACCTATCTGCAAGTATTTTAAAGAATATTACAGCAATTTTCTTTTTAAATTTTTCTGGTATTTAAAACCTATTTTGCTCAAAAAATTTTACTCGCATCTTTCAAGGACAACTGAATGGACATTAAAAAGATTTTCATAATGCACAACTATATGCCTTCTTTAATTTTTTTAAATACAGCCTGCAAAAATATTTCTAACTATTTCCCTTCTATTAATACTGTACATAGAAAGCTGTCAGAGTTTTGCTACATTTCACACACAGGTTTTTTCTTAAACCATTTTCCTTTTCATCCCACTAATTATTCATTTATGCAATGAGACTACCCTGATCTGGCACTTAGTTCACATTGCAGTTACTAAACATTTAATACAAACAATTAAACTTTGTCTTCAAGAAACGATCATGTGCTAGTAAGGCAAAATTCATGTGATTTGAACACATCCTGTATCCCTTTTTTAATGTTATGTGCAAATATTAAGCCATTTTAGGCTGCTGATTGTGAAAACTGCCTTTCATAGGTGCTTGTTTCCTCGGTAAATTCAGAGTGCAGTATTACTGGTTTTACTGGATTTGGAGCTGCTGTCATGAATTGAATCTCCTGGACAGCTATCTGGATAATGTAGAAACCTCAGAAATTTTTAGGAAACACAGACCTTGTACATTCATTATCAGCTCAAAAAAACAGTTCAATGATTGGCAAGTACGAACACAAAACACAAAAAAAAAGGTGGGGGAAGCCTTCAAGTTTCCTGATATGAGATGAAATTCATCTGTACTTCTGGGTGATGACATGAAAACATATAAACTTCACTAACCTCTGCTTTTCTTTTCATATATATGTGTGTGTGTATATATATATATATATATATATGTACACTTTATCTTCTCTGCAGTTCCATGCTATGGTGATGTCCAGCTGGGCCCATCTCCCACCCAGACTGCCTCAGAGGAATCCTTCCCTCCACGTTGCAGTCTTGACCAAGCAGCTGCAGCACTGTATGGCCTGCCACCAACTCGTGCAGTTTAAGGGCTCCACGTTGGCTTTGGTGATCATTACCTTGGAGCTGGAGAGGCAAACTCCTGGTTGGTTTCCTGTAATTACTGATCTGCTGAAAAAAGCACAGGTAGGAAGGAAAATGGCCTTTGGTCACAAATCCTGAAGGTAGGACATGATAAATGAATAAAGCCATGTGTATTTACAGCCAATATTGCACTTCAGCAGCTCCTGAGACTTGTGTCCTTGTTCTGCCTTTGTTACAAGACCTTGCTGGTGCTAACAAAAGGGAACAAAAGTGCAGTTCAGGTGTGGGAAAGGGGAGAGGGACATTCCTTTGGCAGGGAAGGGAGGGTTCCAAATTCTTGGCCACAGATAGCCCCCTGCATCCTGAGCCAGGAGAGATTCTCTCATGATGGGAGAGTCTGAGAGCGCCTAGAAATCTGCCCAGTTTCCTCAGCCTCCCACTGAAGACTGAGAAAACTTTTAAGTACAGTCACATTGCTCTTAAAATATAAACAGTTTGATTTCTAATGATTCAAGACAAGCTCTATTTTTTTCTTTCTTCTTTTTTTAAAGCTTTTCCCTAGTTTCATAAAACACATGCCTTTTAAGAGAGTACACTTAGAAGGCTAAAGACCCAGACTGTCAGCTTGCCATCCACCCATTTTAAGGTCTTGAATTTTTCTGAAATAACCTGGCCTCCTGCTGTCCTTGCTGCCTGTTGTTTCCTGGAAAGAGGAAGCACTTGCCTGCCTTCTGTGTAGTATAAGGAGTAGTAGTAGTTATAGGAGTAGTCATCAGGAGCTCCTGGATAAGTGTTTTCCATCAGGATCAACAGCATATTGCTGCTATGCATCTACTGAGGCATGCAGCCTGTCCCTGCCCTGCCCCTAATTACAAAGTGACAGGAGCAGTGGCCAGATAAGAGTCATCTATCCAGAACTTACAGTAAACCTGCATCTTTCTTTACAGGTGAACAGTGCTGAATTCATCCCCTACAAATAGCTTGTGGATCAAGAGTTAATGTGCTTGCAGCCACCCAGTGCCGTTTATATTTTCTGTCCCATCAGCCAAACTGTGCAGGGCCATCCCAAGGCAAGGCTACCCTGCCATCACCCTTCTGAATGGAAGAGTTCCCATCAAGGGAGGTTGAGGGTTGCTGTAAGCCAGCCTGTTTCAGCACCTTTTACACCTACTACAGCCCAAATTCCTGATGAAACCATTGAGACTGAAGAATGCTGTGATGGATTCAGAAACCTGCACAGTGAGGATGGGGAAGTAAGTGCTGGGAGGATGAACACAGGAGGCTCGTGCCTTCAACCAAGCTGCCCCTGTCCTCCCTTAGAGCCACCCAGAAAGGACTAGTGGAAAATTATTGCCTTGGAAGCAGCACCTGCAGAACCAGCAGGTCCCAGCAAACAGAACAGCCAAAACAACCGTGCAAAAGTGTCACTGTGCTTCTCAGAGGTTAAAGATAGTTGGTATTATCAGTCTATTTTTTATGTCCCCCTATGCAGTGTGTGCTACCCCTCATATGAAGGGGTATATGAAGACAGAAAGCTGGGGAGAGGAGGGACTCGGCCACAGTCCTTCAACCCAGGGATCTAGTTGGCAGGCAGCTACAAACTGCATGGAGAACCAAATGCCTCAGAGTTTATTTTTAAAATAGCTATGATGAAGTTTGACAGATTGAGCCTTTCTTCCGGCTCACACCACTGTTCTCTCATTAGAGCTAATCTGGCTTGGCCCATGGGAGCCTGAACAGGAGCTGCTGTCGAGGAATGGGCAGCCCCCACTGCTGCCTCTGCAAGAGCTCTCAGATGGAACCAAGGTTTTGATTCAGCAGTGAGAAGCCTGAATCAAACCACCAGTTTTCCTTAAGGCCTTACGTTGTAATCCAGGGGTCTGGGATCTGTGCTTCTTCCTGGTTAAACCATTACAGACTCAATCACAGTTCCTGTGAAATGTGGGAAATCACTTCTTGTCTACAATCACCATTGCCTTGGGCTCTTACCAACCAGCATGTGCTGGTCAGGGTTTTTAAAATTTATTCTGTCTTACCAGACTAGACAATACAAAATCTCTTTAATTAATTCCCCTCCACCACTACAACCACATTATTTCTTACAAACTGCTTAATCTTCTTAGCAAAGTGGTTTCACAAAGGTCAGATTAAACCACTCTTGCAGTTTTAAAAACCAGCCTCACACATCCTCTTAAAATTAGTGGGGGTTTTCTTTTAAACAACAGGCATTTTTAGGTGATTGTTACTCTAGCTTGAAGGTACAATCCAGCTGTATGGGATGGGTAACAGCACCACACCTGCCATCCTGTCACAGAACAGGAGGGGGTTTTATATGGACTGGCACAGGCTAAATACTGAGCAGGTGTCTCATGTAATGACATGGGATAACTAACTTGGAGACAGAGATGGGACAGGAGCAAGGAGACCCTCATGCTGTGTAACAGCAGAGCTCATTAATGCAAGAAGAAAGTTTCTGGCCTTCTCCCCTTCCTCATTGTCTTACCTCATAGGAGAGGAACTCCTGAATGCCAGCCTTGCAGGAGGACTGATGTGCTGAGCAGCTGTTCCTGCTTTCTCAAGTGTTAAATTTGCCAGAGTGAGTTCTGAGAACACAGCGAACTCTGTGTGTGCAGGGAGAAAGCCATGCTGCTCTTCAACCCACAAAGGAAATGCCCAAGTGTTCCAGTAACATTCAGTATTGGAGACTTAGTGCAAATTACATGTGTGAGCAGACATGACTTGAACCTGCAGTGAAACCCACGGAATTCCCATGAGCCAGATCAAAGTCACCTCAAGCTGTGGATGCTGTGCTGAGTGGGGGCTCTGCCCAGGCCGGGGGTGCTGCAGGAGCAGGACTCGGGGGGCTGGGTTAGACCAGATGAGGTTTGTGAGGTCCCCACATACTCGGGGGCCAGGGAGCAGCATGCTTGGGACATGGTATTTATTCTTCCTATCACAGGGGAGGTTTTCCGTTAATGGTAGGGCTCTTCCTTCCTCCTGAGCAGTACCTTCCTTTTCTCTCACAAGCTGTGACTTGACTGCCTGGCTTTTGGGAGGAGGCAAGTTGTCTTTTACAGTTTTCACTAAATAAAACATAAGCTTGGTCTGCCTGTTCTCTTGGCCCTGGAACATCCTAGCTGAAAGGTGATGCCCACAGTGATCCCTGCAGAAAACTGGGCTGTGTGATGGGCTCTGCTTCCCTCCCATCCATTTGTCCTATCTCAAGCATTGTCACCAGCTGCATTTACCCGTGGAAATGCCAGCAGAAAAGTTCTGCACACAGTAATTAACATGCTGTAACTTTACACCACAACAATTGTAACCTCATGTTTCCCCCACAGCTTTGAGCCTATGTATATAGTTCTTGCCTGTAAGCTGGATGATGTGTTAAAACCTATGAACAAACTTGCTTTTCAAAATCTTTGCAGATCTCTGTGATCAACATTGAAAAGTATACATTAACAGGGGTTAATTCTAAAAGATAAAGGCAGTGCTGGAAGGCCCATCGGGGCTCCATGTTCCCAGTCAGGGTGCAAGATGCCACACTGAGATGGGAACAGTTCACCCGGAGCCTGCCTGCACTTCCAGGACACACCGCTGCTTCTCTGGCAACACAGCTCCCTCCCACATGCCTATTCCAGCACTGTAGTTACCATGCAGAAACAAATACTTTTGTCTTGGCTTCAACCGGTTAAAAATGTCACTTACCTTTGCATTCCTGCCATCGCTCAGAATGGAGCTTCCTACCCCAAAAAATGAGCTGCCAGCTACAGGAAGGAGCTGCTCTTGCACAGGACCATTCTTGTTACAGAAAGAGCTTTTTGGATAGTGAGAACAGCACCAACTCTCTTTTTTTCTTGCAGAACAGGGTTGGAAGCTTTAATACCTTTCCCCTCTCTGCCTGGACAAGTAATGAGTGACAAGATGAACACTCCCCACACACAGCAGTGACAGGAACAAGTATTTTTCCCAGTCAGTTTCAGAGAACATGACATCTCACCTGTGCGCCTGCCTGTTTGGACTGTGTGCACAACACAAGTTTATTCCAACTGCAGCTCAACTCACTACTGTGAATCCCATTTGCTACACACCAGTTACTGGTGAAAATGTGCCAGATTCAGTGAGTGCTGGCATGGGTCGGATGTGGTTATAGCTAGCTCTGTGAGGATTGTTGTTTTGGGGAATATTCACTCTCAGGAAAATTACAGAGAATGCTTACAGAGTATTTTCAAAGAGCTCTGACCTGGTAAGGTCCCTTCCCTTGGGGGATCTCGGCCCAGGTGAGGCACACCTCTCAAACCCAGACTCCTCTTGTTGCCTCAATTCAGGCCAGATTTCCAGATGCCTGAAGCTACCACCACCTTGTAATCAAAGCTGCAATTACACTTAAAATCCCCTATGGTAAGCACTCACTGAACTGTTCTCTGTGGGTGTTTTAAACCACCTACAGAAACAGCAAAGCATTTCAGATCCTCCCATCCACCACAATGTCCCCCATTCATAACCCCCACCAAAAGGAACCATGTCCCAGCTCATGTAGTCGCCCAGGAACCATTACAGGTGAGGATGGAGCTGCCCCATTTCAAGACAGCACTCACTGGGATGTTTCTGACAATAAACCTGACTTGGTGTCACTACTTATGGAGGGTGTGTGATGACCTAGGAGAAGAGTTCATTTACACAGCTGCACAAATAAAGAAGCTCCTGTGGTCAGAGAATTGACCAAGAGACAAGAAAACTGCAAAGGGAAGAGTAATGCAATAGTTATACCTCATTTGTGGGGTTGCATCTATACAGTTGTTGGGTTTTTTCTCCTGCTAATTGACTTTAGTGTGTTAAATTCAATTTGAACAGTACTTACAGTTCAATTGCTTAGGAAGGCAGAAAAGTGCACTGAGATGGAGAGATGCATTAACTTCTTGCAGGTCTCAGAGCCCCTTCCCATTCCTCCTCAGCAAGGCATGCAACTGGAATCCCCCTGGTGACCCAACTATGGTCACAACAAACAGAACTTAATCAAATCTTCCAAGCAATGTGGAAAAAGAACAAAAAGCTTCTATTCCCAATTAACCTATCCAGCTGGGAATCTAACTTGACAAAAGCTCTAAGCCAGATGAAAGCTTTGCCAAAGGAATTAGAGTGGCTGGCCTCAAAAGAGAACACAAGCAAGTTTAAAACAGTCATCAAAAGAGCAGCAAAGGCTGTTTCATAGCTCAGCTCAGCCTGATGGTCACACACAGCCTCAGCTTTCCCCCGTTCTGTGCAGGGCACCACAGACATGGAGACAGACAGAGCCCTCCTAAGAAGACTTCCAGCTCTGAATTCATGGCCCCCAAGACACAGCTGTGTCAGACCCTGGTGCTTCCCACCTGGTCCCACTTCCCCTGACACAAGTGGTGCCTCATCCCTGCCCACTGTGGCAGCAGGGACAGGCAGGGATGGAGAAAATGGGGTGAACATGTTTGTCATGGGGTTTCATCTCTAATGCCTGCAAGTGGCAGGAGTCTCCACAGCTTCTCCATGTGTCCAGTTTAGTCCTTTTCAGGCTACATACCTGTTACTGCTGCAATCTATTTCCCAGTTCTAATTTATGCTAAGGGCATCCAGAGGGTTCAGAGACTGTCACATACCACACATCCTAGGGACAGGCACTTGGTGCCTGGGGCAGTTAGTACCTCTACACCAGCCTCTCCATCTCTTGGGAGGTTACAGAGACACAATGTCCTCAGTGGGAGCCTCAGAGGGCTCCTGTCACATACACTCACTCCCTGTTCTCAACCTTTGTCCCACTGCAGTCACACCACCCAGTATGAGGTAGGGGGACAGGGTGAGACTGCCTTTAAACCTCCTGCCAAGGACTGGCTTTTGGCCACTCCTACCCTCCCAGCACCAGGGCAGTGGGGAAAGCAGCAGCCTGGAAAAAGGGAGGGAGACTGGGGACATGACACTTTAATCACAGGGCAACGGGGTTAATGAGGGGAAACTGGATCACAGAGGGTTGTGAATTTAGACAGAGGACGTTGTTCTGGTTATACCTGGTGTACAAACCATGGTTTTAACAGATGTATGTTAAATAAATCAGTTTTGTTTTTATTAAACCCAACTTTGGTACAGGTCATTCCTGAAATTCATTTACAAGGTTGTTTAAAACAAAGAAACTGGGGCCTCTCCCTGTTCCTGTGTGAAGTTACTGGGGCCCAGACATCACACTTTGTTTTTCCCCTTTCCTTTTTTTAAAAAAAGTATTTGTGTAAGGGGAAGTCAGTCTGTTACAAACACAGAACTCACACCAGGAACACTGAGTCTCCAGCTTTAAACCATTTCCCCTCCATTAATAGATAACATTTAGTTGTACTTTAAAATGGTTCCCTTCTCATCCATCACATCCCAGCAGGATGACCAGAGCCCGGACTGGCCAGGCAGAGTTACCTGGCCCCAAAGCAGCAGGTGGGAGGCGGGCAGGGAGCTCTGGGGAAGGGGTTATGGTGTGAGGCACCACACGCAGCCCTCAGAAAACTGAAGAGATGAACGTTGGGGCAATTTGGTTATAAAACCTGTAAGTATACAGAAGCAAGTTGCACAGAAGAGTTATTGGTATGAAAGGTGAAAATCCAGCTGAAAGATTAGGGATGTCAGACTAGGGATGTCGGGTTAGGGACAAGAGGTTTCCCAGTTACACCCCAAAACCAGACTGGAGAGGATCTGCGGCAGCTCGAGCAGCAAAGCTGAAAGCTCCTCACATTACCCCAGCTTTGTCCCTCATCTCTCTGGAGTCAGTCAGTGTTAACTCCTTTCAGGTAAGAGCCCCAAAATTAGCATTCTGGTTTTAGCGCCAGCCATGCAGCAGCCTGAATTAGCAGTTTACCTTTCGGCAAGTATCTTGGATTTCAACTTTACCAAGAAACCTGATTAAGCAAACTTTTCCCCATCAAAATACACGGTGAACTTTAGTCCTTGCTACATATTCTCTTCTGTGCAATATATTGCAAGCTGAAAGGTGTAAGCACCAATTAATTTCTTCTGCATGAGATGTTTTGGCCTTAATAAATCTTCTAATTAACATGTCTTCCTGTTGTTACGGAGTACGCACTGGGAAGACTAAAAAAGCTATAGAAAGAACAAAAGAGAATCAGTGTTTAAGTTTCAGTTATTTACATTAAGTAAAGACAGCAAGAAATGTCAAAGCACCAATCTATTGTACAGACATTTGAGTTTAACCCATTGCAACTCGGAGAAGCTCTAATAGCTGCCAACATCTTGTTTGGAACTGGTAATCAGAGGACTGATTTAAAATTTTAATGAGAAAAGACTGCTGATGGAACATCAGAAATCCCAGGTGATGGAGACCTGCAGGAGCAGCCAACCAGCACACACAGCTGGAGCAGTTGCTTTGCATGGTCCTTGCTGCATTCCATCCCTCACAGCTGCACAGTTCTCCCAATGGAACAGCCGAGGACAAGGTTGGGTTTGGGCTGTCTCCTGAAGGAAAGTACCACCATGTCCCAGGGCCTTGGCCACTGGGCTTCGGCTCTGGAACTGCAAAGCCTGGGCAGCACCTACCTCACTGCTGAGCTGCTTCTCTAACAAACCTGTGCATTTCTCTTTCTCCTCAAAGCATCTCTAGGAGCTTTGCACAAATATTAATGAATGCTCTTAGCACTGCTCCTCTGGAAAGACACTTGCCAACGCATACCATCTGAATCACCAGGTGGCCCATCTTTAAAAGGAACAGCTACTCCACCACCTTCAATTCCCTGAATTCTGATGTACCTGAATGCACGTGCTCCTCTCTGGTCTCCTAGATTTGGCTTTAAAACGTATTGGGATGGAAAAGGATGTAAACATTTCATACAAACCACTTGGTATCAACTGATAATTCCCTACTAAAGCTTATGCCTAAAAGATTTCCAGCTGCATATTCCTAAAAAGCTCTCAGAGGCAGCCAGGATCATCAGCCTGGTTCTGTTCTTCAAGCTGGAGCTGGCAGAAAAACCTCCCACCAGAAGCACTGCTACAGCAAACGTTGTGCATCAGCCAAACTCCACACTTGCTGTGTCTGAAGCGCAGCACGGATCTCAGTCCAATACCAAATAAACCCCAGAAGGACCCAAAGTTGAGTGAATATAACTTGGTACGTAGCAATGGCCCACAGAACAGACACTGAGAACAAATCTTCAGGTAAAGCTTCAGCAGCACTCCAAAAGCAGAGCCCCAAACTAAAAGTGTGCCCTTTTGTTGGCCTTGACCTAAGTGTATAATGTCCTTCTCCAGACAAGGCACGCAGCTTTGGATGCACCACCAGGAAACCTCTCCACCTTTGCTCCCTTTTTCATCCTACCTTTAAATCACCTCTTTGGGCACCATCACATCAGCAAAGCTGCTGGTATAGCCCCCCTCCCCCCCCGCTCAGTCACTAGATGTCACAAAGGAGATGTACCAACAAGCCTCAAAGCTCCTTCTGCCCAAACATGGATGGCTTTTGGATTAACATCTTAGAATTTCTCCCCAGATTACATAGGAAGTACATTTTTGCATACTCTATGATTAGCTAGCCGTCAATTAATTAGCTAATTATATTTTTGAATGTTCCCAGTAGTCATAAGCCAGGCTGTGACTGGTAAGCTTGCAATCATGACACACTATTATTTTGACACATAATACAGAAAATGACTAGAGTGCACAGAAAATGCACTGCTAAATAAATGACACCACAAAACCTCAAAATACACGTGAGATTTAATAAAAGAAAAAAAGTACAAAGTGAGTGGAAAGAAAAGAAAGTAAAAAAACCAAACCACAAACCCCAGCATGCTGGGAATGACAAAGTAAAGGGATGCAGCATGTCCCAGAGGGCTGTGTCCCCCAGGCAGGTCCCCAAGATGCCTTCATGGCTCCAAACCACCCCACATCTCCACCCCTGGGGCAGCCATCACAGCAGGCATGACACGCCCCTCAGAGACCCACAAACCACAATTTAAATTAGAAAGCAGAAAACATACAGGATGGTAAATGTTTAAATGATAAAAAATTGGATCGTTTTTACCATTAATACCAATCTTTTACAGATGAATGTATGAAACAGCTGAAAGATGTGTAACGGAATGGTTTCAATCATTTCTGAAGGGTTTTTCTTTCACTTTTTCTAGCCTACAAGATCTAAGTCTTCAGCCTGGGTGAGATTAGCATCACAATGTATTTGTAGTTTGCTAAATAAAAGTAAGATACAGAACTACCCTATATACCACAATATTTAAATCTTGTCTCAGCCAAAAGGAAAAAACAAGTACTCAGGGAAAAAAAAATGACTGAGTCCCCTTGGGGAGATTATGATGTTGAACAAGCAACTACAAGGACAAGGGATGTCTGTCACAACATAAAGTCAAAGTAATATAATAATCATCATCATTAAAATATTGTTACATACATTCTGAATGTCTTCTTCAGAAAATGCTGTAAATTTCTCCACAATGCCCATGTATTTGAAGACTTTTACTCTTTGTTATAAAAATTTTTCTTAACTACTTGTTATTCTAGGAAAAAAGAATTGATCTCTGATGAACTAGGGCAGAGAGAAATCATTTGCATAGATCTTGCTGGCTGCAGCATGAGATCAGGAGAGAACTATTGACTGGGAACACACTGGTGAGGCAGCTGGGTGCATACCAGTACCATCAGTTACTGTTTTATCCCAGAATTGGCCTTGAGAGGCAAAACAACGAACCAAAGAGCATTACTTGCTCAGGCAATTAGTGCACTACAGTTTCATTAGCAAAAGATTAATAACAAATAATTTGCTACATGATTGATCTGTAGTCAGAGGCGAGGTGGAATTGTCTTCTTGCGTGTAACAGAAGATTGGGTTCCTTGTACATGTTTGAGAAAACCACACTAACCCTCCTAACATTCAATAGTTACTCTTTAAAATACATCCCACCTGGAGGCACAGCCTTAAAAATTAAATGTCCACCTTTCAGCAGACTCCCAACAAGTGCTGAATTTTTATTCTTTCAACAAAAGCCTATTCTAAAAGGTACCAATGAGATCTTTGTGAGGTTCTTTTCTACAAGCATCAAGTAACGCTGTCAGTATATCCACAGAAAAGGCCAATGTCCGTAGGAAAAGAGTTTAACACCTGAGCATGTATTTAGAAAGGGGGGGGGGGAAAGTTGCTTTAATGGGATAAGAGAGTTAAAGAACCTCAAAATCCAGCAAAATGCTGTCCTGCAACAGCCCTGTGACAGCTCAGACCTAGGCCCTTCATCTCCCTCTGCATGGCACATCAGGAATTGGCTGTCAGCTTAAAGACAAGTCTTTAACAAAAAATGTATCAGAAAAATCCTGTAACATTAATAACTAAATAAAAACGCACACACTCACAACTAACACTTAGCCAGCCAGTGTTTTTATAAACTCTAAAGACACTACGTGAGGGTTAATATAAAATATTTCCTTTCATTTAGTCTAAGATCTGATGGATGGATGGAATTGGGTCCAACTATTTTTCCATGACAACATAGCTAGTAAGTTCAGTTATTGCCCTGCCTATTCACAAAATGGTTTGAGTGGAAAAAATTAATATTGATCCTAATTATTCTTCTAAGCTCAGTTGCCCAGGAAAACAAGGCTGTGATTTCTAGGCATGAGGAATTGTCAAAAGAAGCACCTTCTAAGAGGAACAGAGCCTGTCAGCATAAATACAGTGCACAGCTCAAGAGCAGGGGATTCTCCTTATTAGGCACATATTAGGTTTAAGGTTAAAGAGTAAAAGTAAAGATGTTGGCTTAAATAGTTTCCACAACAAATACATTGGTAAGTGACAACTGAAATGTTACACAAATCCTGTAGTTCCACTTTATACAACAAACTCTTATGAAAAACCTCTCTATAAATGTTATACTTTAGCAGTAAAGAAAATTCAAAACATTGTCCCATTAATTTTATTAACCACACTCTCTCCCCTTATATATATATAGATATATTATAAATGATGTAGAAAGTGTTTAGAGTAATTCAGGATTAAATATAGAATTACTGGAATGAAGGTTACTCTGACTAAGACTCCTGCAAAAAGCCTAAGTGTTGTGTTTTTCTACCCATTCTAAAAACTTATTTGAGAATTTTGTTAGAAAAATAAACATTTCAGCATTCTTCAGACCACTCCTGTCATTGTGCACGTACAGGAGAGGTCGATGAGCCTCCAGCAGTCACCTTGGCCAATTAAAAAAAAAAAAAAATGTAGAAAGCAATTATTTAGCTGGTGGGTAAGATGAGTTCAGTTACAGTCACTTCATACATGGCTGCTCAGTCACTGGGTTTAGAACAAAACATCTTACTTGAGGGATTAGTTGGCTTTAACAAAATGTACATGTAAGGTTACTTCCTGCAAACCTCCTGATAATTCTGAAAAGAAAACAGCAGGTCGGAACACTGCAACCACCGGAGATGCTCATTTTCTCCTTCACTTTGGTCCACTCACACAATGTTATGAGAAGGGTCACGGGGTGGGAAACTCAAGCAACTTAACACATGAAAGCACCAAGTCCACTCTTGGCCTGAAAGTCTGTGTGTGATTAACTGAAAGAAACAAAACATAAAAAAGCATGAATTAAAGTTATGAAAATCAAACAAAAGCAAAGTGTAGCGAAATGTGTTAAAACAAAAAAAGAAGGAGGAGGACAAACACTGCTGGGGCAGCTGAAGGCTTCAGGTGAGAGCATCCTAGCACAACCTGCTCGGCACCAAAAACACTTCTCTTTCCTCCAACTTCTGCAATTCTTCCATCACCATTTTTTACTTATTAAAGCTACTAAGAACACTGTCTTGAACCACAAGATGATGAACAGTTCAACTAGCTCTGCTAAAAATTTTACTTGAGCAGAAATCCCAAAGCCCCATATTTTGAGCTAGGTCACAGGTTTGAAAAGAAAAAAACAATTAAAAAAACCCAATCCGAAACCATCCTAGTGATGGTGCACCTCCTCTAGCTGTGCTTCAGAGCTAGAGTCCCCCTGCCCCAGCATCATGTGGGGTCCCTCACTGTGCAGAGCATAGGCTGTGGGTGCCCCTTGGACTTTCGCACGCCACTGAGCTGCCTCCCAGTCCTGCTCCTGACCACAGCTTGTTTCTATCATGGCCCAGAAGAGGAAAGGTCCAGACTCACATCTGCAGGTGGGCTAAACCCAGCAAAGTGCAGGAAAACTTCTTCTGTTGCTGCCAGAAGGAGCAGAGGGGAAGTGGCAGCATTTATTGGCCCATATTCACAGTCCATCCCTGCCACCGGCATCCCTTGCACAAGTTACCATTGTGCTTCACCTTCACTGCCAAAGCAGTCCTGGGCCCAAGAATGCCCTAGGATTCAGCTCCCAATTCAGATTAAACCCTGTTTTCAGCAAAGTATTTTACAAACCATTTGGACTCTGTGTCTGAGGTGGGCTATGCCCAGAGTATGTCGAGCAGTCTGCACAAGAGAGTGCTTTGGCTTTAGCACCAACACATTTACATTCCAACAAAATACTCAAATAATCTACCCTGTGTTCTTCCACAGGAAGAAACAAATTTCTAGGATGTCAGTATACAGAGTGAGCTCCTCTGGTGCTGCAGTTCACAGCAGGGAAATGACAGACCACAAGATCTCATCAGCAGTGTGAAGCTGAATGCTGTGCTGTCAAGCACAAACTCGGGTGTTGCTACTCTTCATGGTCTTTTTTTCTTGCCATCATTAAGAGGCTTGCCACCAGCCTGCTCTGGGTTTGATAGAATGCAGTTCTGACTCTTGAGCTCCTTCATGCAAGGGCAAGTAACAAACAAATGCCTCAATAGCAGAATTACCAGTTTGCATGACAGCGCTCCTTATTTTGCTCCCTAGCCAGTGTTCCTTAGAGACTGGCTTGAATTGGAAGCAGGATAACCCCCCACCAACAGCTTTTCTTTTAAAACCTGTTTGTCCCATTCCTGGTCTATCATTACACAATCAGGTGGCTGGAACAGCAATATTTACATACCCTTGGCTTCTGCTGGTTTCAGCAATGTCAATTAATGTGCAGCAAGCTAAAGTAACTCTGCCTTTAGAAGAAAAGAATTTTCTAGTAATCAGAACTGTGCCTTGGAGCCCCATTTCACAACCTGAGTTGACTGTCACAGAGGCAAGAGTGAACCCCACGGGACCATCAGCCTTTAGAGAATAGCCCTAAATTGCAAATCCCTCCCCCCTGCAGCTGCCCAGGCTTCTCTGGGCAGTGCTTGGGCACAGGAGGGGCTCATCTCTCCTCTGCTTTAAGCAAAGAATCAGAAGGATGGCAATTAGGATTCCAAAATCCCCTTTTCTGTATGCCGTCTAAACAACTGACCAAACATTAAAGCATCTAAGCAGACTCCCAGCTTTCCAGTGGCAGAGGAGGAAGACTCCAGTTCAGACGCTTACTTTTTCTTGTCTTTGTCCTTCTTCAGCGGCTGCTGTGAGGTAGCCTGCAAGGATTGGGACTGCAAGGTTTCCACTGCGACTTTCCGCCGGTTGAAGGCATTCATCTCTTCCTCCAGCTCCCTCCTCTTCTCCTCCACCTTCCTTTTCTCTTCCTGGTGTATCCTTTTTAAGTGCTCAAACTTCTCATGCAGCTGGTAGGAGACAAGACTCTCTGAGCATCACATTCAGCTCGTTTGGGCTGTGCTAACCCTGCCCCAGGAGCCCTGTCACACCTCCCAAATCCCCACCACAGGGACCAATCTGCTGGCAGAATACAGCACCCAGTGCCCACCAAAAGCAGGGAAGACACAACAAATTCAGCTCTGCCTGACACCACATAGCAAACCAGAAACAGCGTGAGCCCTGGAGATGAGCACAGGGAATTTTGGCTCAGCCTGCAGACCTGCATGGGGAGTGGGGACATCGCAGGATCTTTTGTTCCTCACTAGTTCTGAGGATGGTCCATTTAATTCCTCCACAGTCACAGCTGCTGCTTGAGGCCTCACACTGGGGCCTCCGTTGGACTCACTTTGACTGGGGACTCCAGCCCAGCTGCCCCCTTTACTCTGCTGTCCAGTGAGCCTCAAGAGTGAAGTCTGACATGGATGCCCACCTAAACCTCCTGCCACTGCCTTTCACTCCCCAGACAGCAGCCATATTTTCATGTGGCACAGGACAGGGAAGACTAGTTTCTGAGGCACCTAAACCAGCGGTGTGTTTGTGCTCTGGCTGCTGAGGTTTGCTCAACAGCTGCATGTGCTTTCCAGGATTCATGCATTGCCCAGACCCAGATTCCCTGCTGGCTGTAGTTCGGGTTCCTCGCAGGTTTTTGGCACACCCACCTCTCTCTCCTTCTCCTTTAGCTCTGCCTCTGTCTCCTTGACTTTGTTAACAAACATTTGTCTCATTTCTTCCTCTTTCCTCTGGAGCTCACCCAAGAACTCCTTCCTTTTGGTCTCGTATGTTTCTTGGAGGCTGGGGAAGAAAGCAAATGAAATCCAGACTCTCTGGACACCGATGAGTTAGTGATGAGGAAATGCATGCCTGTCTGTGTTGTTTAAAGAAAAAACAGGCAGGGAAGGGAACATCCAAATCAGCTGCAAAATTCAAACCCAGTGCTGGTATTTTCCAGCCCAGCACTGTAGATTTCACCTACAAACCTCCCATTTTTTGGGGCTGTCAGTACCAAACTCTCACTCTAAATTGATGCTAGATGTGAAGGCCACTCACCTGAAGGGCTGGCTGTCTGGATCTGTGTCCTTGAAACCCATCTCCTCCAGTTTGCACCTCCGATAGAGCTCGTAGTGGCGGGTGTGGGTCTGCTCCCGCAGATCCTCCATGTTGACCCGAATCAGCATTTCCCGCAGCTTCACAAAGTCACAGTGACTTTCATTCTCCACTGACAGAAGTGAAGGGACAAGTCAGCAAACTGCAGGTGAGGTGGGGGACAAGGGCACATATGACTGACTCCAGATACTCGCATCCTGAGGAGCCTGCTGCCCTGCTCAGGGCACAACACAACCCCTTGGATGCAGGGATTCCTGTCGACCTTCCTAGCTGCTCATAGGAATGGGAATTCAAAGGAAAGACAAAAGGCTGCGGAGGACACACCTGCACCTCTTATCACAGGGCGCCTTCATGCAGAGGTGCTGCTGGAGGGCAGAGCTGGAGAGATGCCAGGGTGTGCCTAAGCACACACGGGGAGGGGTTTGGGGTGGGCTTGCAGCCCCTCACCTTGCACCACGCCCCATGGGTACTGCCGAGCTCGCACCAGCTTGTTCCCAACTTTCACCTCCTCCGTGCTGCCGACCACGGCGAAGGGTAGATGAGCCTGAAACAGAGCCAAGGGCAGGGACTCAGTGCATCCGGAAACCCTTCAGAGATCAGCCTGACCCTTAGATCCCCCTCACCTAGGCACAGGAGCTGCTTCCATGAGTCCCCCCTCTGACCCTACCAATCTCTGATACTTGGAGCAATCTCTACTACGAACTGGGATATTACTACGGAGGGTGGTGTCAGGCCACAGCATAGCTTACCAGCAATGCTGTCAGGGCTACACCAGCTGGAGAATATTGTAGGAACACCACAGTCATTACTGGTCTCCTCTATTCCTTTGTCAGGCTGTTCCTGCACATAGCAGGAGCGGGGCACTCCCTGCCTTGCCAAAAGCACTGGCAGGGATATCCACAAACAGGCCTTGGCACAGCAGTGAGTGTGTGGGCACTGCAAGGGACATGTGCAGGATACAACATGTGCTTGCTGCTCTCCCAGTCTGCAAAGCATCAGGCACAAGGAGGAAACAGGACTCTCTCCTCAGGATTGCAGGGAAGAAGCCACAGAGTGGGTGCTTCAGTAGGGTGAAGCTGACAAAATCCTTCATGTTTAAAAATAAATGGATCCAGAAGCGTGGAACTCGTAGAGAAGTGGCCAAATGTATTTTCATTGGAGGAAGGAAGGAAAAAAAAAAAAGCCAAGCAAGAATGACTCCTGTTTTTCTCCCCAGTACACACAGCTTGCAATTATTTAAGTAAGAGTGAATCGTGAATCCTCCAAATTTTTCATGATTTCAGCAAAGAAGAACTATTAAGTGAAAACACATATCTAGTCAACCCAGAAACCAACTGGTGACTGAATTTAAAAAAAAAATGGTGGGGGGAAGGGTGAAAGAAAAGCCAAAGCATTTAATCAGAAACAGCTATGCACGAAAATGTTCATTTTGATGAAAAAGCTTCTTTTGTTTTATAACATTAACATGGAAACATTTCAGTTGTTTCTACTGCCATAGCTGCACTCTGATTTGGGAGACAGGAAGCTTGAAAGTGTTTTTGCATGTGCTTCAGACAGGTCTGAATGTGATCCTTGAATTTCAAAAAAGACAAAATAGAGATTAACAATTTTTCTTCTTTAAATTGGGTTTTCTCTGGTCAGCCTCCTTAAGGCTAATGTAAATCTTAACTGTCTCATTTTTATGCAAAGTTTCTTCTTCCATAAATGCAAAACGGCCTAAAAACAGTCAGAATTAATTTTGAAGAAAGTATTTTTCAAAAATTCAATAAATTCTAGAGCTAAGTTTCTCCAGAGAGCCCTCAGACTAAACATGAGCCACATTTTAATTAATTCTGTATGCAACAGCTTTTGGCATCTGTGAGACTCACAGTTTGACTTTCCAACAGATTCAGTGTCTGGACATTCCCAATGAAACTCGCCCTTCAAATGCATTTTTATGCAGCAATCTAATCTGTCACAACTTTTGGCAGCGATGGAACTGGCAGCATTACCCACATTCATTACAGAGTTGATCTCAGCCACTGCCTCATCATCCGTGGGGAACTGATAGATCTGCACTCCATTGCTGACCAGCTCACTCATGATCTTGATCTTGAACTTGTGCAGCTCGCTCTTGGAGATGGTGTCTGCTTTGGCAATAATCGGGATGATGTTCACCTAGAGCAGAAGGGAGGAAGGAAGGACAAACACCCAGGTGAGCAGCAACTGGGTGAGCAGCTGTGTCAAGCCTGGGGGTGACCTGGATCCTGCCCCACTGGCTGTTTTACATTTTGTAAAATCACCTCGGAGCTCTGTTTACACAGGAGCTGCAGCCCAGCTCAGCTGAACACTAGAGGGAAGAGTTTTCCAGGACTCAGTTGGCTACAAGAGTTCAGATAAACCAAACACCCTGCACTAAGTACACAAGGAGCAGATCAAAGCCCCTGCTCTTGCCTATGTATCTTGTTACACACTTCGAGGGAGGCAGACACAGTGTAGCTGTCACATCCAAGCTGTTACCCATCCACTCTGCGTGGATGCGACCTGGCTGTGCTGACAGGATGTTTTTCACAAGACAAGCACAAGGATGAAACACTGCATTGAGCTGATGTGAAGCCTTCCCATGCTCAAGCAGAAAGAGCAGGGACTCCTCAGATGCTCTGACAGCAGATGCTGATCCTCTCCAAGGATTCCCTGAGCCTCTTGGTGAGGATCACAACTTGGGTGTGCTGTGTCGATTATACTGAGCACCTGAGAAAGGTGCAGGATGCCATACAGCAGACAGATTTGTTTTCATGCTGTTCTTTCTCAGCTTTGGTTTCACATCAGCCAGCAGTCACTATACCCCACACAACTTCATCCACCTGGGCTTCAAAGCCACCCACAAGCTGCAGAGTGGGGAGGTCTCCCTGTGCCCAGTACCCACCCAAACCAAAGTAAACAAGGGCCACATCCCACATCCATCAGGAGCAACGGGGTTCACTATGGCCTCATGTTTAAGAGAGCTAAAGTGGGGCTGGATCTACCACAGGAACCTCTGCTAGATCATGCTGCCGTGCCCAGAAAAGCCAAGTGTGATACTGCAAACCATTGCTCAAACAAACAGCAGAACTCATCTGTCTGAACAGCAGCCAAATTCATAGCAGTGAAACACAACAATTTAGACAAATAAGGGGAAAGTCTGATTTGCCATCTAACATTTCCCAACAGCCAACGCTTTTTGACCTACAGAGCTGAAATTCATAGCAACCAGTTGGTCTCCAGTGGGTGCCCATTAAAATAAATGGCTTTGCTTTCTCAGCATAAGGTCTTTGTAGCTCAGTGTTTTTTCCATACTTCTTGGGTTCCTCTCATGCCACCACTCCTCTTCCCCTGTCTCTGTTCAGTGGTTTAGTACACACTAAACACAAGAGCATTTACTCACTCCAAATGAAAATAGTCTAAATTTGCTCACTGCAAATGTATCTGAGAGAATAAATTCCTCTTTTTTTCAGCCACTGACCTGGCCTCTTTTACCAAGGACCACAACCCCCCACAGAACAAGGCCTGCTGCTCACTCCACTGCTCAGCAGGTCAATGTCCTCATTACAAAGGTAAAAGAGCCACAACCACAGCTGGGTGTCTCCCTGACCTGCTAAGAGCTGAGGAGGCTTGGATTCACCATCTCCCACAGAAAAAGGGTCAGCTCAGGGCTCGCATCCCTTTTCAGTTGGCCCAAGCAATTTCCCCTTCTTTTTCCAAGGAGCACTGGTTCAGCCCTGCTTACAGTAAGGTAGGAGGTGCAGAGCCTGGAGCCTGGTGTAGCTTTCTAGCAGTAGAGGAGACAGGCTCTGTGGTCTCAGCACTACTCAAAGCAAGCGCAAACCAAGTCTGGTTCGAGTGCCCACAACCCAATTTCTTGTATTTTGAAAAGGTAACTCAGTGAACACCTGCTGAGACAGAGTTCACAATCCAAAGGCGGTTTACGAGTTGTGTTTCCGATAATCAACAGCCACATCAATACTGAGGAGGCATGGATATGGCATTTGGGTGTAGTCCTAAGTCTAGAATAGGTTCATTCCTTCACAATACAGAGAAAGGATGGAATAGTTTGGAAACAAGAAACCAATGAGACATGAGATGCTACTGAACTGCATGTCTAATCCTACCTCCCCACAGCACCTTCCACACACCCACCTCCATGCAAAGGCCAAGTCTGTGGCACAGAGATTAGTGACAAACAGCTATATATCTAGCTAGAGAAGAAAAGTCACCTCTTCTCCTGAACAGGTTTTAAAACCCCAATAAAAGGAAGGAATGCCAGAACTACATGAGGGTTCTCTGTCCACTCTTCTCACACAAGTAATGTTGACCTTGTGTTGAAGGCAAAACCCTGGAACAACATTCTTGTATCTTATGGTGGAAGAGCAGTATTCTCTATTTAAAGATCTAGTAATAAAATCATGCAGCTGACCACTGGCACGTCACTCCACCGAATGTGACAGGGGTGCAGTGTCCCCTTGCCTGTCAGTCCATGTGCTGGAGGGCTTTGCTGGAGCTGGAATTATGACCAGAGGAAGTCTGTGCTTCAGACAGGACAGGGAACTCCCATGCACACACACAAAATGCACCTCCTTCTCAAGTCTTCCTGACCAGTTGCTTCTAATCTCCTCTCATTGCCATCTCTTGTCATTTGGTAGAAAATAATTTTGCTGATGCAGTAAGACTGCAGGCACTTCTGCCCTGTGAAATACAGCTGGATTTTTCCCAATCTCTAAACTGTTCCTGAATGCAAGTTGCAGTGAAGCCAACAGGCAAATCCTACTTTAGAAGCCAAAGAGCTGAAGCACAGGCTGCCTGAAGCATCCCCACCTGCCTGGGATGTGGCATGTCTCAGAAGGCAGGCAAGTAGCCCCAGCTCAAACAGCACATGCTGACTGAAAGCTACCCAGGAACAAGCAGGGAGCTCCAAGATGCTCATGGCTGCATACACTGTGCCACCACTTCCCATGACAGGGCTGGGTTTTAAATCAATAAATCACCTTCTCATCTGATACAAATGCACTATTATCTATCTCCTCCTGTTCCCAGGTTAAACCCAGTGGAAAGCCTACACCTGTCAGGCCCTATCTGCTTCCCACTGGTAGCCAGCCAGCCAAATTCCATCTACCTACAACCACTTCTGAAGATGCTTCTGCTCTCTGGCTGTAACTAAACACCCCAGACAACAGCTGGCCATGAGCTCAGCTAAACAGATATTGTCTTACAGTACAATGGAAGATTTTGTTTACAAAACAGCTTTACCCAGAAGGGATTTCATAAACTTCACACTAAAAGCAAGATTGGTTATTGAAATTGTCACAGAGAGTCAAAAGCCTGCCCAGGACCACACATCAAGCCACTGGTGGGCTAAAGCAAAGATGGAACTGAGCCAGGGTCCTACAAACTCCCTGTTAAACCAGTCCCAGAGGCTGAGACAGCAGAGCACAGAGTAAAGCATTGCCTCTGCCGTACCTTCCATCTCCACAGGCTCCATTCTTCACTTGTAAAACAAGGGCCACCAGCCATACAAAGATGAACGGCAGGTTCAGGTGTGCCCACACAGCAGCAGATGTGAGTCAGTGCACATCACCTCTGCTCAGTAACCACTTGCTGCTCCCATCTGGAGAGTGCAGAACTGCCTGGGCTTTGCTGACACCCCACTTCACTCTGCCCACACACCAGTCCCCAGCACAAATGGTTGATTTGTGCTGGGAAAGGGGCACAGTACTGCCATGCACAAACCCTCAGGGAGTGCCTGGAAAGCACCCCGATGTCCTGGGATGACACTGGTGCAGAAATGCAACATATATCCCTGATGCCCAGAAAGTATCAATGGGCTCCATTTGCTTATTCATTTCCACATGCCTGACTGTGGGAGGCCACCACAGCATGAAATCCAGGATGTTCTCATGCTATGGCAAGAAGGGGGATGAGAACAAAGGGATAAAATGACTCCAGAGAGAACTATTTAAGTGGAAGTTTGGAAATATAAAAAGTTTCCCTGCACACAAAGTTTTCATCTGTGCACAAGTACAAAGGATTTATTTTGGTACTACCCTAGGACCACATTAAAGGCAACCACAAAGAGATGTGAAAAGGAGGGAATGAGAAGGAAAGGAGAGAAATGCTTTGTGGGACTACCAGCACCAAGGGGAATCATGCAAAAGCTTTCCTCCAAAAATATTTCTGGGAACATGTAATGCTGGCACTGTACCAAGAGACAAAAGTTTGTTAAGGGGAAAGTTTTCGGATTCCTGATGAAGTCAGTGTAACAGTGGCTACAGCTACAAACAGCCCACTGCAACAGGAAGCCAGTGCCCGCTTTGGACTGCGGGCAAGGAAAAGCAGGCCATGACCTCTAGGTGATGAGGGCAAGCAGCAGGGACTGCACGATGGGAACTCAACCCACCAGGAAAGTCCAACAGAGCTGCATGTGAACAATAGCCAGAGAAGAGAGTGCTCCCTTAGTGTAATCTAGGGGATCCCCAGGTCCTGCGGGGTCCCACCTGCCACACCTATCCCTCTGTAGGGTGATCAGCATCTGCTACATGAAAGGAACCACCCTGCTGCTAAAATGCTGCTCTGAAAGACAGGAAATTATTGAGAAGAAAAGAAGAGATTCTGCTGCCACTAGTGACCTTTGAAGCCTCCTGCAGCTCCCTGGAAGCCAGCTGGAACACCCAAAACTATGTCAGAAACTTGCTCCGAGCTGCAGGAATATCAGCAAGTAGTTGGTTAGGTAGCACCCTGCCCCCTAAGGCAGAATAGCTTATACACAGAGAAACAACCCAGCAGACACTCTCATGACCCACTTTTAGGATTCCTATGATCTTGAGAATTCCTCACCATATCCACACTTTTAAGAAGATACTGTGATCTCCTATCAGGATCACCTGGCACTGCCAGCAGTGACAGCTCACACGCTCCCTGTGCAGCAGCACACACAGCCAACACTTCTCCTCAGCCCTTGTCTCCTCAGCACTGACCACCACTTTAGGACATCTACAGTTTTGGTGGCTCTCAGCCCCTCTGTCCCTGCTGACAGGTCAGGACAGCAAAGTGGACTCCACAGGTCAACTGCTGATGTTGGAAGGCATCCTCACCTGCATACCCAATAGAGCTGCAGCTGATGGCTTTGATAAATATCAGCTAATCTGGGTAAGACTCTTATAGTAGAAGGACACCGGAATTTACACAACCAACTGGAAAACATGTTTCTCCTGACATTCTTCAGAAAAGTCAGTGAGAAAACAAGTACAGGACCTCAGCAACCACCAGGCCAGACGAAGCTTTACCAGAGTCCTAAAAATGGCTCAGCTGCCATGGAGGAAGGAGTCCAGCACTTGCACAGAAGGAACAAAAGCTTCCACATGACAATCAGTACCAACAGAAGCATTCCAGAAAGATGTACCATAGCCTCCAACCCCTTACCTTGCTATCCAGCTTCTTCATTGTCACCAGGTCCAAGGACTTCAGTGAGTGGCCAGTGGGGGTGATGAAGTAGAGGCAGACGTGAATCCTTGTGTCGTGGTAGTTGAAGAGAGACCGGCGGATTTTCAGCTCCTCTTGCAAATAGTTTTCAAACTGCGTATCAATGTACTCTACAATTGGCCTGTAACTAAAACCATCCCATTAGCAAACCAGCTACTTGAGAGCAAATCTAAACAGTTTAAAGCCTGAAGGAATTCTCCTAGACATTCCATGATATAACTTAAAAACAAGTTATAAGACTCAAACAATTTAGCCTTACAACAGGAAAAGTGTGGTGTTTACACACAGACCTTATAATCCAAAGGTTGCTGGAGATTCTTGAGGCTGCACTGCAAAGTCTAAGGACAGTGGAGCATGGATAGACAACTACTTCCCCGGATCAAACTTTGCCCAGATTTCAGGGCTGAGCCATCTGTCTGTAGCAACGCAACATGACCAAGGAGACACCCTGGAGTCCCAGAAAGCCTCTACCTGGGGCTTGAACAAGATGTCTGTGTAGTTAAATGAGACAAGTCCAGAAACACCGATCACTGCCAGAACAGGTAATTCCTGACCCTGCTCTGAGGACAGCTGGTTAACAGCTCATGCTCCTGGAGGACAGCATTCTCTGATGGAAAGACCTCCTGTGATCTCTCTTTTTGGCTGTTCACTCATTTCCCTCTACCCTTTGTCCCCAGAACCAGAGCCACCACAGGGAGTGACTCCTTTAACAGAGACATAGACACTTCTGCAGCACTGCAAGGGGAACTGCAGGCAGTTCCTAAAGTTGATGTCTAAGCACAAGGCAAGCCCAGAAACACTGAGCAGATGGCACAAGACCTGCCTTTCATCTTTATTTATCTGATCCCCAAATCCAACCGCGTCCACAATGGTCAGCTTCAGGTGGACATTGCTCTCCTGCAGGTCGTAGGTGCACGGCCGCAAGCGAACCGCGCTCTCGTAGTGACTGGCTTCCTCCGTCTCAAACGTGGTGTTGAAGAGGGTGTTCATCAGCGTGGATTTCCCAATGCCAGTCTCACCTAGGGAGGACAAATCATCAGCTCACTGCAGCATGAATTTGCCACAGGTACTTCAAAGCACATTAATTAGAGAGCAGAACTAAAATACACTGTGGAAGGTCACCGTGAATTGCTTGTGGACAGACATGTAATAGTCACACAGGTGTCTGCCTTCTTGAAGGCCTCCCATGCTTAATGCAAACAACATCGAGCACTTGTGTCTCATCTCCCAGTATCACACAAAACACATCAGCACAGCAAAACACACTCTTTTCCTTTCCATGACCCCTGACTTTGCTTGGGGTTCTGCACTAGAGAAGCTGTGGAGAGGACAATTTTAGTAGCCATTGAAGGACACCTGAGATGCATCACAATAACCTCTATCC
Source organism: Eulacestoma nigropectus (assembly GCA_013397775.1). NCBI lineage: Eukaryota > Metazoa > Chordata > Aves > Passeriformes > Eulacestoma > Eulacestoma nigropectus. The sequence continues at coordinate 89,889 of VZTE01003879.1, read as the reverse complement.
CAGAACATTTGGCTGACAAGCTGTTTGTGAGCCAGAAAGGCTTTGAACTGCTATTCCTGGTAACAAAACAAGATTGGTATTTTGCAGATTGGCCTAGAAGGGGCCCCATTTAAACTCCTTATTCACTACACACAGCCCTATTGGTCATGGGGGTGAAGAGAGGCAAAATCCAAGGAAATAACCTTCTACTCTCTGTTCATTTTCCAGGCAGACCATGCTGCTAGCACTTCAGCAGAGACAGGCACCGCTGAGGAGCCCTACAGCAGATACACTGGTGGGAGAGCAGGAGGGTGGGAAAGGTTCTGCTCCACGGAGGTGCCATGCCTGCTGCCAAGGGCTTTGGACAATCTCCTTCTTCCAGCACCTCAGGCTCTGCTCTTCACAGGAGAATAAACACCTCAGAGTGTGGAAGAGGCACACACTGCTTCCTACCAGCTGTGGCTGAGAGTTGTGCAAGGAAATAAAGCCAGCTGGTCCTCTAGATTAATCTGAAAGTAGACATAAGGAGAACTCACTTCCTGATGTAAGCTACATTCTCCTGTTCAGCTGTGGGCACTGTTGGGAGTAGGAACGGGCAAAAAGGGTGGGGCTTTTTCTCTCTTGTCCAAAAAAAATTTTAAAAAAAGCTAAATGAGAATGTAGGAATATCCATTCTGGTAGCCCCAAGAACGACACTAATTAAAAATATATTGACCTCTGCTGCAATTACCCTTCTGCTAAGGAACAAGTCTGTGAATTTCAACTGTGATTTCAGCCATGCTTTTTACTTGTGGTGTGGATATGCAAAAGTGACTTGGGTATGACACAGGCACCTTGTGCAAGTTGTCAGGGTGTCATTGCACAGTCTATACAAAGCCATAGGAGCTGCTGTCTCTGGGTGTATTTCTGCTGGTCTACCGGTTACAATACTTCAGACCTCATACACCATAGAGGAACCAGCCAATGCAAAAATTATGCTCATCTCATCACTGAAAGGAGTCTCTAGTACTCCAGCCAGCACTGCCTGCTAGATCACATCAACACCAAAATTAAAAGCCAAGAATATAATGAGGTTATTTTAAAGTCAATAAGAAACACTCCCCCTCCCTTTCCAAGCACAGAGATGACCATACTTCAAGGCCTCTGACACCTGGGAAAGCACTGACCAGGCACAGCTCAGACACAAACCTCTTGTGCCCAGATTTGGGGTGCAGGCTCACACTCAGAAATGACCAAGTTATCACCAGCAGCTCTCACATAACCCATGGTGCATCTGACTGCATCTACCTAGACATCATACCCAGCAAAAGCTGCTTGTGCCAGCCACCCTAGTCTGCATATGGAAATACTTAACTTGCTATATACAGCTTTCCCTTAATCCTTCATATTGCAAAGCTATTGCAGCAGAGATGATGAGAAATACTCCACTGATTACAGAAATTCTCCTGGTTTGACTCAATGTGTTTTTTAGGAGTTTGGCATTTCTGACTTGCTTAAATCACTGCCAAGGCTTGTGGCATAGCAGGACACTCAAGAAATCCTGGTCCCAACTTCCCCCCATGCCTGTTTGCAGAGGACCATGCTCACCCACACAGAGGATGTTGAAGCTGAAGCCTTGTGTGACAGACTTGCTGACCAGCTGATCCGGGAGGCTGTCAAAGCCCACATGGCCCCCCAGGGAAAGGTTCCTCTTCTCTTCATTCTGGCAGGGAGAAGAAGCCAGATTAGCAAACTGCACTGAGATGGCAAATCAGACTGATAAGACCAAGATTACCCACCCTCCTGGGCACTGCAGAGCCACTGCACAAACCCCAACAGTGCCCTCAAGCGCTTGTGTTTTGGCACACCACAGCACAAACCCCCCAACACCCACCAACAACAGGAAAGAGGGTGTGAAATACTGATCTTCATGGAGAATTGGGAGAACTAAGCTAGCAGGCTCCAAAGAAAAGAAAACACTAGTGTAAGCTTCAACTACGTGCACGTGGGAGAGATTAGCAAAGGAAAACCCACCACAGTGTGTTTTAGCACTCATTTCTCCTCGACTTTTTTTATTTTATTTTCTTAAACCCTCCAGCAGTGAATGCAGCTTGACAGACGCTACATTTTTCCCTGAGTACTTGTCTTTCCCCCTTTGCGACTGCCAAAAGCAGTGAGCTTTGTTCACTCTGGCACTGGGGGTACTGGTGGCACAGGCAGCGCAAGGAACCCTCTTGATTTACCATCTGTGACCACACAGTTTTCCACCGTTCCTCTGCTGTTCCTGTTCCTGCCTCCCCCATGTGCACTTTGCTCTCCCTTCTGTCTCCTCCCTCCCCCAGAGAAGCTGATCACCTGTAGAGGCTTTGCTTAGGAACTAAGATGACAAAATCCGAGGAGATAGCAGCTCTATGACCCATGCTATACAGAAAGGCAAAGCAGAGCAGCTATAAAGTCCAGCAAAAAGGAGCTAACAGAAGGATAATTTCATTTTCTAGTGGCTAAAATCAGGAAAGTTTGGAATTTCAACAGATGCACACCTGTCTGCACAACTAAGCAACGATGTCTGAACCCAGGGACCAGACCACCATCCCTGGAGCCTCTCAGGCACTCTTACTCACCCATGGAAAAGCAAGGAGACAGGACTTCAGAGCACTATTCATTCACCCTCACAATTTCTTTGGTAATTGATTGTTTTTCTTAATCACCAGCACACACAGAAGATGGGAATGGAAAAAATGTCTGCCCTTGGTCTGGCTCTGGTTCTTCTGTCTGTTCCTGACAATTGGAACTTAATGTCCCAGCACTAAGACTGAGAGACAGGAGCATCCCTGAGAGGAGCCTAAGCTGCCTGTTAAACTTAAATGAAGTCAAGAGGAAAATAAATGGTAAGCCTTGTGTATTGCTCTGTGCCTGCAGTAAGATTGCTAAACAAAACACAAACCTTATTTCAACTGCATCTTGAGTCAAAGCCTCCTTTAGCTCTGCCTTTGGTAGAACAAATATTCTCAGCCTTGTAAAATAAACCATTTAAACCACAAGAACAACTTGTGAACAGCTGAAACAGCTTCTGTGCCTCACATATAAACCTTCTGGCTGTTCTGGTTAGCATTTTTACCCACTTTCAGATGATTTTAGCCCAGTGCTCTCCCAAGGGGCTCCCTGGACAAAAACACAATTGAATCATAGCTAGGCTCTTGTGATCCATCCTGTTCCATCCACTCAGGATTGATCACACTCACTAACTTAGCAGAAAGAGCAATCAGTTAAAGTTTCCATGTGTAACTGATGTCAGCAATTAAGGTTTTGAGATGGCCAGAGAGTTCAAGTGAATTAAAAATAAAAAGGGCCCCTAAAACAGGGAGATCTCCAAGTTTAACTTTCTTCCATTCACCTGTCAGCACAGGGAGATGCTATAGCTCAGACCCCAGGATATAGGGTGTTTTAAAAGTGAGTCTGTGCTGCTCCAGTCAGCCCAATGCTGAGCTGTGGATCTCTCACAGGGTGGTACAACCGCACAGGGAAGGGGAACTTGGGACATGTGTGCTGGGAAAAGACTCAGAGTTGATGAGGTCTGGTTTTCCCCTTGAGGAAGAGGCTGTCACAAGGCACAGGAAGCCACTGCAGGCACCAGTTGGGCTTGGGGGGCTTCCTCAGGCTCTCAGCCCAATCTCTCAGCCCTCGCTTCTCCTCTTCCCTATGTCCCTCTGAGCCACCACTTTACAGAGCTTAATATGCCAGTTCCCACCACTGCAATGCGGTGACAGCCGAACAAGCTGTTTCCACAGAAAGTCACCGAGTTTGACGGTTACACTTTGTGTCTTTTCATTTTAAATAATAAACAAAAACAAGCAAACAAAAACACAAACCAGAAGCCTGGGATGACATTTTGGATAGGAAATAAATAAAGGCTGCCGATGGCTATGATTAGGCTGAAAGTGCCTGAGGCTGGGAGGAGGTTTCCAGGCAACAGGCAGCACCACTGCTCGAGATTTTAAAATAGGCTCCAGCTCAGCAAGGCTGCATTTAAATAGGCTCCAGCCAGGCAAGGCTGCATTGAGAACTCAGTCATGCCTTGGCCACAGGAAACCCAAATATATCTGCACAGGGCTTTTTCTCTTCTTTTTTTGGCGCTCAGTTGCTGTTCACTACAGGACAGGAATACACCTGCTCAAAACTGCTTGCCGTCTCTCAAAGCTGCTAAACCAATGAGCCAGACTTCAGTGGAATATTTTTTGCCAGTGGCCTTGAAATGCAGTTTCCTTTATTTCTGTAAGCAGCAGAAATAATCTGGTTCAAATTCAAGGCACTGCCGATACCAAAGCAGAAAACCATTTGCTGTGCTTGCAGTGCGTTCAGCTGTCATTCAGGTCCAAAAGGATTTTGCTGTGTTAGAAAAAACAATGGCAACAGCTGCTGGGAAGTAATAAGATTAGAAAAATAAAGAAAGGCGGAAAAAAGTTTTCACTGTTTTATTCTTTCCCTCCAATCCATCGAGCTTGGAAACCTGACAACCTTGTGAATACAACCACTACTTCTGCTCACTTGTGGAGTTTGGTGTATGGACCTGTGCTGGAGAGGAACCTGCCCACATCCTGATGAGTAGCCCCAAACGACCAGCTCTTTTGGCTAGCTCCCACATGCCGGGGTGGCTCAAGGACAGCCTGAAACAGTTCACCTGCTAGTAAAGACAAGGTCACACTCCAAATACAATCCTTTCCAGCAGAAGCAGCCAGCCTGCCACACTCAGCATCAATTAATCCAGAACACAAATGCTGCAATAAATGAGGGCAGCAGTAATGCAGCAATGTAGGGGGGTTTTGTTAGTGGTTTTGTTTGTTTTAAACAAAACCTAAGGATTTCAGTAGAACTTTCTCCGTACCTTGCGCCAGCAATGAGACTGCCTTGCAGGATAGGAGCTGGGCAGATCATATGGCAGAGCCAGATGGGATCAGCCACTGCAAGAGCCAGGCAGGAACACAGCCCTGCCCTTTCCAGTTGCACTGGTCTCCGCAACACTCCGACCCTCCACAGCACTCAGTGTGAACCCGTTCCCTCCATCTCACAGCCTGGAGAGACAACATCTGCTGCATCTTACCAGGCAGGACCCCATCCTGGGGCTGCAAATAACCACGAGGCAGCCAACCTTTCCTGAACCCCATTTCACCATTACACAACATGATAATTAAGAGTCTGCAATGGCTCCAGGTGGGAACTCTCACCTCAAATACCCACTGCAGCCCTGAACATCCTTTCTTCGGTCATTAGTAATATCCTATGATGGGGCAGCTACCAGGGTTTTACTTGCAGTCTTTGAACATGCTCTTCAAAGACTTCTGTGCCTTGAGCTGATCTTCAGGCTTGAAGCAGAGAGCCAAGGGGATAAATCCTATTTTGAATCTGGAATTTTGTGGGAAATGAAAGATTCATCATAAGGTCAGAGCAGAATTTATGTATTTTCAAATCCAAAGTCCTTTAAAGGTTTTCATAACTGTTCTGTCCAGGCAACAGGCACAGAAATGGCAGCTGGGGGCATCCCCATAGGAACAACAGCCATTCCAGAGGGACATCAATCTTTAGCTCTGATTTGACAGCAACATCACAGAACTCTTTTCTTAGCACGCAGCAGAAAGACAGACATGTCCTTGGTAGCACAGATGGACACACTTAGCTGAGCACCACAAGAACTGAAACAAAACCTCCAACCATAATGCTTCAAATGCACTGTAATGCACTGGGCATCCCAGTTCCTGGACACGGCCTCCTGGAGAGTGAGGAAGCATTTGGGATGCGCAATGGCACACCAGCCCATTCCTGTGGCCACACCAGCACAGAGCTGCCCCGGGAACCAAAAACTGTGTTTCAAACCCACATTGGCTTCCAAGGCCATCCCCAGCAAGGTCGCCCAGGCTGTGCCCTGCAGCAGAACCACAGGGCTGGCAGGAAGATGGAGCAGTATTGCTGCGGGCAGCTGGCCACAGACCACATCCGCTGCAGATGATATGTTATTTGGCTCTTTACTGCAAGTCAGACAAGAAAAGGCACCAGAGAAACACAATCAGAGAGACCAAATCCAGATCCCCAGAAGAGGGTCAACACAGCATCACATACTAATTAGACTCTTCTTTGTAGACAGTGATTAAAGAAACCTGAGAAGTGCACAAGCTACAGCTTCAAACTGTGTGCCTAAGATTCTTCAAAAAATAAAAACCCCATCACAGTTTCTCTTCATGCTTCACATCCACATTAGCATCAGTTTCACTCTGCATCATTACATTTTTCAGCAGCTTGTTCCAGGAAAAGTGGTTTTATCCCTGCCTGCACAACTCACGGGAATGTCAGCAGCGGGACCAGATCCATGTTCAGCTGCCCCTCAGCTGCAGAGTGTTCCTTAGCTGGGGCTCCTGGTGCAGAGCAGAGCAGCGCAGCTCACTGCTTTTAGATGTGCTTCCCTTGCTTTCACCAGGAGCACTATAAACAGACTGGACCTTGTATAGAAAAGACCATTCTGATATCAGTTGGCTAAAAAAAAAATAAATATCTCTAGAAGTATCATCTTTCAATTAATCCCACCGCAAAATTCTCCTTAGTGACATATGCTTGTGTTTCCTGCTTGAGACTACTCTTGGGTTTTTTTTCCTGAATGATGCAGGTGAAAGCATATGAGTAAACAAAAGCGTAATTAAGCCACAATCATAAATGGTGATACTTTTTTTTTTTAAATGGTGATATTTATTTTTAAGAACCTGGCATGATGGGACTTGTAATGTAAACCCTGGGCCCTGCTACAGCATATTAATCAGCTTACAAGCAACTGGTGAATAAAACCAAGAGGGAAAACCAAAAATCACATAGTTTAGCTGATAAACAGTGACAACTCCCAGACTTATACCCTGAGGGACAGCACAGAACTCTTCTGTATCTGAGGTGCACTTTCCCATTTCTATAGCCCAACAAAACAAAGGGAGAAAGATGAACAGCTGACATTTTCCAAGGCCAAACAGCAAAGACCTACAGGGAAAGAAGGAAGGAAATTAAGTTTTCTCTCCTTTCTTTTACATGAATAGGGCTTACGCTTGAGCAGTGACCTTCAACACAAAGGTGTCTGCTGCTCCCAAACGCTCCCTCCAGTACCTCTGCACCACCAGCCTGCGATCTGTCGCCAGGCTGCAGGTCCCCACATGCCAGCCCCAGACAGGGAGAAGCTTGTGTCTTCCAAGAGCTCACAAGGCAGCTGTATTTCAGGTCCTTCTCTTCCCAGACTTTTCCCATTTGCATTCTACACATACACACACTTAGAAAACAGTAAGAAGCAACAACGCAACATCTGCATGGCACTTTTCCACAGCACTTCAACTCCCCCTACTGAGGCACACTTTTGTTTCTAAATTCCTCAATCCTGGATGTCATATTGACCTTACACCATAACAAATCCTCCAGTGCTTTGCAGCCTGGGTCCAGGCATTATCTGTGTCACACCGATGCCTTGAACCAGGTCTGTGGCACTGTCTGTTCCCAGGGGAGCATTGCTTTGCCCTGCAGGGCACAGGTGGACATGGAGTGCCAGGCACATGGCAAAGTGCAGAGCACACACAGATCCTCTCCCCTCCAATTTACAGTCAAATCAAAACAGAAAAAGAAACCAGTGCTAGCAGATTGCAGGTCCCTGACCAGAGTGACTCAGAGAGCAGCAGGAGGAAGAGTAGGGAAGGCTCCCCAAGCCCTGCTCTGCATGGCCACGATGCTGCTGGCAGAGCTCCTGCGGCAGGACGGACACTGCTCCAAGGGGCTGGCCTGGCACCCGGCACAGCTGGGGACTGCTGCTGGGCACAAAACAATGACTTCACCCTCTTGATGCCCCGTCTACAAACCACAACAGTGCATGCAACACAGAGATTAATACACGCACCAGTGGGGTTTGCAGGATGCTATTCCCTTGTCTCCTGCATGGAATCAGGAAATCATTCCATCTTGATGCAGTGAGTCTCATTTTGCAACTAAGCAGAGAAAGGACTGAGTGATATTTGGCTGTTTATTCAATCCAAGCAGAGCAAGCTGGTCCCAGGTACAGGCTCATGTGTGCTGGCACCGCAGCAGCTGCACTGCCAGCTGCAGGCACTGCCTGGCCCATCTCAGGCTGGGAACTTCGGGCAGCAGTTCCACAAACCACAAAACAGAGAGGGCTGCTTCAGGGTCCAGCACATGTAGGTCCCTAGCCCAACCCCACAACCTCCTCCAAATGCCCACCACTGCAAGACTCCTTACAAAAGCACTTGTAGTTATCATCATTTCACAAGTACACTGAGTCATGGAGCAGTTGAGTACTTGCCTAGAGACCTTTGGGCAAACAGTATCAGAAGCCAAATTGAGCTTCTTTGTCCAAGCAGGCACTCCCTGGGGCTTGGCCCAGCTTCTGGATCAATGCAGAAAAATTTGACAAATTACCTCTCTCAGGAGAATCTCTCCATCTCTGAATGCTGGCTCAATAAATGCCACTTGACATTTGCAAAGCGACAGCAGTGAGTACAGACTTATATTTCCATGAAGAAAATATCTCTTTTGCCTAGCTCAGAGCTGAAGGGCAATTAACAGCAACACAACACCTCATGTATGAAAAACAACTCTGTGGTGTGAGCAACATTCTAAACAGTCACTAACACACATGAATATTTGACCTGTCTTGTACTCACAGGCTAACGACTATTAGATGTGTAACAGCATCAGTGAATGAGATTGCACTTTACAGTCTACTAAGCAGAAAGAGATGGTCCAAGAGAGGTAATGAGACCAGATTTGACAGTCGGAGGATTCTAAGCATAGTAAGTCTTAACAGAGGGCTCAACAGAGGTGGAGTAGGCATGACCCTGCAGGTGCCTTTGGCACTGGAGACAAAATGAAGCACACTCAGCTGGGGCTGGCCAGTTGGAGCTCTCAGCACCTTTTAGGCTAAAATTGTCACATCTAAATGGCACCTAATCTCAAAGAGATTTGCAAAGTGCAAGCACACACTCAGTTCTGAAGGTTTTCAGTTAATCTTAAGCATGGGTTTAAAATTTCAGATCCCCATCGTGGAGCACTTAATAACAGGCTGGGAAAAGAAGAAAGGAAGAAAAAACAAGCCCACAGGGAAAGTTTTAGATGTGGGCTTTCTGCTGATTTACCACTTGTCTTACAATAGCAACAATAGAAGATGAAAAGCTTCATCTTCTCTGCTGCCTCCTGCTCCTACCCACTCTGGTGGTGGTACATGGTCAGTCAACCAGGATGCACTTGAGACCGTGAGCAGTTCTGCCTTCTATGCCTGTGCAGGGAGGGCAACAGTTGTTTTTCCCTGTTGTAGCAACCCTAAAGAGCTGTAAAAGCTAACATGGTGATGCCTAACACTGCTCCAGCAATGGCAGGGCAGAGCCCCAAGTGCCTTCCCTTTCTTCTGTTTTCCAATACACAGCACACGGGAGCACAGCCACAGCTGAGCCAACTCTCTGTGCGTGGGACACTGTGCCAGCCAGCCATCTCCAGTTGCTGCATGCTCACAATAAGCTCCCAGCCTACACTGGAGTCCCCCCAAAAAACCTCACACTAAACCAACACAATTCCCAGACCGTGGGCCCCCCCCCCCTCGTTAAACTGCTCTTCTAAGAATGCCAAGAATTTTCCCAGACACTCAAGCCTTTATTCATATCCCTCCTGGCTCCCAGCTGCACTCCAGGCAGGCAAAAACATCACTGAAGAAACCACATATGGAGTCACCACCAAGACATGCCAAATAAAAATTAAAGCCACTTTATACTACAAAAGCAAGAAGGCTAAAGAGCTGAGGTTCTTGCCTTTAACTTTTGGACCCATTTTTAAGAGCTATTCACAAACTTTAAGACCAGCAAGTGACCAGTGAGCACATTGTGAAGTGCAATGCTCAGCACCTACAGAAAACAAATATTTCAAAAAATCACTGGTCCAGTGCTAACATTTCACTATGTCCCATGTGCCCCAGGGTAGTCTCGGGGAAGCAAAGGCTCTGCTGCACGCCTGCAATACTCAGTGCTGAACACACACAGCAGCCTCTTCCCATAAGAAGATGGACAGAGATTTAACTCCTCAGGCAAACTCCTTGATTGCTTTCCTGTATCCAAGGTACTGGTGCCAAAACGTGCTTGGATTCCTGTGGCACATCTTGTGCTGTATCCCAGCAACTAGCCGGATGGAGGGCACTCCCAGCAGCCAGCCAGGAGCAGAGACCTGCACACTCCACATGTTCCCCTTCTGCGCCAGCCTGCTCCCTTCAACGCTTGTGAGCACAGAGCTGAACTGACGGCATTGCCTTCAGCTTCACTTCAGCCCCAGCAGCCTTTCCTCCTTCAAAAAACCACAACAAAACACAGAACATAAAATAAAAATCCTACCCACTCTACAGAATCAAATGGCACAGGCTAAAACATCAGTTTTTGCTGATGCTCAGAGCCAAGTCTCAAGGGAGAGTAAAGCTCCTCATCTTCTTATAACACATGCATCCAAGATGATCCATTCACAACCTGTGAATGCAACATCAGTTTTAATTTTCTGCAAACAAACTGACTGTTTCTGGCTTAAATTCCTCTCTTTTTTACACTACAAGCAAAATTCCCACATGCTTCCTTTTCTTAAGCTGTTATTTAGTGATTTCCCTATAACATTTATAAAGCCTAATTAATTAACTGTGAGGTCTTTCTTAATCAAGAAAGGATTAAATGTGCATTTTCTCTCTATCACAAATCCTGGATGAGAGTTTACAACGGAGCAAAGCAAGATTTACCAGGCATTATGTATACAGTGTTTTGCAAACATGAATGTTGCCTTTGAGAATAAGGAAAGTTGGTTAAGACAGAGAAAGCTATGGAACCAAAAATGAAAGACATTTCCTCCAAAATGACCTTAAAGGATTAGAAAGTTCAGCTTCTCGGCAGCCTGAGAATTCCATCCCCCATAAGCTATTCAAAACCAAGCAAAGTCCAAAACACAAATAAAACTTTTGTGACTGAAAAGAAAAGAACCTAAAATACAGACAAACAACAACACCCCACACTGCTCTAGTCAGTTTCTTTTTTAAATTATTTATTCAGAAGCTGCTGAGGCTCTCCATTTAATAGACTTCCCAATAAACCCTGTCAAGAGGCTAATCTTAGCACCTTATCTAGCACAGACCTTCCCCAAGTTCACCCAAGGCAGCAGATGTATTCCCAGCTTACATTCAGCTGCTCTGAGCTGTGGAATCTCTTCCCTTTCCCAGCATCCTTCCATGAGGAAGAGGAGACACTTGGCAAACACAAGTGGCTGTGAGACTAAACTAGGAGATAAACTGAGTGCCTACCCTTAAGGAGTGGAATGAAAAAAGTTTGGAGCAGTTTAAACGAAGTGTTGAAGAGGGGAAAAAGGATCTGGATCACCATCACACCAAACAAGCCACACTGGATATCAGCCACCAAGATTATCTGCTTTAGTTACCACTTAAAATAAACATGGCTAATTCCCACATACATTTCCAGAATTTATTTTCTAATTAGAATAAATACTGTTATCCAGTATATTTTTAGAGAAGGGAACAGAGATATAATGGGAACCCAAGAGCTTTTGGTCACCACTGTATGCTTTTTCCCAGTTTGCCTTATGCAACCATCCCACGGCATTTCCAAAAACAGGTCTTCCAGTTACTGATCATGTCTTCTTGTAATAATGCCTGGGAGACACCAGAAAGAGAATATCCCACAATATGCCACAGCAACTCAGCTCCTCTGAGGGCTAAACCAGAGTCATCATACTAATAAGCTGACTGTTATATATCCTATTAACACATGCCTCCAGAAAGCCTCCAAGTTTTTTAGCACAGAATACCTTTAATCTGAAGAATCAAGGCAATGGCAAAAAGGAAAAGAAAACCCCTCCTTGAAAAATACATGTAGCAAAAATATAAGCTGAAAGGACTGTTTGTTCTGTATGAAAATACAGAAGAAATCTATATCCAGGAATATGAGCTGAAAGCACCTTTGCTGCAGAAAAAGGGAAGGGGAACATTGCTGCAAGGCCAGCTGCCAGCCTTCCTCAGGTAGCATTTTCCTGTGGCAGAGCTAAAAGCCAGGATCAACGTGGCTCAGGATGGAAGGCTGCTGTAAGCAGTGTCTGGATCAGAGACCTGGCAATGCCCCCCTGTCCCGAGCTGTCTCCATACTCCGGGCACCCCAGGAATGCACACACTGTTCAACACAGTGGGGATGGTCTCCTTTCCCAGCAACAGACCTGAGGATGGCATGGGAGATCCTGGCAGACACGGGAAGGTTCCATTTTCCAGCATCACCACAAGCTCTGGGAACATGCTCCACAGCAGCCACAGCTGAAGGCATGCCTGTACAGTCCTTTGCAGGGAAACATGAACCCAGCCGAGCAGAAGCTGAGGGCTGAGTCTTGCCTCTGTTACAGCCAGAGCCAGCTGAAGCGCGCTGGATGCCTGTGGAGGACTTGATGCATTCCCCACACGTTTCCTTGCACACAAAATGCAGACTCATCACAGCATCTCATGCAATGGTGAGGTGAGGATGGGAGAACCCTAACCCTTCGATGGAAATCCAACCAAGGCGCTCTGGCTTCACAGCTCCCTGTGACAGTCTGGTTTTGAGGTGGTGTAGCCAGAGAGAGCAAGAGCTCTGAGACAGGGTGCTCCATGGGAACCTTGCTCAAGCTGTCTCACATCTCTGGAATTCCATGCATGTGGGAGACGGACACTTTTTTGTTTCATAAAGGAATTTGAACATCTAAAAGTGGTGCCTTCACAGCCCTGATCCCATGGGCCCTGGTCAGCCACAAGCCGAGAGTGGTGACTAGGGCTGTATCCAAGAATCCTGCGGTTCTCACTGACACCACCCTGAAAGTCTCCCGTCACCCCATCTGGAGTATGATTCCCTGTCTGGGTTCACCTTCTGCATCCCAATGTCACAAGCTGGAGGCGAGCATGGCTGCTTATGCCACAGAAGAGGCTCTGGAAGGAAAGCACATGGCTGAGACTGAGCAGAAGCAGCACTTTCAGGATTTTTTTTTCCCACTTGAGCTGCTATGGGAGAAGAGATGGACTCTCTTAGCTGTCTGACACTTTTATGATCCACAAATACAAATGCAAAGCTTCAGGTATAAACCCAGAGCTCACTGCAGCTACGCAGATGTGGGGAAGGGAAGAAACAAGCAGATTCTGCATAAACACAAGGCCGACCTCAACAAAACAAGTACAGGACAGGACAATGTTATTTCCAAAGGCTGCACAAACAGGGCATCTGAAACAAACAGGGCAGCTTCTCCCATCCACAGCCTGAAGTGTGTCCAAAACACATTCTGAATAATCAAAACTAATCCCATAAACATGCCCTTACCCTACACAGGCGAGATGAACCAGCACGCCCACGCCCTGCACATCTCCTTCAGTCCCATCGCCTCCCAAATTCCTCCTCTTAACTGCACAACCCAGGAAAAGCAAATTCAGCATCATACCAGTTTCTTCCCCTCCCAAGCTCCGAGCTAAAGGAGCACAGGAAGGAAAGGAGATGAACGTGACTGTTGCTCCTGCAGACAGAAAAACAGCCCAGTGCTGGGGTCTTTGGCTTGCATAGTGGTGCCTTGAGACGACAGGACTGGGGACAGCGGGGGCACTCAGAGACAGGGCGGTGCCTCTCCCTGCAGCTGTAGACACCACTGGTATTCTGCCACAGAAGATAGTATTTAGGGAACTTTTGGTCTTCCAGCAATGCTGGGGACTGGCTGACAGCTGCCACCACAGCACAGATGACAAGCCCTGACACCATGCCGGCCTCCTGAAAGGAGTATTCTTCAGGCTCTCATTTGTTTTGCTGATGCCAAGGGCACACGCAGCCTCAGCTTCCACCAGCTCACATCCTTCCACCCACTGCCTCAGCACTCACTGCAGTTATGAGTGGTTCAGAGCAGCTCTGGAGCTCCCACGCAGAACAACATGTTGCATCTGTGCTATAGGAGGAAGAGACACTCCAGATTTACCAGCAGTGACAGCACCACAGTGGGGAAGAAAAAAAAAAATTACAAAAAAATCTTATTCTGGGCAACATTTGTACCCAGTGCATAAATTGAAAATAAGTGTTTAACTGCCATGGGCTGGGGTTGAGATAATTGGTTCTGTGGCTGAGGCAGTCAGAGCTGACTTCCTCTGTGAGGACAGGCAAAATTCCAGGGGAGTGATGGCAGGGCTCGGGGACGCAACCACCAATTTGTCCCTTCCAGTAGAAGGCCCTTTTCTGCATCGTTCCTTCCCAAAAAAGCATACGCTCCAGGCAGAAGAGCTGGCCAGAGCAGGGAGGGAAAGGGCTGCTCCTGCTGGGTTGGCTTCCTGGTGCCTGCTACCAGCTTGGAGAAAAATCTGTCTCTTGTGCTCCACACTGCATGGGGGATGACTTGAGTTTTTCCAGGCAAAAGGTAAAATAACTGAATAGCAAAAACAGACAAGGAGATTTAATCTTGGAACTTCCAAACAGTACCAACTACCTGGGCAAAAAAGAGAGCAGAGGGAATGTCTGAATTCAAATCAACCCCGTTTTCCACTGGAATTGAGCCATGGAAAGGTTTTCCTTGAGAGTTTTGTTCAGAAGAAAATGTAAGCCTGTGCTTAGGACCTGCAATGATAAGACTTCTGATCATGAAACACAGAGCTGTTCTCAGATCACTCCTTAAGCCCATCTTTCACAGACTAAGGCATCACACTGGCCCCTCACAGGGAAGAGTGGGTTTAGGCTGTGCAGTCATTAAGTGAACCCTGAGCTTACAGAAGCAGCAACACATGAAGTTTATCACAACACAGGCAGTTATGGCAGGAACAGGCACCATCCAAAGGTTCCTCTCCTCCCACAGAGCTGGGAGCAGGTAACAAGAAGGCAGTGGTGTTGTAAACAGGTAGCACTCACACACAGCTGACAAACTTGCCAGATCCTCCCCAAGCTCAGCAACTTGCTGAGAAAAAGCAAACCCCATCGTCTGTTTCCAGTGAAGAAGTTGCTGTTCAGCTTTCCTCTGTATAAAGTGGTGTTTTTTCGGCAAGATCTTCTACGGGACATTAATTTATAGTAAAGCTGCCAGTACCAGCCTAGCTGTCAATCACTTACATGAAGGGAAATCTCAGGACTGCATGTGGACAGCCATCTCCAACCACAGCTCACACACTGCTATGTACATATGTCCAATGCTCTCTGCCCTGGGCATCAATGTTCATACATCCCTGTCCGTGCAGGCAGTGGCGGTGTCCACACAGAGCAATCAGCTAAAAGTTAGCTTTTCACATCAAACTCTTATCCCAGCCCAACCTTGAGGCTGAGGACACCTGTTTCTTCTCACAAGAACTGGTCAGTTTGGAGCCCACTGCCTTTGCACCTCCGTGTCAGGCCACGGGTTAGTGCAGAGAGTTAAGCAACAGCATTTTGTGAGGTCAATGGGTTTTATTTAAAAAGAGAGAAAGCAACAGATGTGGGAAAACAGAAGTCTTACGGTCTCAGTCTTGCATCTCATCCCATTTATTCTCCTACGCATCTCCAGTCGCTTCTCTATCACTTTTTCTCCTTCCAGCTTTTCCAAGCTCCTCCAGAGCTTCTGCATTTCCCTGCTGCATTTCAAGCACCTTCTGGCTTCCACTTGCACATGGTGGTTGGGCTGTTTCCCACTCAAAATCCCAACATCCTTGCTAATACTGCTAGTGTCTGCTCCAGCAGAGTCACCACGTGCTAATTCAGCACTGCCCAGTCCAGGCAATGGAGAAGCTCTGAGCTTTAATGACAAAATAAAAGTATTGCACAAATGAACCGAACTTTACAAGTTTCCCTTCCACCCTGGTGGTGAGCAGCTCTGGGTCTCCAGAAGCAACGCCTGCAGCCCAAAACCTGAACATAGCTGTAGTGAGCCATGTTCCCAGAGCAGATCAGCAGAAAATTTAAGTCTCTAGGGGCTGAAGCAAATCTTTCTCACAACAGCACAGCCACAAAAACAAAGGCGGTGTTGAGCACCACTGGTGTGATCCTGCTGCCTCAGAGACAGCTTTCCATGGCGCGAACTTCCTTTCATTTGCTTTTGTTGGTAATTTCCAACAGCAGCACTTAAAGGGAGCTTTATTGTGCTGGAGGCAGAGGCGTCCTGGAGGACTGTACAAGGGAAGTGTGCATCTGGGGAGTTTTCAAAACACATTATCCAAACCTCAAGGTCACTACATTCCAGGATGCCAGTGTCAGCTGGACACTTACAAAGAGCTTCACCAATCTGAATAGCATGACCCATTGCGTATCAAAACCCTACTTCAGCGGCTTTTCCAACATTACTTCCTACTGCAGATACAAACAGCTGGTAAAAATAAGTGAATTTATCATCACCTTTGCTTGGCAGTAACAAGCTACTCCCACATGGACTTCATGCTCAAGAAGCTGAGGTACAGTGATATAAAATGGCAACAAGAAACCTGTAAGCCCCGCAGAAAGAACAACTCAGAACACCTGAATCATGAGGTTTCCACGATACTGCTGGAGGAGAAACAGCTGAGACACATGCTAGGGGTAAAGGAAACAGCAGCTGGGACAGACATCTGCCCCACATCAAATGGAAACAAGATGTTGCTCTCCCACTCACCTCTGCCAGATCCATGGTTCCAGGCAAAAGGCAAACTGAGATCATCAGATCACCAGACCTAACGTGCCTGCAGACTCCTACAAACTCATCCCAGCTCCCTGCACAAAGCAAGCAGATTTCTTCCTAATGGAGTTGGGTGCTCAAGCCATGCTGGAGCCCAGCCATTTCCCCTTGGTGCCCAAATGAGAGCCAAGCAACTTCAAGAGGTTTTTTTTTCCCTTTCTTTTTTTTTAAATCAAAATGACAGAGTACTGATGTAAGTACTAAGCATTCAAGTATCCACACCAAAGAATGCAGATTAATTTAATTTTCTCCAGAACTAGGCAATATTTTAGGTTCCTGTAACACCTATGAAGACCTGCACAGGCAACAGCAGGCACACCAAATTAGCAACATTAAAAGTATTTTTATATTATACAAATGCAGAAAATAATTGCAGTGAGAGAGTCTTGGTGTTTTCATTCTCTGACACTGGCTTTACCTTAATCTACTCCTCCCAGAGTCTAGAAAGATTAGCTTTCTTAAATAAGAGCCCCAGTTCAATTTTCCTTTATGCAGGTTTTAAGTAAGTTACAGTCTTGCAAATTTATTCTTGAGCTGGAAACTTTTGGGCCAGGATTCAAAGAAACGAAGCAGAGTTTGAGATTCTTGGCAAAAAGTAGCTTACAGAGAAAACAGTAGCAGGGATTTGTTTGTGCTCAAACGGCATGCCTATAATTCAGACAGCCACCACTGCTGTTCCCATTTATTTAGTAATATCACACTAGAGTTTTTTGACTTTGGAGAGCTATGCTATTTAATGCAGTAAAAATGTTTTTAGCTCTGAGAGCGTACAAGACACAACATCAAGCTATTTAACGAGAACAGCCTTCCAACAACAACAAAAAATTCAAGCTGTAGACAAAGAATAGTTTTGAGCCGACACAGATTTTAGCCAGATTGACTTCCGATAGCAGTTATACAACATGTGAGCTGCAGAGAGGCGGCGGTGCACAGGTCACGCTCCATATTTGCTGTACAGCATTCCTCATACATTGGCTCAGAGAGCAGCCAGCCTCAAGGGTTTGCTTTACCCGTGTTTGAATCAGCGTGTCTCTCGCTGTATTATACACACACCGCTAAGTTACTATTTTAGAGTGTTTGGATACCAGTGGTATGTAAACAATTCGTATTTAGGAAGGTCTGACCCCATTTCTTGCCGCCCGTCTTTGCGGGGTGCTGCATGCCTGCAGACACACAGATCCCGGATACCAGGATGTGAGCATCCTGGGCATACCGGCAGGAGTCCTCGAGCATGGCGGTGCCGGTGCCAGTTCCAGCACCGGCAGAGGGGGCTCCGAGGTCCCGGAGCCCTTCACCCGCCGTTCCCTCCGCCCACGGCGCGGGCAGGACCTTCCCGCAAGGAATTTCCCCGCACAGGCCACGGGCCCCAGCATCGCCCTGCTCCCTCCCCAGCTCCCCCCCGCCGCCGCCGGGGTCCCAGAAGGGGCCGGCGGGGCAGCAGCCGCTCATCCCCCCTGGTGTCCTGGCCCCACCACCCGCTGGGTTATTCCCCTGCCTCCGAGTGACAAAGAAACCCCAAGTCGTGTGCTCGAGGAGAGGCGCGTACGAGAGCGAGGCGGTGCTCACCGAGAAACGCTCCAGGTCGGTGGCGGCCATGACCGGGGCTGGCGCGGCTCCGGCGGCGGGAGCGCTGCTGTCGCTGCCCGCCGCGGGTGGATGCGGCTGAATGGATCCAATATGGCCACTTCCTGGAAACTCCCTCCGGCCGCCGCAGGCGCCGCCCGCCCGCCGGACCGGGGGAATCGAGGGGCTGGGCACCGGCGGGGTGGGACGCGGTGAGAGTCAGCCCTCCCTCGGCCGGCGGGGAGGTCGCGCCACCCGCCGCCCTCAGCGCGGCACCCTCGGCCGCGGAGGGGAGTGGAACCGGGGGACAGTGGTTGGGCTGCCCCAGCGGGCCCCCACCGCCCCTGCCGGTCGTCAGCTGTGGGTCTGGGAGCGAGCACATCGCACGGGTGGCCCTGGCAGGAGAAGGGGGTTATGAGCGCCGTACAGCACTGCTCGCTGCGCGGGCCAGCTGCGAGCTCGAGTGTGGCTGCGGAAGGGCCGGGAGCATCCTCTGCAGGAATCACACAGACCCATCTCCCCATCTCGGGAAGGTCTCCAGCGTTCAGCGTGCTGGAAGTGTTATAAAGTGCGTGTACAAATTCAAACAGCCAATTTGAATTAGTTACAAAGTAAGATTTATTGAGCAAGCGATAGCAAGCAAAACAGCGCGCTGGGCAACCGGGGGAGTCTCCGCTCCACCAACGGTGCGCCCTATCTCCTATACAATCACAGGTTATATACTTTTTAGTTTCTTACATATATGGTTCTTCCGGGGTGCTCTGCGCTTGCACGGCTTGTTGCTAGGGGGTTGTTTTCTGCCTCTTGGTGGTCTTGAGGATGAAGGCTCAGCATCTTCCTGGGTGTCTTCTACTTGACCTTCGTAGCTTGTTACATAACTTGGCGTTACTTCGTACATCGTTTGTTCTACCGGATCCTTGTGGTTTATCTTACATGCACAAAAAGTCAAGGCAGTGTCAAAGCAACAAAACTTCAATACTTTAAGCAAGCCTGTAGTTTGTCTTACATGTCTGTGAGCAAAATTTAATGAACACATGTTTGTGAGCAAGATTTAATGAACAAACAGATTTTACTTATCACAGAAGGACATCACATTCCACAGGGCAGCGGTGCCTCTGCACCAAGGTGCTTCCATAACACGCGGGAGCCACACTAAAGTGGCAGCCACAGCGTGGGTTTGAGCCGGGCCACGAGAGCTCATGGCCATTAACGCTGCCCGTGTTTATGATAATTTAAAGTATGCAACAGAGGGCTGTCGAGTCTTTCTCCATCGTTCCTTCCCACCTAAGGCACAGAACCAAGGCCACTGCCAGTCTCTGTAACGCAGACATTGGTATTTCACGAGCTGTTAGCACAGAGTGGTTTCTGTTGCTTTCGGGTGCCCTCTGCTGCAGTGCAGCTACCCAGGAACAGCTCACCAGAGCCACGTGTACTCTCGGTCGTGCTGCTGGGTCACTGGACCAGACCTGCACCGCTAATCTGTCTGTTGCCCTGGTTTTGTCTGAGGCTTTCCCGTCTGTCTCTGCTATGTCCTCATCTTTCCTCCTCTCCCTCTCTCTTGGAGCAATCCACTCTTCAGATCTGGGGAGCTGAGTTTGGTCAAAGAGACCAAATACTTCTGCTTACAATGCTCTTTGCAAGGAAAGGACTCATGAAGATCATTTTGAATCCCCCAAGAAGAGAATTCCTCTTACCACTACACACAGGAATCAAAGAAAAGCACTGTGTGCACAAAAATGGAGCAGTTACTGTGCAAGTTCTGAGGGCCCAGCAGAAATCTCCCAGCAGCTTTGGGGACTCTCTCCTTTGCTCTCAGGCAGCATCTGCTCAGCTGAGCTGCTCAAAGCCCATCCTCAGGGCTGCTTCTCCCTCAGTGCACACACCAGCCACAGGGCAGTCACTGAGTCACTGGGTTACAGCAGGTATCTGCATTTTACATTTCCACATCTTTGATTCTTCCTAAGCCTCCTTGTGTTCCACCTGCATAGTGCTGCAGGAGCTCTGGAAAGCACTGTTCACCCCGGAGGGGCATGGTGCTTATGCTGGAGAAATAATACAGGATAGAAACTTAGATGTAGGTAAGTGAAGGGAGAGGGCAAGGGTTAGAGGGATCAGAGATTAGGAAGAAGGTTGTGTTCTCACTTTAAGCAATTTCAAGGCATTTTCTGAGATGGTGTATCCAAATGATTTGCTTTTTGAAATATGATAGATCTAGTGCAGGTCAAAGGAGCTGTTTTTCCTGAGCAGACTGCCTACAACCAAATTAATTCTGCTAATCTAGGTATTAGTTGTGGATAAAGACAGGTTTTAAAAGATGTACTTTTCTGAAAAAGTAATTGCTGAACACCATCTGTTAATTTATTTTCACCAAAAATTACCAAAACCACCCCCAATCTTTTTCCTGTCACAGCCACAGCTCTTAATGCTGCCAGGGACAGCAAAGCTGTCCTGCTGGTCCCTGGCACCTGAAGCCAAGCCTGAGCAGTGTTATAAGCTTGCTGAACCTTTTATTCATTTACCCCTTGTGAGTGAAATGTTCATGCAGACCAGACATTCACTTTATCCCCTTGTTTCTTTGGCTGATTCCCTAAGGTTCTCCAGTTCTCCCTGGCTCCTTCAGCAAAAATGTGGAAGCTAAAATCTGGTATTTCTGGTGTACAGATGCAAGTCGAACAGTTAATACAGAAGCAGAGTTAACTTTCCAGGCTGCTTTTCTATATCACAAAGAAGCAAAAATAAGCAGTAAAAAGACCTAAAATTTCTGGTTTTGTTGGGGTTTGTTGTTGTTTTTTTGGGGTTTTTTGTTTTTTTTTTGGGGTTTTTTGGTTGTTTTTTTTTTTTTTTTACGTTACAATCAGCTTTGTGAGTTCTTATTTAAGACAATGTAAAACTCTTGCTTAACGCATTCCTAAACGCCGTAGTGCCAGGTACTTCTGGAGAAGCAATTGACTTTGATTCATTAAGAGCTCTATTCCCTGACAATAAAGTGCACCGTGTAACAAGACAAGGCTCACAAAAGCTGATTCCCAAACAGCTGCTGGTTTCTGTGGGCTGCCGGTCAGATACAAAGATTCACAGCACAAAGAAAATTGTGAGACATTGCAACAGATCAAGAGCCAACACTGCTGCCTCCTGGCTCTGTGCTGTGCTGCTCAGACCTCCTGCAGCTTGAGTCCTCGACAGAGGAAGTTTCCAGTAGCGCTGCCACCAGCATGGGGCAGATCTCTATGACAGCTGAGCTTTTGTACAGAGAGCACTGTATAAAAGCTCACAGCTATTTTTAAACACCTTGTTATTTCAAAAAGCACACTATTTCTAATGCCAATTCAAGAGAAACCCTGCTGATTTCAAAAGGTTCAGCTGCATAAAAACTGCTTCAAGAGAAGTGACTTGGATTTGGTGACTCCTTTAGCTGCTAATTGTCATGCAAATTATTCCTAAGAGCTCCGTAATTAAATGTATATTATAGTGCTGGATGCTCCTGCCAGGACTTTAAATGTCGTGGAATATTTGTACCTGCTAAAACCACAGTGAATTTAAGATGAGCTGTGGATTTTTTACAGGTGAAGACCTGGGGCAGAGAGCACAAAGGACTGGAGAGGCACAAATGTGTCCCTGGAATCTCTTTGTTCTGGGGAGAGCAGGGGAAATGCCCCTCTCTGCATGGATGGTGGCATTGCAGCAGCACAGTTCTGATGGTGAGGAGATCAGCAGGAGGTGCTTTACCTCTTCACATTGTAAGCACAGGTATAGGCAATGAAAGTGGAGAGAAATAAATGCTATCACAGCCCCTTTGACTTGGTAGGCAGACACAGAGAGCAAGAGATCATCCCACCTGCCACATGAGTACAGCACCAAGACCAAGGCCTTTTGAAGATCGCTCCAACTTTCAGGGCTGAATAAAATCCTTGATTTTTAAATCCGGGTGGTGCAGATAAACAGATCTCCTTCAGGGTTTTCAATACAGGCCAGAGGAAGCAGCTTTTGGATAACTATACATTTCTCACTGTGTGTCCTGGGGATTACTAGAAATCAAATTGTTTATAGCTACTCTTTCAGCATCAACACTACCAAGCACCTTATTAAACTTTCATTGGAGCTGACAATATATGGAGCTCATAAGGCATTTTTACAGAAGTGCCATCTTTTTAAGCTGGAAGTCAATAGGAGCTGTAGGTCCATTTCCGTACAGAAACAGACCTCAAATTTCCCTGCCGCTTAATGCTAAAGTGCAGCAGAGGGTAGATTTAGATTAGCTACTAGAAGAAAACTCCTCCCTGTGAGGGCAGGGAGGCCCTGGCACAGGTTGTCCAGAGAAGCTGTGGATGCCCCATCCCTGGAAGTATTCAAGGCCAGGCTGGATGGGCCTTGGAACAACCTGGTCTAGTGGAAGGTTTCCCTGCCCATGGCAGGGAAGCTGGGAGCGTTAAGGTCCCTTCCAACCCAAATCATTCTATGAATCGATTCTGTTACCACACTGAACCTCATGCCAGGTTTGCATTATCCTGCTAAATTCCCATCAAGTTCGCAGGTACCATCTGAAAAACAGGGGATGTTTCAGAGGAGTCCTTGCATCATCTGTGTGAAACAAGCAGTATTTAATAAATACAGACTCTGAGATACACAGAAAACTGTGTTTGAACGGCTGCTGTTAAGAAATGTCTTCTGAACTGGTTACTGAGGTCCTTGAGTTAGAGCTGAATCCTTCTCCTTTATGAGAAAATGCCTTTTATCTCTTAATAATCACACTCCCCCTCCCCCCCGGCTGCCCCTTCACAGACTTTTGTTCAATTGTTTATCTATGGAAGGTTACTGCATTTCTCCATGGAACAAAGGAAGAGCTATTTTCCCTGACAATGTGTGGTCTTTGTTTCACATGAAAATATCAACAAGAAAAGTGGGAAATCATGGGCCTTGTCATCCTATTTATTCAGGGAATGCTGATTTCATTTTGGAGGAAAATAAGTTTCCCTCGTGGTAAAAGTCCCATCTGTAGTCATTAGCAGCTAAGCTTCACCTTTCTGCAAAGCAGCAGCAACCTGTCTGACTGGGACTATCCTCCACATTCCCTTTTCTTCCTCTTTTGCTTCCAGCCTGGCATCTCATCTTCCTTGTGGCTCTGAGACTATCATGCGGGGAAGAGCAAGAGCTAGAGTACTATTTCCTTCAGTTTTGGGCAGTAGAAACTTCTTTGCTTTGACTAGATACTGTGCTTGATCTCCCACTTTATTTCCTGTTTTTGTGTGGTGTGGATAATTACAGTCATATAACCTTCACCTTCCTCCTCTGAGGGGGTGGGAAAAGCTCCCAGGTTCACTATGCAGTTTACTTCACTGTAATAATGATAATTTAAGTTTCAGAAACTTCTTCACAGGAAAGGTAACTCTCATCAGTCACATGGTTATAAATAGAGGCCAGCTCTCTACAGCCTATGATGCAGAAATAGCAAACTGCAATATTTGTGTTTTAAAAAGTAATAGTAAATTAATTTAATCATGGGCTTATGTACATTGTTTTTGTTTCAGCCAGTAAATGAAAAATATCAAGACAGTTGGCTTGAGATCTCCTACAAAGCAACCCACAGTATTCTGTAAATAGCCGAACAAGAAATATTTGCTTTGTAGGTTTTTGGTGACACAGAAAGAGACAAAATTTCTCATGCTTTTTTAAGGCTGGAAATTTTGGATGACTGATAAGTATAACACCCATAACGTTCCAGGATTTTATTATCTATATTAATAACATTCATTCAAAGGGTTTAATTTCTGCTCCATAATCTGATCAGTGTGACCAGCACTCAGCAGACTAAGAGGAGCTTATTGGGAGCTGGTCCTCTGATGCTTGGCACTCATTCTGAATGGTGGGCAACCAAAATGCATCAATAGCTAAAGGGAAAGGTTGGCAAACAGGATTTGCCCTGTGCTGTGGCCTGGAACTGGTATGAGTGATTAGCCAGAAGTGTTGTTTTCTTCTTTATTGCAGATAGTATAGGAGGTTAATGTGTTAGGTTACTAACACCCACTGAAAGACTGTGAAAAGGAGCACAACCACATGCCATGGGCTGCCCATGAAGAAAGTGTGTGTGGGACAGTTAGCTGGAGGCATTACCTGGGCAAAGAGGTCATTGTATCAGGGCAGTTAAACCAGAGCAACCAGTTCAGACTTTGCATGGCACGAGGTGCACATGTAAACATTCTGTCTCCTCTTCTATGACTTCCTGGGTATGTGTCCTTCTGCTCTGTAGCCATGGGGAATGCCAGGATCTGCAGAGGGGAACAGTCTGTTACTCCCCTCTTTTTGGACACTGACCCAATGTAAGCTCCCAGAGAGGCCTGGCTGCGTGGGTGCAGAGCAGTGAGGTGTCCTGGGAGGATGTGTCCCTGGTGCAGGGAGATCCCTCTGCAGGAACGGTGCTGCGCTGAGGATAAGGCAGATGGGATGTGACAGCACCCTTGTGGGTCTCAAAGGATACGGGGGATGCAGGGGTGTGATGCTGTGCAGGCAAGGACGGAGTGCAGTGAGCTTGAGAACCACCCCCATGCTTGAACCATCTCAAGCAATTGGAGCAACTTCTCCCTTAACATTTGTAACATAAGAAAAATGTTTTTTAAAAGAACCTGTTCTTCTGAATCATTTTCCCTCCTCGCTCTCATTTGCAGACATGAACTATAATCCTAGGGTATAGCTGAAAGTTTGCAATGCAAAAATCACAGACTGCTGAGATTTTCTTATGCCTGCAAGGTATTCTAGTAAGGATCTGAACAGTGAAAGCAAGGCACAGCAATTAGTATTTGGATGCAGGGTCATTTTTAGCTCTCTACATAGGGCAGGCAATGCCATGAGCTATAGAGCATTGCAGAACACTGCTCAAGTGGCTGCCTCAGCGATGGCAAGGTTGCTGTTCAGGCCATGTGAAAAGGCAGTAATAGGAGGTGTACGATTCACATAGAAACACAGAACTACTACAAGATTACACACTATTATTATGTGAAAGAGCATTAGAGTAGCAAAATTATCTTGAGGAACTGGTTCAACACCAGCTCATTAGCAAAAGATGAAATAGTTTTACAGACATTTGCACAAAGATGGAGAGAGAAGGGGAAAGAATGCCAAATGCAATGTGTGGGAAGAGGCTCTTCTACCCTCAATGAAAGGTGTGAAGAGGCAGAAGGGAAGTCAGCATCAGCGAGGAGGACACACCTCACATTGCCTTCAAAATGGAGACTTTGGTGCAGACTGATCATAGAATCATTAAAGTTGGAAAAGACTTCCAAGATCATCAAGTCCAGCCTTTGACTAAACACCACCTTGTCTACTAAACCACAGCATTAAGTGCTATGTCTAGTCATTCCTGGAACACTTCGGGGATGGTGATCCCATCACCTCCCTGGGCAGACCATTCCAGGGTTTGAAATCTTTACCATAAAGAAATTCCTTCTGATGCCCAACCTGAACCTCCCCTGGTGCAGTTTAAGGCCATTTCCTCTTGTCCTGTCAGTGGTTGCCTGGGAGAAGAGGCCAAACCCCACTTTGGTACAGCCTCCTTTCAGGTACTTGTAGAGTGATAAGGTCTCCCCAGACTAAACACCTCCAGTACCTCAATGTCCTTCCTGAATTGAGGGGCCCAGAACTGGACACAGCACTTGATGGCCACTTGGTGGCCTCACCAGTGCTGAGTACAGGGGGACAATCCCTGTCCTGGTCCTGCTGGCCACACTATTGCTGATACAGACCAGGATACCACTGGCCCTCTTGCCCACCTGGGCTCATGTTGAGCCACTGTCAACCAGCATCTCCAGGTTCTTTTCCACTGGGATACCTTCCAGCCACTCTGCCCCCAGCATGGAACTCTGCAGGGGGTTGCTGTGGCTTAAGTGTCATTTCACCTGTCATTTCACCTTGTTGACCCTCACACCATTTGCCTCAGCCCATTGATCCAGCCTGTCCAAATCCCTTTGCAGAGCGTTCTCACCCTCCAGCAGATCAACACTCTCACCCAACTTGGTGTCATCTGCGAACTTACTGAGGGTGCTCTCCAGCCCCTTGTCCAGATCATTAATAAAGATATTATTAAACAGGACTAGGCCCAATACTGAGCCCTGGGGAACCCCACTAGTGACCAGTCACCAACTGAATGTGGCACCATTCACCACCACTCTCTGGGCCCAGTCATCCAGGCAGTTTTTAACCCTTTAGAGAAGAGTGGGCTCCAAGCCATGGGCTGCCAGCGTCTCCAGGAAAATGCTGTGGGAGACAGTATTGAAGGCTTTGCTGAAGTCCAGGTAGACTACATCCACAGACTTCCCCTCATCCACTAGGCAGGTCACTTGGTCATACAAGGATATTCCATTTTATTAAGTCCTCAGACAGTGAAAACAACTCCAAATCTATTTGCTTTTTCTTATCCATCTTCATACAGTTTTATCTGTCTTCATACCACACTGACTGTTCATTCTGTTCTCAGTCTCTCTTGCTCTTCTCCTGGACAAACTGTTCAGGCATCGATTTAGTGATCTTAACTGCAACACTGAGAGGAGGAGAAAACAAGTTTGCAGGCTGAACATCCTCCAAGAGGTCCTCAGTCCTCCTACTTTGCCTGGGGAAAAGCATTTGTCTGAGATTTATTTTCTCCTGTAGGGCAGAGAACAGTAATGTTAAATGCTTAAGCATAAGTAATTGATAAGACAGCAGAGACAGCTTCTCTATAAAAAGAGAAGCTCTCTCTTCTCCTGGTGGACATGAACAGAGGCAGCCATGCAGTAAATAGTTCATTGTTTAAACAGACACGTACATCTACATTATAGATGCAATATAGGTAAAAGACACAGATAATAACATATGATTTTATATATATGATAATATATAGTATCACATAGAGGTGAGTATATTTCAAAAGACTGACTCACCCACCCATCTTCTGACTAATTTTGAGGCATCAGCCTCTTGGCCAGCAGGATCGCAGGTCCCACAGAACACCTGGGACTCTTCCAGGAATGGAGACCGAACTTTGCAGAGTGATTTCTACCCAGTGCTGCTCCACTTATTTGCTACTGAAACAAAACAAAAACGAAAAACAAAACAAAACAACAAACAAAAAAAACCCAAACAAAAAAAATCGTTTCAGGAAGCTGGAAGACGAGTAAATGGATGAAGCGTTCGGTCCTGCCCGAGGAGCCTCCGATACCCTCGTGCCCTCACTCACTCCTGGATCGAGGCCGGGTCCGTGT
>VZTE01003879.1:25186-61982 GCA_013397775.1 Eulacestoma nigropectus | reverse complement strand
GAGGCCGCCGGGGCCGGAGCCGGGGCCGGGGCCGGGGCCGGGGAGGCAGAGGGGCGGGCGGCGCGGCGGGAGCGGTTCAAGGCGGCGGTGAACGCCGTGGCCACGGTGAAGGAGATCGACGGCGTCAAGCTCGTGGTGCTGAAGCGACAGCTGCGCGCTGCCCCGCCGGCGGGGGGCGATGCCGGCGCCCCTGTCCCGATTTCCATCCCCGACCCGGTTCCCGTCCCCGAGCCGGACCCCGTCGGGACGCCCCCCGAGGAGCTGCCCGGGCCGCGGGCCGTGGCCGAGCTGCGGGGCCTGTTCCAGGGCGGCGGCGGCGGGGTGCCCCTACCTGGCGGCGTGGGGGGAGCCCGGCGGGAGCCGCCGCCTAAGCCGTGCATGCTGCCTGTGCGCTGTGTGCTGCCTCCCGCCGCCCCAGGGCCGCCCGAGGAGGCGGCCACCTCGCTGTCCCCCCCACCGCTGGACGAGGAGATCGGGTCCCGCTCGCCCGGGCTGCGGAGGGGGCCCAAGAACCACCGGGCCAGCGAGGAAACGGTGGTGCCCCTGGAGCAGGCGGAGCACCAGTGGCTGGTGCTGGCGGCCGACGGGCAGTGGACACAGCAGCTCCACGGGCTGTTGCTGGGCGACGCCAGCCTGGCGGCTCGCAGGGACTTCATATCCGGCTTCAGCGCCCTGCACTGGGCCGCCAAGAGCGGCAACTGCGACATGGTGACCAACATCATCCGAGCGGCTGAGAAAGGCGGGTCCCGTGTCAATGTGGATGCCAGGTCGCATGGTGGCTACACGGCGCTGCACCTGGCTGCCATACACGGCCAGGAGAAGATCATCACCATGCTCGTCTACAGCTACCACGCCAAGATTGACCTGAGGGACTACAGTGGGAAGAAGCCGCACCAGTACTTAAAGGAAGGGACATCCCTTACAATCAGGCGCTTGCTGGGGGACCCCAGCCTTTCCCAAAACATGGAGCACTCCATGCCCATCAAGAAGTCCACAAAGCTTGCGGCTTCAATCTTGAGCTCCACTAGCACTTTCCTGGGGGTCATATCTGATGACATGGCTTTCTACGATCTCACCAAAGGTTTAAGGAAGCCCTCGACTTTAAACAAGCTTCTAGCTGCCACTACAGGCCCGAGGAGGAAGCCAAAGATCAGAGGGGGCTTCCCTTCATATTCCTCACTCTCTGAGGTAACAGAGGAGGAGGAAGAGGTTGTCGTGAAACGCAGACCTGTTTCTGAGCTGTTCTTTGGCCACTAGCCTCTGCCTTACTGTGATCAAAATGGTTTAATAGCACGGCTGGTGTCTCAGCTTTCTCTTGCAGAAGCGGTTTGGGTTTTTTCTCTCTGCATCTGTCTTTTTGGATGTTTAACTGAATCGGTAATAGAGTCTACATCCAAAGCCCACAGCATGAAACCCAGCTCCGGGTGCCTGTGGAAAGGGAGCTGCCAGGAAGTGCTATCCATGCTGTATATACCATTGCACTGATGTATTGGTGGAGACCGCAAACTTTTTACTTACTGGTTGAAAAACTAAAACAACTTACGTGTGTGTAGACAGGTGAAAATGTCTGAGGTACAGCCTTCTTGATCTCTGTTCCTCGGCTGGAAGCAGAAGCAAGGTGAAGGATTGCGTATTTTACACTGTGAACAGCAAGCTGGTAGCTGGCTACTTTAACAAGGCTTGTTATCTAACAGGATTAAATTATCAGAGGAAAGATGCATAGTTTTCTATGATGTTTCTGATTATTTTGGTAACAGAAGAAGGATATTTCTATTGACAAAAATTGCATACTTTTTCAAAACAAAGTGTCTCACTATCAGAAATACTAACATAACAATCTCAATTGTTGCCTGATGCATTTTATTGGATGAATTACTTAAAAAGATAGACCCTGACCTTCAGCACTCGAGTCACCATGACTTGTCTACCTCAGTTTGAAAGCTGGGCTAGTGATTTAAGTTTTTCTCTCTTCCTGAAAGACTTTTTCACCAGGTGGTACTTACCCACGTCTTGATGATACTGTGAACATTTGAACTTTACTGTAGTTCAATCAACTTAATCTGAATAAAAACCTTCTTGATACTTTATAGTGAAAAATTGAGCTGAAAAACTGGGAATTGAATCCGTCAGAGTTTCTGAGTAGCCAACTGGAAACAAAGTTAGGCTTGTATGTCTGATTCTTTTTGTTTAAAACTTGACCTTTCATTTTGACCTATTTACATTAAATATCTATAAACATTGGGCTTTAGGTAATGTTAGGTGTTTCATGACAGAACCTCTGCATGACCTCTTGAAGCGGTGTTTATCTCAACAGCATGAATCATTGACTTAAAACTAACTCTTCTTCTTTTATATGATAAACATAATTGTTCTATATATAGAACTACACGTAGCTCAAAAA
Source organism: Eulacestoma nigropectus (assembly GCA_013397775.1). Lineage (NCBI taxonomy): Eukaryota > Metazoa > Chordata > Aves > Passeriformes > Eulacestoma > Eulacestoma nigropectus. The sequence continues at coordinate 59,581 of VZTE01003879.1, read as the reverse complement.
GCATGCTAACTGCAGGTTAAATAATACATTTGCAGTAAGATTATTATTCTTTAAATTACTGTTTGGTTAAAGTTAACGTAAAGAGGCAGAGCTATGAACAGAAACTGTCCGACTTCTGGGGCAAGTCTGCTAAATCAGCATGTGTGACTAGAAACCTGTATCACTGAGAGGTGCTGAAGGTGAGAGCAGTGCTGCTCTGTCTCTGTTTTGGTTTCTGCACTGAAACACTTGTTTGCGTGCTTTGTCTTTCCTTCCAAGTCAGTGACTTCAGGAATGTTTTGTTTTTTTCTGCCTTGCTTTAAACCTAGTACTTGTAATTGGTTCTAATTGGCTTGTCCCAAACACTGAAAAGGAATGCTGTAGGACTGAAGATGGAGGCACTGCCCTGTTTACTTCAAAACACTCTCCCTGAAGTTCCTGGAGTTGGTGACATTTGTCGGGAGTGTAATCAGAGGTTGCAGCCAGGTCTGATGCACCTGTTCTAGGAAGACATTGGATTATTCTGCACGGGTCTGCTTCTGTATTGAACTAATTAAGTTGTTAAGCAAAGGTTGATGATCAAGCACCTCATGACTTCTATATCTGGAGTAGGATTTAAAAAAAATAAAATCCAGTTTGCTCTCTAGCTGTTGGTGTGACCATTGACCAGCTTGGTCCTTTGAAGCCTTGATTTGTGCTGCACTCTGTCAGCTTGCAGAGTTCCAGGAAAAAAAAAGGACTCTGTTTTAAAATGCCTTTCCAAGTGTACTGACATAAAACACTTTATTTTCTGAAACCACAGAAGCATGTGTGTGCGTTCATGTTACCTCTGAGGCACTGACACTGCCTGGTGAAAGCGTTCTGTTTCTGTGGGAATTGCAAACACTCCAGTTTGGCTTGGCCTTATGGAGAAGTTTGTTCAATAATGATGGGTATAGGCTTGATATCTGTTCAAACAACATTGCTGAACTTTAGTGCTCATTCAGAGTCAAGCCTATGTGAGCCAGAGGCAGGGTTCAAGGATGGAGTGTTTTGCTTTTAAAAACCCCACCTGACTAACCTGGAGAGCGTGGTTGTGATTTCACCCCTGGGAAACTAGGGAGAAGGTTTCATTGCTTCTCTATTGTTCTGTCAAAGAAGTCACAGCTGAGATAAGACTTCATTGCAATATGTATCATCAAGGAAATTCTGCACTACTCCTTCCTCAGAGGCATCGCAGCGATTAGCTGGTGTGATAGAAAAATGCCCAGCAGCAAAAGCCCTCTTCCAGCATTCCCCAGGGAGTGCTGGAGGCTTGGCAGGAGAGCATCGACACAAAGGTGGGGAGCTTACAAGGCTGAGTGCTGTGGGTGGGGTGGGCCGGGCCAGGCTCTGCCAGGAAGTTTATGCAGTGACTCAGCTCATTCCTCCTCCTTGTTGAGCCGGTGAAGGAAAAGATTGTATTTAGGCAGGCTGGGATGAGTACATGCAGTGCAGTACAACTTCGGGTGCAGACGAATACTGAAAGGTACTGAGAACGCACTGCTGTAATCTTACAGATATATGTAGTGCCTTTAGTTTGAGGTAAAACCAGTCTGTCAGCCTGGCTGGGTTTTGGGTTCCAATGTTGCCCTTTAAACTGTGGGAAGGGATACTGTAGGGCAGTGGGTGATCATGAGAGCATTTTCCTGCAAGGAAGCAGGACTTTTATGAATCCCTCAGCTTGACTGATTCTCCTTAATTCTCATTTTCAAGCCCAAATCTGGCTGAACACAGTAGGATTTTCACCTGCACGAATGACAGCTGTGAAGTTTAGCCGGGATATTTTCACAGGAACAGCTGACAGGAGGACTGGGCTCCCTCAGCACACTGGCCCAGGGCGGGAGCTGTGCCACGGGCTGGGCATGCAGCCTTTGAATCCCTGGCCCAGCCCAGAGCTGGGAGCTGCCTTAGGCATCATCAAAGTTAATAGCAGGAAAGGTAAACAGCAAAAAACCCGAGGTCCCCCTGGCTCTGCTCCTGCCCCCTGGAGAGGGCTTAATGGTGGGGAAGGCTGGAGATGGAAGGCACGGGTCAGGCACAGGAGCAGGACTCAGCAGCTCAGTGGTAATCTGCCTTGGTTACTAGCCTGCCCTCTCACCATGTCTCAGTTTTCCTGTTATAAAATGGAGATAATCACCTTGGTCACTTCTTTAAAGCACACAGTCAGTACTGATACGCAAATTGAAATCAAGATAATGTTTTTAGACCTGTAGGCAGCATGAGCAGTGTCATTCCCCCACCCTATGAATGCGCATTCAGTGGACTGCCTACACAAACAAAACTAGCTCACATTTTAATTCAGCAGCACTAGGGATGAGCACAGCTGATGTTTGCTTGACCCTGGCTCAGTCTGCCTGCTAAGGATAACTTGGTTTTTCTGTTCCTTGGCATGTTTTGTTCTGAGGAGTATCAGCTCAGAAACCTGCTCTGAAGAGCTCTGCAAACAAACCTCAAACCACGATTCTGCACAAGGGGACAGACTTTGTCCTACTGGATGTGGCTGTTTGAGCAGTGTGAGGCAGTGTGGTTGTGGTCAGGCTCACAGAGATTTTTGGCTGTCTTCATTCCCTTGTGAGTGCTGCACAGAAATGTGGACTATGAAAACCCAGAAAATGCCGCTCCTGCACTGCATAGGAGTCTTAATGAGATTTCAGCTTCATCACAAACCCACAGTCCAGTGGAAGAGTCACAGTAACTCCAAAAGACCGATGGGAGCTGCAGCCACCAGCTGGAGGTAGAGGAAGCATTTCTAAATGGTCCTCTAATTCCCCATTGCTCATGTCTTGCTCCCTCTCTTCATGCTTCCACCATGACCTACATTCCTTGGATGTATTTGCCTCCCAAGTTGCATATTAATCTGAGTAAAATGGCAACATGGCAGTTTTTGCCCTTTCCAGTCATTTGTACTATTGTGGGACTCCCCAAATTAAGAGGTTGTTAACAGGGACTTGGCCAGCACGTAGCACGGGCACAAACAGTGTGGTGTTTGTTTGCTGCTGGGGGAGAGCAGGGACAGAGCAGGACAACACAGATCAAAACCTCTGCATCCTAATGAAGAATATTTCTATTCCAGTTTTGAGGTTTATTTCAGTAATTTATAAGACAAAGCAAGTCATGAAGCACATTGAGCCTTTATACTGTATGTGTAACCCTGAACCAGGCAAAATAGATCCATACTGTTAATATTAGCACGGCTTTAGTACATCTTCTTCCCTTTCTGTGAAGAGAAAATAGAGATGTGCACAATAAAAATTATGCTGGCATTGTTTATCTTTCCCTTTGTCAGTACAGCTTATGCTCTGTGTTTGTCCCAGGTAGAGCATTACTCCTTTTCTTCTACTAAAAGCATGAGTTCCCAGCCAAACCCAAACCACCATTTCCCAAGAGGAAAATCATCCATCCCCATCACCTTGAGACCCTCCAGGCAAAGCGACTCCAGCTGAGAAGCACAGCAAGCAGTGGGGAATCACAGCTAACACAAACCAATTAACCTTCATTTCCACTGAATAGAACATGATACCCAAATGCATGAGCCCTTGATGTGAGGTCATGGTATTGGGGTGCCAGGCCCTCCCCGGTGTCCTCACCCACAGGCTCCTGCAGGAGGCAGATGGTCACACCAATAGGATTCACCAGTATGGTCACAATAACAAACTGCAGCGGTACAGACAGACTTTCTGACCGTGATTTTTATGTTGTAATTTCTTCCACCACTCTCCCATGGTAGTTTTCCTCTTTGCAACAAAGAACTACAGCTCCACTCCAGGCTGGGATCAGCTGCGAACCAGACCAGCTCAGACTTCTCCGAGCAGCCACTGTGACATCGGGTGATACCCTGCACTCAGCAGGGAGCAGCTGAAGCCTGGAAGGGGGTCCTGCAGGCACCAGCCATGCCATCAGGAGCTGTCACAGGGCAGGGATCTCTGGAGAGATTATTTCACAAGTGGTTCCCTTTTGAGGTAGTTTGGGATGTTCTTGCTCTTCCACCATGGGCTGAGCCCATTAGAAAGACCTCTGGCTTTTTATGCACATTTTTAGGAATGTCTCTTTTTCTCTAAATCAAGACTATCAGTGCAGCCCATAATTCTCTCTCTGTGGATTTATCTATGACATGACTCAGCTTCAAGGCTCATGTGGTATTTTAGAGTCTCTGATAACCTTTAATGCCTCTCTTCATTTAGCAGTGAAATTCAAGTGCTGCTTCTTGAGACCCTTTTGTGAATCCCAGAGGTTGCATGATTCCTACAGGCTGATTATTCTTTACTGTCTGTCTGGGCTCCCTCCAGGCACAGAAGATTAGTTTTAAAATGCTGCTCTGAGTTTATTTTTAAAAATTTATTCAGATGGTTGCCATGACTTCTCAAAGCAGAGAGAACATCCTTCTACTTATTAAATGCAGCTCTCACAAGCACCAAATAGATCTTTTTGCAGAGTACATTTGCATTAACTCCTGCAGCCCTCTGTTCCTTAATTAGTTCTATGTGCAAAAGTCCCCCAGCATAACGAACATCTTCAACAGTGAAGAAAATGAGGCTGGGGTTTAAAACAAAATAATTAAAATCCTTCAGTTTAGTTCCCAGGAGGCTGAAATAGCAGCTCCTGGTCCAGCAGTGACTCCCACACATTGCAGTGAGTGTTAAATGTAGTTCTAAATGAGCCACTGTGTCTAAAATCTCTCAGTTGCTGCCGGGACACTGTCAGACAGGCAGGATGCGCTGCTGCTGCTGCCACTGACTGCTCCTACACCTGCACCACAGGCTCATGCTCTGCCTCAAGCAATACAAGTCATCTTCTTATCCCGAAATCAGGCCCACCTGCTTCTGCTTGGCACAACATAAGCTATTGCAGAGTCTCCCCCCACACTACATGTTTGTGGGTGGCCAAGCGAGATGCAGAGATCGTTCCTGGAATCCCCCCAGCCTCCCACCTCCGGCACCCCACAGGGAGATCTGGGCACTTGCATTTTGCCACTTTCACCTCTTCCTTCTCCTCAGCACTGCTGTTCTACGCTCTCCTGGATGCAGCTGACATTAATTCATAGAGACAGCTCCCCACAGGGCTCTGATTGCAATTCTCCATGGAGCTGGGCTCACATTACGTTTTACCTGTGAAAGTATTAGGCTGGCAGGCGGAAACAGGAGACTCCCAAGGCTGGGCAGCAGCGGGGATTTCCTGCCTGCTCTCTCAGGGGGTCACGTACCAGGCAGCTTCTTCATTCCTTGCATTTTCCCTGCTCACACACACCTGACTTTGTTTACATAAGAAGTTGCCCAGCACGGGGGCATTGCCAAGGTGCAGAAGTCTCTTGAAGATAATACTTTCCCAGGGCTCCAGGCAGAGGTAACTCTGTGTCATTGCTGCAGAATTCACAAATGGAAGGCTGGTGAGTAACGGTATGAGCAGTAATTATATACAAGGACTGCACAGGGTTTTATTTCCATAATCCCTATGGATTTGCTTCCCCAAGAAGACCACCAGTTACTGCTATTTACAGTTCAAGTCTTAAATTTGTCTTCTGATGGTAAAGGGTCAGAAAAATCTGTCTGGAGCAGTGTGGAATCACAGTGTTGTAAAATGAAGATGCCTTGCATTTCTGGCCATCTTGCCTTCTACGCTGCATGACTTGAAGCTGGGAAGAAGCTGCCATGTGTTGGTATGGGGATGTAATTAGTGCTGTAAATACCAAACTTTCAGCAAAAGGCAATAGGATTTGAAAGCATGTGCTTAAACCATTTCTTGGCTTCAGTCTGTACTTTCAGAGGCTGCAACTGACCGGAGCAGAAAGGGACACTTACCATGTCTCAGTATGTTGGTGTGCTAGGAAAGCTGCACATGGCTGAGGTCCAGCATGAGCTTTCACCATTACCCTCCTAATAAATTGGTAACAAATGATCAGCATCAAAATCGAGACCCATCTGACAATCCGGACCTGCTGGTGCTTTGAAAGCGGGTCTTTGCTTGCCTGCAGAGGTTCTGATGCCAACACTGTGTCCATTTTTCACTTTGTCTGGAATTTACAGTCTAACACTGTACCAAGGAGTCTTTTTTTTTTTTTTTTTTTGAAAACAAGTAAAAGTGATTTTTAATTATTGCTCTTTGAAGCATACATGTGAGTGCCAGTTGTGGAAGGGGTAGCAATCACCCTCCCCATGGCACAAAACCCTAAAAAGTTAAGCTAAACAGGGCAGACCCATTTTTCCCCCTTAAATGCAAGCATTAGCTTCAATTACAAAACACTTATTTCCAATCAGGTGTTTTTCCCTCAACTAGGAATAATAAGAAGAAAGTGCTCCTTCAAGTCAGGCTTCTCAAATCATGCAAACAGCTCATTTAACATTGCTCATATTTTTTGAAATTCTCCACTGACTCGATTAACATTGCTTCTGTTATTTTAAAGACTATTTGCAAAAGGCAGCTTTCAGATTTATGTATTAAAAGCCTGTATTTACGGCCTTCTGAGAACCACTGTGCAGATTACTCACAGGATCTACAGTGTCTGGCTATTTTGCCCCTGGCATTAAGGCAACCACAGTACACTCGGCAGCTTGGTCACTGTGCTCCCGGAGTTCTTGTGCTCAGTGGCATGCAATTCCAAAGAAGATTCCTCAGGAACAGGACAGCTTTTCTCTGTGGTAGTGATGCTTACTGTAGCCAGGACACACACCACTAGTAAAACATTTCTTGGTAAAGCCCAACATCATAGCACAATGAACATCTATTTTGGCTGTGGAAGAAACCTGAGTTTAATTAGTGGCTACCTTATTCATGGTCTAGGTATGTATCTTAGGCTGCATATTGGTCTCAATGAATTCTTGCAAACAAAACACACTGAGGTTTTAAATACAGCAACATCACTGGTTTGACTCGATGCAAACACTGGCTTAAAAGATTTTTGCCAAGGGATTTATATAAAGTCTCATTGAAACTGAATAATCTCTTCTAGTGGTTCCACCTGGCCCAGTCTGCAGCAGAGCTTTTCCTCTATGTTCAGGCTTTTCGTGCATGCTGACAATTGAAAACTACCTATAAACAGCCCCCTGAAGGTGTTACTTGAAAAATAAATGCTTCAAAAGCACAGTAAAGACTTTGCAAATGACTGTGCAGGATAAGCTCAGAGTTTATGGTTCCCAAAACTGTTCATTTAAACTGGCTACGTCACTGATTGGCTCTTTGAGGTCAATGAAGACCACCCTTTTTCTGACCTCCTCTGAACAGCCTACCAGGGTTACACAGAGCCAGGAAAGACTCATAGATGGCAACTGCCAAGAAAGGAAGTAATTATTTTCTTTCATTACAGCGTATTTTTACTGTGTCACACATACAAAACAGTAGAAATGAGTGCAAGAGTTTCACTGAAATGGTCCATAACATTTCCTATGGCTTTGTGCAATCACCAATTCAAATCTGAGCACCCACATAATTTTTCATTTCAAACACTCAACCCAGCCACAAGAGGCAAATATTTGTATGGTTCTTTTATTGAGATTATGTTGATCTGGAAACAGATGGATGGACAAGAAGAAGGGGAAATACACGCCAAGTTAATAGGAGCAATGAATCCTATCAGTCATGTCCACAAGGCAGTTTGCTACACAATGTGAGATGATGTCAGTTGGCCTGTTGAAGTGCAAGGCACATCCAGAGTGTGCCTAGAGCATCCCAGAGCATCTAAGCACATGCTTAATGCTATGGCACAAGCAGGATTGGAAGAATCAAGCAAACTGAGCCCTGTGATGAGAGTGCCTGTGGATTTCTAGGGAAACGTGACAAATAATGTGTAAAAATGTCTGGCCTGGTGCTGGGTGTTAGACAGGGATGCTTTGCTCAAGATTTTCTAACTGTTCTTCGAAAAATTTAATCTGCTCTTCGAGGTCCTTCTGTTCAACCAGCAAGGAGGTCTTAACTTGCACAAAGTGTTGATAGTCCTGGAGCTGCTGCTCTGTCAGGTATTGGGCAAGGATTCCAGAGACCACACGTTCCCTCCGGTCCAGATTCTCCTTCAGGTCCTTTGCATCTTCCCGCTGTCGAGACAAGAGCTTGTGCCGTTCATTCAGCGATTGCTAATGGAATCAAAAAACAAAGCAGCACATCATGAGAACCCATCATTTCTGGCAGACTCTATTTCTTCATTAGGAAGCCACAGTTGATTCAATTTAATTACTTCCTTTTTTGGGCTTTGTGTTCCACCTGAGTTTTTTCTCAGTTGAATTACTCATTCTTGTGGCTTGTAAGGTAAAGATACAGTAAATACCATCAAGGTTCACCTCTCCCATGCTGCCCTCATGAAAAAAATCAATATACTTAACATTCTGGTCATTTTAAAGTATCTTGTAACAGTCTTCATTCAATTAAAAGCACTTCAAGGCACATATCTTTGTGTTTTGTGTGTTGCATGTGGCCAGAGTGCCACTGACATATTAAAAAGATAGAGTGGCTTCTAGTAAAAGGTCTGTGTGATAAAATAACTGTGATGTAGACAGTAACTGCTCATCAAAGGCTTCTTTTAAAGAACTGGGCCTTGCTTGTTCTACAGGATTTTAATACCTTTCACCTTTAGCTACTTCTCGTTCAGCTGTAATAGCTTTCATAGTGATTACACTGCTGGAGAATGTCCTGTTTCAGGACAGTGTCCATAAATACAGCACAGAGCAATGGTCACTACTGACACCCTAAAAATGGAGTCAAAGACTGAGACTGCTGGTTTTGCTGACGAGGGCAAATGCAGTTAGTGGGAGAGGGTTGTTTAAAATGTCGGCACTTAACCAAGTCTTTATTAGGCATGTTATTAAAATATTTGAATAAATTATTTAAATGTGTTTCCTATGAAGAGTATAAATGTAATACTAGAGAAACAATACCCTCCCTGCCTACCATATAGTGAAAGTAAGCATAAAATACTGTTTTAAATTATTCACATTAACACAACTGACGTTTTGAAAGAGGTAAATCCTGGCTCTCCATGTCACACTGCATGGAAGGACCTTTTTAGTGCTATTCTGTGTGTGAACTACAATGAACCTCCAGAGATACCGGTCAGCAGCAGCACAGCTCCAGAAAATCCGTTTTTCTAACTCTATGCTTTTCCAATTTCCAAATGAGAGATAGCAGCAGGTATTGTATTGATAAAAACACATCTAAGAGCAATAAGGACAGCAGGGAAGCATAATTCCTGGGGTAAATTTGGCTTTTCTTCTTCAGCAAAAAGGAGGCTTTCCAAGAGTTGAAATTATTTCCTGGTGACATCAGACAATTCCTCATTTTCCAGCAAAGCTAGCTAGTTGAGGTAAACTACAGTGAGTTTTATCTCAAGTTATGACCACATCTTCCTGCTCGCTAGGACAAACTCATTTAGTGAAATATGATTTCAGAGGCAGTAATTACTGCAATGAAATTACCGGTGGAGAAATAAACCCACAAAAAGCCCTGTGAAGCACAGGTTTGGAACTACTCCGCAAGGAGAAGCCCAAGGGTCCAAAGGCCAGTCCTCTGGCTTGGAGCCTCTCAAGGTTTTGCTGTTGCTCTCCAGCACCCAGTTGCAGAGCTCACTCTGCACTCCTGTGCTCCAGCACTGAACCCTGGTCCTCACCAGAAACCTGCTCTGCTCTGCTTCAGCTGTGGGAACACAGCCCATCCTGGGATATAAACGCTGCCTGGGCAATGGCTGGTTGGGGTAATGTACAACTAATGAGCTAAACAAGCTGTCAGACAAATGAGCTGAGCATAGCCACACCTGGAAAGAAGTGAACCAAACAAATTCAACACCTTTGTTGTCACTCACCTTCTCCTCGGCATCTGTGTTGCCATCCATCCTGCTCATGGCATTCTGGACTCGGGCGAGGCGGCTGGACAAGCAGAGCAAGAGGCTTACCACTTTCTCCAGGTCCCCAATGAACATCATGTAGCGCTCAAACTCATTGGGCTTGCAGAGGTCCCGCACCATGGCCTCCAGCTCCTCGCCCCGCTTGGTGCATTCCCTGGCTTCCGAGAGAACTAGCTCCCGTTCCTCCCATAGCGCCTGCAGCCTGGATTTGAGACCGGCCATGAGTTGCAACTGCAAAGAGAAAAAAAAGATTACAGAAAGCTGTTACTGCCAAAGAGAATCCATATCAGATCTAGAGAATGGATTTTCTTCACATTGTCTTTGCCAAATTTTTGACTTTTAAAATAATTTTAAGCTACAGGGAAAAAAAGGGGGGGGGGAAAAAGCAATATTTTCTAAGCTGTACTTAATTCCCAAACTCTGAAAAGCAAATTACTTGTAAGCACCTTAGCTGGTGATACATTCCCTGGCTTGGAAAGCTTCCAATCAGTCAGAAGGGAACTGCAATAAAGATTACAACATGATTACAAAGAGTTGTTGTTCTAAGACATGCGCATGAAGTCTCAGCTCTGTACCAAGCTTTGGAAGAACTGATTGGAATTTCACTTATATGCACAGAAAAAGTCAGTTCCATGGGCAATTCCAGCACGCCACGGTGCTTGAGTAGAAAAGTAATCAGAGGAGGCTGTTTCATAGGGAAATTATATGGAAAAAGGCCTCAAGACTGGAGTGGGAGCACACCATTAGCTTCTTTAAAAGCTAGACAATGCCACCATAAACAGGAGCAGCAGTAAGACAGTAGGTAGTGTGCACAGAAGGAGGACTTTCAGGAAGGCAGATTGTCATTAGCTGAGATGGAGCAGGGCCAGGGGAAAAAGGCCGCCTAACTCTGCAAAGCTACATAGTTGCCCTTCCAAGCTCCATAATTCTATCACTGCCCAGCTATGTCCCCTATTCTCTGCCTATATGGAATTAATTGGACACTGGAATGTGCAGAAGCTGCTGCCAGTTCTCAGACTAAAGAATATTTCTTATTTAGGCTGCCAGTTCTAATTAATTTTACAGATTTTGAGATTAGACTTGAGTGTTAAATTGGGAGTTTGCTGCTGCTGCACAGGAGCTGTCTGTGCAAGGAAACCTTTAATGATGAGAGATGGGAGATCTGAGTCAAATCAGGCAGGATTTAAATACTACCATTTATGATCAATATGCCAATTTGCCAGGACTTCACCTACTGGCAAAAATTGATTCAAAGTTACCTGTGAAATGTTATTGAGATAAAAATATCCATAGTAATAATGACATTAATAAGAATTTCTTTGTCATGATAGAGAAACAGCAGTTCCTGTGATGGTTATCTACATACTTTCTTAGATGTGATGTCATCTAGCTCATTTGTGCTATCTCTGTTCCTCTTCAGGACTTGGTTTCCCTTAGAGGCAGGACCTTTGCTCCTTTGCTTGGCTTCATGTTCAGATTTAGGACATTTTTCTGGTCCATCTCCATGGCTTTTCCTGCTATTGGAACAGAAAATAAACACCTGTGGCAAACACTTAAAGTTTTCTTCGCAAAAATTGAATTCATGATTTTATCCATCTTGACTTCAGGATCACTATTCTCTCTTCTCGCCACAGGAGATCTTCTAATTTTTTAGAAGATATAGAGCAAAAGATTTGCAGCCTAGATCTGTCACAGTGCCTTTAATAAGGCATCACTGAACCACTTTTCTTCCATTATATACCGTTAGCCTCAGATATTTCTTGGTATGTAAATCAGAAAGCTAAGTATTTTTCTAACGAAACAAAAATAAAACAATGTGTTCATCTTACTACTAGTATGTACATGATATCCATACATTAAAATAGACCAAAGGGCTAGATAATTGGTTTTGTCTACTTACTCATTCTCCTGCACATGCTGTAATTTTCCCCTTTTCCTGTATGATTTATCCAGCATGGAAATGTTAACAGGAAATAAACCCTCCATCAGGTCCAAAGCAGTCTTTCTAAGAGGATGAGGCATGAGAATGTCCACCAGAGAACTGTCTTTGGCACTGATATCCATAGCAAGCTCTTGGTATCTCTGGTCCTGAGAAGACTGCAGCCTCCTTTTGGGCAGGTGTGTCTTTCTCTCCAGGGGAACGTCATCGTGGCTGCTGTGCATGAATGTTTCCTGGTCAAGTAAACATTTGTCTGGATTTTGGTCTCCTTGGTGAGGCTGAGCCAACACTGTGCGGAGATGCATTCCCTGCTCTGGAGAAGCTGCAGGCTGCTGCTGCTCTGGATGCTTGAGTGCAGCATTCACACTCAGAGACTGAGTTCTGCATTCCTGCTCCACTTGAGCGCCCTCCTTGCTTTCAGTTCTTGGGACAGGAAGAGAGGTTTCAGGAATCTGCTCCTTTTTGTCCTGACCACACACACCTCCAGTTATGTCATTATGTTCATGATTCTTGCATCCCTTTTTCTCAGGATCACGGAAACTGTAAGAAAGAAGACAGTTCCTTTTATTTGAGACGTTCCCACTACAACACATATTTTTGCAGACTGTTTAAGAGCTATGATCAAATGTTTCTGATGTTATGGTTCCGTCTGGAACTTTCAGTTACTTTTATGCTAACCTGCTAAACTAGGAAATTTAAGAAAAATTTGGATTTTTTTCTTTTTGATAAGCCATTCAAGTATCCAGAAACCACTGGGATATTTTTGAAAGAATGGAAATTCTTTTACTACAAAAGAGTCAGCATCACTGCCTTACTGAGACAGAGTTCAGATGTTTATCTCCCTTGATGCTCCTCAAACTGGCAAAGAAAATATGGAGAGTTAAAACACACACTTCCTAGTTAGTGATGTGTAAATGGCACAGTATTTTTTTCCTTTAAAAAACACACCAAAATCCCCTATTACACCAGTTCTGATTACACATATTCTCCAGGACTGGGCATATCCGAGCTGTTGGAAAGGCGGTTTTCTCCAGAGCTCGGATGAGGGAGCTGTGATCCCAGAGATCTGATGGAGACCGTCTGTGCAGGGACAGCTCCTCAGGGGCGCCCGGCACTTCCCTCTTCACGCGGTAGAAACGATTTTAAAGACTGACCCAGGTAGTAGCGGGTGAATATTCCCCTATGGACAACGAAGGATCCCGAGGGAGAAGGAGGGGAGCAGCGCTGGAGGTCCTACGCTTGGGACATCGGCTGTACCCAGGCACAGCTCCACAGCCTTACCTGGAGGTGCCGGGGCAGCTCCCACAGCGCCGGAACGGTGCTGGTGCACCTCTGGCACATCTGCACGTGTCCTGGAAGGAAAAACAGCACACTGGGGCAACCAGCATTTCAGGCGAGGCAGCTGCCTAATTTTACTCCCATGTCTGTTATCCCCAGAAAGGGAAGCTGATGGTAGATCTCCAAGTAGGTTCACCGAGGTTTGTGCTTTTTTGTTTGCTTGTGGTTTGTTTTGTTGGGTGGTTTTTGTTTGGTTGTTGTTGTTTTTTCTAGGGGGAAAGGTTTGGGTTTTGTTCGTTGTTTTTTTTTAATCTTTGGGGGTGTTTTTGTCTATCTCTTTTTTATTATTTAAATTGCTATTATGCTCTGCCTAGGTAGCATCCTTTTTTTTTTTTCCTAGAAAACCAAAAGAACAGCTGTCAACAAACTATACCTCTACAGTCATAACAATTCAGAAATTCAGCACTGGTGGAAGTTTGTCAGTCTCTTCAGTAGGGTAATCTTAGTGGTATGTTAAATTATTTATTTTCTGAACATTTATCTTCTTTATTCTCCTCAAAAATATTGACAGCTACTGTCTTTCAAATTCAGGAGCCAAAAAAGGTTGGTAATTTATAAAATTTTCCCTATAATGACCTTTTCTGGGATAGTGCTGTAATGAAGTTGCTGTCATGAACAATAATGACTGCTGGAGCACAAACAGCCTCATCCTACATACAGCATATGTTCCCTGCAAATGCATCTTCCAAGTGCCAGAGTCCCTGTGACTTTTTTAGGCCCCCTTTAGGTACTGGTTTCTTACCTGTGTGGAAGAAGGAGTGGATTTTGATCTCTCAGGAGCTCTCCCAGATGCAGAATCATCTGCCTGTGGGAGACTTTCAGCTGATGGACACTTGCTGGTAGAGCTCCCGTTTCCTTCATTGTGATCGCACCTGCTGGTCATGTTCAGTGGGGGAGCAAAAGGCAAAGGAGGAAAAACATCTGGTGAATTTTGTTCAGGGAGAACTTGGCAGAAAACCTCATCATTTTGCATCTTCCTGCTCCCATTTAGGTTGGAAATCTGGACAGGAGGCCCTTTGAGATTCGACAGCCTCTTCTGCAGGGGCGGCTTATGCAGTGGGAGGTGTTGTGAGCCACCTGGTCTTTGACTCATCTTTCGTTCCATGTATTCAATCAGTGCACTGTGCTGGATTTGTTTCAGCTCTGTCCTGGAGACACTTGAACTGGAAAGTGCCTTTCCTCTGTTCTCCAGATCCCTTCTCCTAGATGCCACTGCATCTTGCTCAGTGATTTCATCGCTAACTTGACTCCATGATACTTCCTTATCCATTAGGTGATTGAGCTTCTCAGGCTCAGAGTAGCACAGTTTCTTTTGCTGTTGGGTGACCCTTTTCCTTCCCCCTGCCTGACCTTTTTGTGGCCTCCTTATTTCTTCATCTCTGTTGAAACTTTTCAAGGATTCTAGATGAGAAGAGGAGCAAAGAACAGGTTTGGCATCCTCGCTTGCACTGGATAACGAGAAAGACCGAAGATGTTCAACAGATGGCCTCTTAGAGGATTTCTGTCTCAGTCTGACAGGCAAACTCATCTGTAAGTCTTTTCTTTTAAAGGAGGTTTCTTTGAGAACCTTTTTCTGAGCCACTTTAAGTTTCTCTATATAGTCATTCTGGAAACTCTCTTCTGTGACTAAGGCAGGACTCCTAAGAATGAGATCTTTGGTCTGGAGCAGGAGATCATCAGCACTGCGCTGGTGGTGGTAGCTGCTCCTCTGAAGCTGATGGCCTTCTCTCTGTATTTCTAGACACTGTGCTAAGGCAGCATAGCTGCTTGAAGGAATTTCCTTTGGTGAGCTCCTTGAGTCCTCTTGACTGTGGGTGAGCTTGTTGGGGTGCAGGACATTGGTGATTTTCCCTGCAGAAAGATAGTAAAGCATGGGAGTTGCCTGCCTGGTTATTTGTTCACCAGCATGGTCCTCCTGGAGCTGTCTTGAGAACTGTGTTTGAAATACAGGCTGGTGTTTCTGAACAGGAGGTTCCTCTTGTTCCAGACGCGTGCTGAGGTCAGGACTGCTGTTATTACCCTGGTTTTCTTTCTGGAATTCACATGACTGAGATGCGGAATCTTCCTTTGGTCTGAAAAAAGCTATTTGGCTTGTGCCACCACAGCATTGCTTCCTTCCCTGATCCGATTCCTCACACTGAGGGTGCTCCACTTCCATAGCATCGCAGCTGCAGGACAATAGTGATCTCTGCACTTTGTTTTGCTGGTTTGGGACCGGTTCACTAATATCACTCACAATTTTTCCTTCAGAATCATAGCACTGATTTTTATCTGTACAACTGTTCAGCTTCCTGGGAGCATTTTTATTTAGAAGAGCATTCTCCATATATTTTAATTCCAAACTGTCCTCAAACACTTCCTGATCCATGTCTGAATGCCACTTGGCATGGAGCGGGCCCTGGGCACAGGGCAAGGACTCTTTCCTCTGGCTGGGCCCTGGCATAGTGCTTGGCAGAGCAGCTTCTCTGGCACTTGGCTTACGCACACCCCAGGAACACTTTTTAACTTCCTGTATATCATTAACAGCATTGGGGTTGGAACGTGCTCGGTGATAGGATCTGGAGTTCACCTCTTTGGGAATTTTATTAGCATTAACTGAATTACAAGCAGAAACTATTTTGGGGACATTCACCACAGAGTTTGTCTTTAAATATTCTTGAAAAATGAATGAAGAAGGTCTGGTGAAAATGTATGGATTGCTTCTCTTTGTAGGTTGTTGTGATGGGTTCCACTCTCCGTTTTCCTCCATCTTTAACCCCTGAACTTTTGATACCTCATTTGCAAAATCAGAAGAAAGACTCTTGTTTTCCAGAGTCTTTTCCCTATTAGGCCCTACATCTTGCTCTGTAACTGCATCCCAATGTTGACGCCATGGTACATCCCTATCTGCCAGCTGGCTGTCCTGTGCACCAGGAGCTGGCTGCACACTACACTCAGTGTGCCCTGCAGACCCTCGTGACTTTTCCAAGTGTCTGTTAGTGATGTTATAGCTGTCAAATCGCGTGGGAGGGAATGGTGGAGGTGCTGCCAGGGCTGGAGGTCCCTGATTTGAAGTCCTTTGGGTAGGAGTGATTCCACAGCGATCTGTGAGACTGGTGCTATGAGAATTGTGGGTGCTCAGGTCTGGTGCCTTATATGGCTGGGGGGATCTGAGGTCAGAGTGTGCAGCACTGAGATAATAAATTCCTGTTACATATTCCAAGTCCATGTATGAGACCTGCTCTGGAGGCACACAGCAGTATTCAGCATGGCACAGTGGTGTGGGGTACTCTGGAACATTTGATCCTCCTGAGAAAGAGCTGTAAGCAGAGTCTGCCCTTCCAGGGAGGTGCAAGAGACGGTCCATGCTGCTGATTGACTTCACTGACAAAAAATGATCATTTTCAGGAGAGGTCACAGGCTCTACCAGCTTCCCAGTGCTGCCACCTTGCCTGTGAGTCCATATTTCTGTCTCATTTCCAGTTGAAGTCATGTTGTAGTATTTCCAGAAATCCAAGTCTGATTAAAAGTCCACAACCGAGTTGTTAGAAATGAACATTTTTCTCTACAGTCACATTGCAATAAAATCCAGACAATCCTAAAATGAAAGAGAAATATGTTAAAAAGACTCACTGGGAGGATTCTCATGGCACATATTGGAAAACCTTTCCCAGAGTCCTATCAAAAGTGGCTTGAGACTGACAGACCATATTGATGAGACATTCTGCTGTCAGTCTCAAATCACAAATTTTAGAAGATGGCCAAATATTTATGGCTGCAGCTCGGAACTCCCCTGCAAACCCCCAAATGGACTAGGAAAAAGCACCAGCATAGAGTTCATGTACAACAAATACACAGTTTTTGCAGAGTCTGGAAAACAGCCCATGTTTATCAGCAGTACTTGACAGTTCCTCTCTGATTGCTGTGCATGATGCCCATAGGTTTAGTTTTAACAAATGGATCTCCACAAGCAGCAACCCAATACAAGACAAAACAAGCAGGAGATTCTCACACCAACAGTGTGACCCTCTCAGCCACCTCTGCCAGCTTCAAATGCCCTGATGTGCTCCCAGGCAGCAGGAGCCCCCAAAAGACTGAACCTGGCACCAGAGTGGTGCTAGCCAGTGACCTTGTTTAGTAATTCTCATTTAAACCAGCTCTGGAAACTGATTAGTTATTAAAAGAAACCAAACAAACAGTCTTGAAAAGCTTCATCAACAAGCTGCTCCAGTAACAGGCCTTCTGAGGAGACACAAACTGTGTCCAGATCCCTCCAGAATATTGCATGTCTGATTTATTCATAAAGGTTGAACTCACCAGACACTAATCTGCTGTTCCCAGTATCATATTTCTGTGGTGGGGACTCATAAAGCTGGCAGAAAGAGAAGTTTCAGGGTGATGTTTCTTTTCAACTAAAAAAAAAATCACATTCCTGCCTTGTTTCAAAGACAGTCCTGGTATCATCCGTTTTGAGCCAAAGGAAGAGATGGATAGGAGCCAAAATACACAAGTTAATCTATAAATGAAACCTGGGCTGGTGGGGCACACTAAATAAATTAACTAGTTTCTGGGAAATGAAAACAGCCCAACACCACAAAGTGGGAATTTGCCTGCTGGTTTTTTTGGATTTTTTTTGTGTTTGTTGGGTTTTTTAACATTTCAGTAAGAAACCAACTCAAGGATGTCTGGAGTTCTCTCCCTCTTTACAGATGATTTAAAACATAGCTGTGAAATTTAATTGCTATCCCTGAATAACAGGGTCCCTAAGGAAATAGGAAGCATCAGTGGCTGTTGATGCCATTCTCCATCCTTTTCACCAAGGCGTATTGAGGAATTTAAAGAAATAAAAACTTTAGATACTTGGTGAAAAGAAAATCTTGGATTTTCTGAAACCACTGAGGAAAAAAAGCAATTGAATGATTGCAGTGACACTAACTGCCTACTGGGAGGGTACCACGGTGTATCACACTGCAGTTACATTTCCTAGGCAAACAGAATGCCCTGGAAGTCTGGCCCATGGCAGTGACCGCTGGATCTCACTGAGCTGGGAGAGCTCAGTGGTACCTGGAGGTGCTGTGGGTGCACGGGATCAAACCCCACAGGAGCCACATTCTACAAGAGACCCAGAAGGCAGATTCCTCTGTCATTCTTATCTTCCTTGTTTTAATCAAATTTTTCTCCCAGTGGAACCTCTCCAAGCAGCTCTTACTGATGTTGCTGTAAATAGACTGAGCTAAGTCTTTGTCTGGGATGTGCTGGCACAGTTCCATGGAAGTTAATGGAGCCACCCTGATTTACAATGAGAATTTGGCTCTAACTTTTCAGAGCAATGTGTAGAATCTAAGTAACAGTTGTGATTTGGTTCATGTCTATTAGTGGAAGTACTCTCCTGGTCTCCTATACAAGTCATTCTCAAGATCTCTTTTCCCCCATTGTTTCAAGCTCCTCATTGGGATTTACGGTGACGTTGGCAATACAGTGAAGAATTTTTGACTCAGGTTTTTTTGATGATACCAGAAATAATAGGAAATAAAATTTCAGTATCTTAGAAGACTGAGGTAAGAACCTCTGACTGATACTGAAACACACCTTAGAGAAAACATGTCTTAGTTCTTTTGAAGAAGGTATTTCCTAAACCCTGGCAGCAGAATCATTTATCTCAATGTGTTCAAAAAACTATGTGGAAACTGCCCTCTCTTTCCCATGTAAGAGAAAATCATTAATGTCCTTAAAACTCAACTGACATGAACAATGTCATTATTCTCTGCGGGGAGGTGGTAGAGCTCCCTCATGGACTGGGCTGTCTCTGGGTCTCAGAAATATTCTGGCAAGTCTGGAACACAGTGTGCACATTCCAGACCGGCTTGCAATACTTGCATTGTAAACCACTGAAAACAAGAAGAAAAATGCTAAATTAAAGTATATCAGAACCAGAACCACTGAAAGATGAAGGGAAGTGTACTAACAGTGTAGAGATGCAGGGAAGTATATTCACTCCATGCCTAAGGAAGAAATAAAGCCACTATCAATCTATTAAGTTCCAAAGTTGTCTGCTTGTTGTTTTTTGTTGTTAAAAACAGAGGTGAACTTGACTTCCATCCACATCAACCTGTTCTGTTCTAGGGAAAGGTGATTTGTACTGCACAATCCTGAATTGTTTGCAAGCAACTCAGTAGGTCAAAGCCTCATGTCTGGCAAATTAACTCTGTACAAAGAAAACCTAGTGACTCCAGACCACAGTCAGTGAACAACTTACCTGTCTTACAAGAGCAAGATTTATTATAATTACAGTTTGGTGTTGTTTGACCTCGTTTAGAGTTTGATAGGTGCCCTAACTGATCCATAACTCACCTGCACTTATATACAATGCTTTCCCAAACAAATCATCACCCACCAGAAACACCGGTATTCTCTCTATCAAGTCTCTCATTTGCCCTCAACAACCCAGGAAAAACAGCCCCTGGAACATAACACAGTCTGCACTAATTTTGTACTTGTGGGGTTCCCTTGTAGTGACCAACACAGTCTTCCCATCACAGAAGCAAGAATGAGCATTTTCCTTAATAAACACGAGCACAGTTCAAACCTTCCTAGCTCTCTTTTTGTGGAACAGCCCATTTTATACAAATGGCTCCATGAAAATAAAGGGGAAACCCACAGCTGTTAATCTGGATCAAACTACAGTACACAAGTGTTCTCTAGAAGAGAACAAATGTGCACAATGCAAAGCAAACACCTTGACCAACCAATATTATGTCATGTCCACATTTGTGAATGACCTGTTCCTTATCAAAGGGTACACACTTGATGTAAATATTAGCTGAAATTCTTCAGATTCCAATCAGTTGCACAGTCTGCAGCACCTGACCCATCTGCTCCCCAGACCATGAGATCTCATTGCTACGAAAGATCACCTGAGAGACTCTTGCTTTAGCAGGTGATCCTCCTGGCTGTCCCACGGCAGCCTAGAGAGGCCGGAATCCTGGGGAAGTCAGGTGCAGTCTCTGGCAGGTGCAGTTTCTCCCAGAAGCCTTCAGCAGGTCATTGGTTGGTGATCTAGTCCAGATTCCCTGTTCTCCATCCAGGTCTTCCTGGACAGAAACCCATGTCCCTGCACAACATGAATGCATTCTAAGTGACTCAATCTCTGAGATATGAGATGTCTGGAAATAAGAGCTGGTCCTTTGACCAGACTGTGAAATATCCAGAAATTCCAGACAAATGTCTGAAGTCTTCAAATTCCATCACTTTGACATGACTGTTGAAAGGGTGAGAGAAATGGAAGGATACCACATTCAGGAAAGTGTGGCTGGCATTGCCTTTGTGCCCAGCATCTATGAAAGTCACTATTTCTCTTTTTCTGCCTCTTCTTTTTAATAGATATTCACTCTTTGTAATTATTTGTTTCTAGCCTATAATCAACGGTTCTATCCCCTTGGACTTTCAACTTTAGGTTTCAAACAGGAAGGCAAACATAGCAGATGACATTGCCTTTGGTTGACTGAAAAAACAAACTTTCTGCTAAGCTGTATCTTTTTTTGCTAAGATTTCTGAGGACTCTAACCCCTTTTTTCTCATTTAGTGCAATTTCCAGAACTATTGTGCAGGTAGGTAATGGTCACCAAGGATATTGTGCATCAACACCCAAGGACAAAGTCTCACATTTGGCTTCCAGGCTCAGTGAAAGGCTCACCACTTGTGAGGAGTCAGGGAAGTCAAAGTGTCACACAAAGTCCCAAAACAGAGCCTAAGTGGGATTTAGAGGAGGTTTATGCCTTGTGTGCACAGAAATAAATTTGCCATAGCTTGAGGAATGTAAACATTTCCAGTAAAACCTGCGGATTCACATCTGAGGCTTTCTGGAGCTATCAAAGTGTTGTGAGAAATTTAGAGAAGTATGAAAGTAATAATAATAATGCATCTCATTATCCTCTTTTTTGTGTAAGGGCATAGACAAACCTTCCTAAACTTCCTCACCCTGCTACGCCAGGCTCTCTACAGAAGGAAGAGATCCCTAGTGACGAGCATGGGAGCTTTGCTGGAGCCACAGTGCCAGAATGGGTCCATCCTACACTTTCCTAGAATCGCTTCCCATAGGGATGACATCTCACTGCTGGACAGGAACATTTGGCATTTGCCTAACACGCCTATTGGGTGATGAAAAGCTATGGCCCAAATAAATTGCTTTTGGAGACGAGAGCTATGGCCCAATCTCTGGACAAGGATTTAATGAGGAAGATCAGGTTTGGCAATTCTTCACAGCCCCAGGAGAGACTTTTTCTGAGCACCCAACAGAGTCTGACCTTTTAATTAGAGCAGTCACCCACCACATACCTCTCCATTGTCCTTGAATTCCCTGACTTTCCTTATTCAGCCTCAAAAATTTCTCTTGGTTTCCGTCAGTATTAGTCTCTATTCTATTAAACATTGAACACTTATAGTTTCTTCTACCTCTGTAAGTGCTTCTCAAAAAATGTTTTTGCCAGAAATCACAGTTTTATCCCCAATGTATGCATTTCCTCCCAACCATTTCCATTTTATCCCTTTTAATGTCATCATAATTTTCCTTATTTCTTTCAAAAATCTAATCAAGTTCATTTGATACCATAAATTTACCCCTATACTGCTTTCACAGGCTACAAAAACACCACAAGAGCTTAAAAAAATTACAGACTCTGAAGTACTAAAAATCAAAAAGAAAAAAAAATCTAATTATACTGTTTATTTTTAAACATATGTCTTCAGAATTAATATATGTTATTAAATTACCTAATTAATATAATAGAATTTAATTAATATATATAATAAAGATGTTTTCTCATTTCTACCTTGTTCACTGCATCCCAGTAAGGCTGTCCAAGAAACATCAGAGAAAAATAAAATTCTGATAGTCCCCCTGACCTACTCCTAGCTGCACTGAGCTTCCTACAGCTTAGGCAGCAAGTCAAGCTCACAAAATAAACTGGCCTTTAAATAGGGGTAATCCAGTTCAACATCTCCTTCTACTGACACAGTTTTAGTCCAGAATCCTATGAGTTGGTAGTTGGTTAGCAAATTTTAAAACTGTAAGCACAGTTTTAAAAACATGTTCATTATTAATTGCCTATAATTAGAAACATCCAAGTGCTTATAACAGGCAGCTTCACCAGCTGCCACGCATCCCAAACCCAATGTATTCCCAGCACTGCCTGGATAAGAATTTGCCTTTTTCAGCTTTATCAGAGCTCTGGGAGAGCTGACGCTCACTTAAACTTATTAGTGAGTGTTGGCTGGTTGGGAATTGTCATGAAGTTATCTTATCTTTCAAGAATTGTGGTTTTCTTGCACCTACATATGCTTTATTTTAATATAAAACCATTCTCAGAAGCTTTGTGAATGGCTCTGTAATTGCAGTCCAAGAGTCCTTAACAGAGCAACACTGCAGATTCCAATTTGTACATGCTGTAGTTATGCTTTCCACAGAAAAACCTGCCATGAGAACAAACATTCCTGCTGCAGCTCCAGTTTTAGACAAGGATGGATCCAGAGGCACTGGCTGGGGAAGGAGCAGTGTCCAGTTTGCCTTAATGAAGTGGGATTATATATATTATTTACATATATAAATATATGTGTTTGTATAATTTAAATTATGGCTTCAGATGGATCAAAAAATTCATTCTCTGGTCCCTAAATGTACTAAGAAGTTTTTTGCTGAACTTTGCAAGCTTTAGACTGTGTTCTCTGAACTTCATGAAAATACAGAAACACACTCTCTTCACTACATTCCCAAAGTAATTTCCATCTAGGGAATACCGACAGGTAAAATATGGGATAGAGAATCCTACCAGACCTTCCCAGAGCAGAAGGTGACATGGTCAAGCTGGCTCACCCAGATTATCCCAGAGAACAGGAGAGCATAGGAATTAGCTTGTGGTACACGGAAAACATCCAAACACTGAACACAGGTGAGGAGGAGGCTGAAAACATGAGATAAACAGAGAGAAAGCGAGCACAGCTGAGGAAATGGAGCATCATCTAACAAAATAACTTCCCTGTACCTCATAGTATATCTCACAAACTTCAATCATACACTGCCACACCAGCAGGACTCTGCCTTACCATGAAATCATTTGAGTCCCACAGCAGGAGCAGAGCTCAGGCATCTCACCTTCTCAGCACTCCTCTTAAGTGCAAATTAATTTTTTTAATACTTTGCTACCCTCAGAAAATCATGTAACTTTTCCATTCTTTCATAGCAGCAGTTTAAAATATAATTGGCAAACCATACTAGCACTTCCATTTTCTTGTATACAAATCAAGGATTATGAAGCCATATCAATTAATTTGGTATTTTAAAAAAGCCATTAGCTTTTTCTTATTTTGACATAAAAGACAGAAACTATTCCTTCCCAGAGGATGTCTGTTTTCAGTCTAATTCATCCAGATGTTAAACATAATTGTGCCTGCTTTTGGGCTGGGGCAGAAAGTACTGCAATATCCAGTTACTACAGAACCTCCCACTGCAACAAGAGGAAACCACCAAATATACACAAGAAATAATATATTAGACTGCTCTGTTCCTTTGGCAAATATTGCATTTCAGTATTTTCCCATAGCTTTCATTTGGGCAGAATTCATAAGCGTTTATGCTCAATCTCACTAAATAAATCACTGGTTTCCACAACAGAAAATGAAAACCTGGATTAGTAGTTAAAAATAATCTGGAAATATCCAATAGCTACATCAGAGCAGGTTTAGTAGTGGGGTGGGGGTTGCTCAGAATTAGGGGCAGAAATCAAACCCCTGGTCTGCAAAGAGCATCACAGAATCACAGAATGGTTTGAGTTGGAAGGGTCCTTAAAGATCACCTCGTTCTACACCCTGCCATGGGCAGGGACACTTTCCACTAGACCAGGTTGCTCCAAGCCCCATCCAACCTGGCCTTGAACACTTCCACAGATGGGGCAGCCACATCTTCTCTGGGCAGCCTGTGCCAGGGCCTCACCATCCTCACAGGGAAGAATTTCTTCCCCATATCTAAACTAAACCTACTCTCCTTCAGCCTCCCTCCAGACATGCTGCAAAACTGGCAGGAGATATCGGAGGAAAAATGCTGGGGGAAGCAAAAATTAATTGAGTTCTGGGAAAAGACAGCACTCAGAGCTTTTGTGAGAGACTTTCCCAAAGCAAGTGATGCCAGGACAGGTGAGTAATTCAGAGAGAAGTGGCAGTTACAGTGAGAGGATCTACTGGGTACATACAAACAAGGGATCAAGTGATTCCGTGTCTGAAGCACTTCATACCAACTAGTCCCCACTCAAACAGAAAGGTGTGAGTTTTTGTAGATCTGCCTTTCTACATTTAACCCATTCTACAGAAACTTTTCCTCTGAGTTCCCAAATCAGTCTTCTATAACCTGCAATCACCACCAGCCTCAAACATTGCCTGTGCTAGAGGATCATTAAGTACATTTGTACCAAGGTAGCTATTTTCTGTGTAAAAATGTCTACTTGCCAGACCCCTTACCTGACTTATTAAACATAGACCTAGATTTTATTTATTCTAAAAAACCCACATATTCTGCGCACTCAAGGATAGAGCAGAGCCCCTGTATTTTTATTAGACTCTGGTTGACACTCTAGACTGTCCATGCCCACAGCAGGGGTGAGATTGGTCCCTTACACACTACAAAACACTAATAATATTAGCATTTTAAGATATTTTTTCTGTTAAAAATTCAGTTCTGTCCTCAATTATTTGATTACATGCACAATTTTCTCTATGAAAATGGCATCTTTCACAGTCAGAGATCCCGAGGACAAGCCCTAAAGTTCAGGTGGCCTGGTGCAATCGTGTGTGCCTAATACAGCTTCCAACCCCAAGTTAAACATTTCAAAATGTGGTTTTAATATTTTCCAAGATACATCCTGCCCCTTCTTCTGTTTCCAGGCTGTCCGTTACAGAAGGGCGCCTCAGATGGGAGCACATGGACTTTGGCAGCAGATGCTCTGCAAGGCACCTGAGAGTCAAGTCAGCCCTTGGTGGGGAGAAAGGATTGATAGAAAACACAGTACCTGGACACCTGTTTGTCCAACATTGTGCTTTCTTCTCACACCACCATCCACCAGCTCATGCCTGGCCCTAGATGGGCTCTTGCAACATGTTTAAGTCATTCCTCCCCAGTGAGACCATTGGCTCACCTGCCCCGTGCTGCTGAGCTTGGACAAGGCACACTCTGCACCTCCTCTTTTGCTGAGACCTCCCAAACCACCTGTAAATGGCTGCCACGATGCCATAAGCACCCACACACTGGCACGTGTGCCACAATGCCACAAGCACCTGGCATGGCTGGGTGCCTCTCAAGCACCCAAACCCATATATCACACAAACTCTGCATCAAATCCTGTGAGGTCCAAGGACATGTGTGGTGTCCCCCAGCTGCTCAAAGGACACTGCTGAGATGAAGGAAAATCTGCTCGTCAGGAGAGATGAGTGAGCTCATCCACCACGTACTGTGGCCCTCAAAGGTCCGCACCTGGGATCTCACTGAATCCCTCCCCAAACACGTGCACCTATCCACAGGCTAAGGAGCAGTTACTTAGACCATGGATCAGCAGAATCAGTGTTCTCCAGACTTACAGCAAATACAATATAAGCAACAGAGTAACCAGAATGTTCTTTTCATTCTTTTCTTGCAGAAAGCAAATATACAAAGAGAGAGCACAGCAACTGCTGGAGACATTATGTACCAGGTACAGGCATCTAAAATACACACACTGAGATGTTGTTTGGTTTTGTTAGAATCATAGAACTACAAAATGGTTTGGGTTAGAAGGGACCTTAAAACTCATCCAGTTCCACCCTCCCTGCCATTGGCAGAAACACCTTGCATACACCGGGTTACCTGTTAGCTCGAGCAATCTGAAGGCATGGTCACAATGAGTACAGACAGCGCAAATTTTCTACCTCCAATATTCTCTTTCTAAAACAGAAGCCGGTGCTCTGGTTCCACATTCCAGATGTGCCCAGAGAAAAGATCTCAAAGTCAGTGAAGCAGAACTTCTGCAGAACACAGCCTGAAGAGTTCTCAATGCACTTCCAAGTGTCAGAGTCGATTCCCATCTCTCACCTGGTCATCACAGCACTGGGATGTCTCTGAAGCAGCGGGCGGCTCCATGGGCATCACAGCTGCAGGGTGACTGTCACAGGCTGGACATTGCCCTGGATTTATGGTACTCTGGTGCACAGCAGCGGTACAGTGGCAGTGGAGAAGGAAAGCAAGAAAACAGTGGGCTAGGCTGTTTCATTATCTCACCAGTCAATCATTAACAACAGGGCTGTTTCTGCCTGACCTCTTGGCTGGCGGCCACGACTCCCACATGGGCATGACTGAAAAATTCCATGAATATGCTGCCAAGGCCACAGAGGAGAGACCAGGTGAGGCCTCTCTGCTCTGCAACCCAAAGCACTCCTGTGCATCCCACCAGGATGTCGCCACTCCAGGAGCACCCCTCACCTTGTCCCATGCTGTCTCCAGCCTGGGGTCACAGCGCATGGACCAAGAGCCCTTGCTCTGGAGCAGTTGAGAAGCACTGCTAGACAAAAACGAATTAAATCCAACTGAAAGTAATTAAATTTAATACAACAAAGTATTTGGATTTGATTTTCTTAAAAGATTATTTACTACTTTCTTAGGGGGAGAGAAAAAGGGTTGTACAGTAAAAGATAATGCAGGTCAAGGCAACTTTGAAGGTGTGTTTTATATGCTAAAGGTTTTGTTTTGTGGGGCTTTTAAACTATTTCTAAGTATTTTGTTAATAAAGTGCACAGAACGCACACAGATTGAGGCTTTCATCTATGTTGTGTGACTGAATCAACTCAAGCCTCTGCAATAAATTCTTTCTGCCTCCAAATATATGTGATGAAGCCTGATATATTTTATAATGGCCTTATCTGGTGAGATGAATTCCCACTGTTTTCCAGCTGGGCTTAAAAAATAAGCTGATTTTGTGCCACTATTTTTTCCCTCAAACTAAGCTGGATAATGCCATGCAGGCCACAGCTCTACAATTTATGTATTGTCTCTCAAGGGAAAACTGGGCATTCCTTCCGCATTTCCTGCAAAAATAATCTGCTCACCTGTGGCTATGTTGTTTTTACATGTTGGGAAGGAGAAAAGTGGTCTCCAGTGGGACACAGACTGAGTCTTTGGGTTGTGCCTGGCCTCACCCTGCTCTCCAGCAAGGCTGTGCCAACACCATCACAGAGAGCTTAGAACTGAGTTTACTGCAGAGCAGCTGGAGAGGACAGGGATCAGTCATTTTGTTGGTAAAGTCTCAATCCTCTTCTCGTGAGCATCAAGAGCATCTGGAATACTATTCACTGATTATTCATTTAATCCATATTTGAGGTTTTTCTGTGAGCAACCCACCCAGGTTCCTCATCAAAATCGTATATACAAATAGGCCATCCCACAGCCCAATTTTTTTCACCAGCACATGTGGTCAGTAACTACCCAAGTATGGAGAAGGACTCCTGAGAAGTTACTCAGTAACTAACTCAGTGTTTAGTCGTTGCATTTAATCCTGTTTTCACCCAGCAGTGACTTGGTATCTGATCTAGCGTTCTGCAATAGGAGGTCAGGGAATGTTTCCAGCAGTCCAAGAAATGAGTAGGAAAAAAATCCTGCACTGCAGGAAAAAGGCAAATCTGAGCAATTCTTCCACCATGTGATGAGCAGAGCTCTGGTTTGGGGGCAGAGCTGGCAACTCCAGTGGTGCCTCCTCTGCACAGGAACTTCTGTACATTCCTTTTGCCAGTGAAACCTTTGTGCAGATCTTTCAGAGAATGACCGGTTTGGGATGGTGCTGCAGACAAGCCTGGCCTCAATCCTACAGGATTAATCAAGGTTCCAGCATACAACTTGAGAAAATAAAGGAAGTCATAGCCATTATTCCCACTCTGCACCTCAGAGGGTTAATTCTCTAGCTTCTGCCTCTCCCAGGACTTGCACAGCTGAACCCTGCAGCAGAGCTATTCACTGTGGAGAGTTTGGTTTGGGTCTGGCGTTTGTCACAGATCTTTGTAAGGTTTAGCACTTATATAAGGAGATTTTTAAAAGGAATTTCAACACATCAGAGTTGAGAGCGTCCAGACTTTTCCAGACACAGCACAGTGCCCGACTTCTGTTTCTGTGAGGCAACTATGCAGACATCCAAGTTCAAGGGTCCTTGAATGAAGTGTCTCTTGTATGTTAATGTAGGATGAACAACACTCTTCTTACCACACTGCTGTTAGGATAAACCCATTAAAAACTGTAGGGGTTTTGAAAACAAACACAATCCCCGCATAACCTGAGGGTGCTGAAAGCCTCTGCGAGGTGCGGAGTGTCAGCAGATCGCCTGAAACTCTGCAAAACTGCAAAGCCTTGGGAAAACAGCCTTGTCACCACAGTGTCACCAAACCTGAGCTCTAAACCAGTGGAAATTTCACCATAACTTGCACTAATACACAGCACTGTGAGTGTGATAATAGCATTCACTAATTATAAAATTATTCCCAACTATAAATCACATGTTCCAGATGCTCCTCCTCACTTATAAACCATTTGCTTTGTAAAGAAGTTATTAAATGTTTCATATGGTCTGCAGCTCTAGTGGTGTGTATCTCACAGGGGCAAATTGTTCCAAGGCTGGATTCCTGGAGGGCTCTGCATTCACACTCACACATGGAACACTGAGCAGAACTAAGAGGGAGCAGGTGGGAGCTCCTTTAGGGCCCCAACTGTCACAGTAAATCCATGTGTCACAGGTATCAGCAATTAAACCTTCCCACTGCCTTCATATGAAGTACTGTAGATTTGGGCTGAATAATTGCCCTTTATTCTATCCTTGGATTCAATCACAGGGTAAGATGTTTAATGACTAATAACAATTGAATGAGATGTGATGGGACACCTCCAAAGAGAGAATTTACAGCTGCTCTTGGCAATTAAAAACACTAGAAAACATTAGTGTCAGAGAACATGACAGAATCAAGGCAAAAACCTCACCCCTGTACCAGCCACGAGTGCTCTACCATCCCTTCATCACCACTAGGAAATAACCAAAGTATTCTCAGGATATTTACAAATCACTAAGTTTGCTTAGGTTTGTGATTGATAAACTTATGGTAACAATAATAAACAGGGGCAAAAGTTAAAATAAACAAGGGATTTTATAAAAACAACAGAGCTGACGTTCATTTTACTTGTCCTTTGGTACTCAAATTTTTAGAGTACATTGATGTGTTTTCAAACTTTTCTTCACACCCAGAAATATTGATACACACAGTGGATTTCTTAATTGAAAGCTAAGACTTTCAGGGAAGCCTTTAATTTTTACAGCTGGTGCTTTCAGAGATGCATAAAATCTCATGACACCCCTGATAACCATGTCAGTGGTTGCCATCAGCATGACTTTCATTTCTGAGCACTGCCACAGTCACCACACAAAACTGCTTGAGAGTAGAAAAGCAATAACTAGGATTATAGGCCAAAATTTGCATCTCAGTGCTACTTTACAGATTTGCTGCCTAATCTGCACTGTGCTGGGATGTGTCCTGCACTCATGTGCAGCTCCTGAAGGCAGGAACTTGCAATTCTGGATAAAACCTGCAAACATCAATGATCAACACAACCAGGCAAGATGTCTGCTGCCCGTTCACTGGCACCCCACATTCTGCCACTGCCCCTTTACTGCCAGTAGACAGTGCCAATGCCACAGAAATATGTACAGGCAGCAGAGACAGCAGAGAAACTCAACATTAAAATAATTTCTCATGGCTGTGACTGACTTTTCTCTCAAAGAGCCCTAAATACACCAAACCATTACTGGTTGAACCCCATTAGGCAGGATAAAGTAAACCCCAGTGAGGAGCTGTGGGCAGGACTGGCCAAGCCCCCTGAGCCCTGTGGGGCTGTTCCCAGCACTTCTGCCTTCCCAGCCTTTTTTACCAGGTGTTGGAAAGTGTAGTCCAAAGGGGAAACAACACAAATAGCTAATGCTGCCCATAAATCCTCCCTTCAGCCAGAGGGCTGTTACCTCTCAGGGTTGTTTTCATTCCTTGGCATCAGCTGGGATACAGATGGCTGTGCAGTTACTCACTGCAGAACTAGGTCAGCAGCAGCACTGATATCAAGGAAAAATAAAAGTCCTGCGGTT
The DNA here is from genome assembly GCA_013397775.1 of Eulacestoma nigropectus. Lineage (NCBI taxonomy): Eukaryota > Metazoa > Chordata > Aves > Passeriformes > Eulacestoma > Eulacestoma nigropectus. The sequence goes on along the minus strand of VZTE01003879.1, from coordinate 29,325 downwards.
TAGCCACCAAAACCATCCAAGTAACAGCCGCCTAATGGACAAAATAATATCCCTGAGAGATCTCATCAACCCTGCACTTCACAGATGTGGCTGCCCTACCTAGTGACCACACCAGGGCAGAGGACTAAGGCAGTGTCATTACAGACACATATTGTTTTTTCACTAGAAACCAATAATTCCTACAGGAGTTAATCCTTCTGCATGACCTTATAACAAACATAACCAACTTCTTTTTTTTTTTTACATTGCCTATTATCTAGTTATTGGTAATATTTTGTAGAAGAAAGGTTAACAAAGTCACTGCTATTGTTCTAAGTCATCCTGATGTTCCATGGATCAAAGACAGGTCCCCGTGTTTCTTCAGTCCCTGGCTTAATACAGAATGTTCTGCAGCCAAAGCAACGTAGAGGAGTTTCCTTTCCTCATGCTTCTTCCAAGGCTGGTTTCCCAATTCTCAGCACTATAAGCAGTTGCAAGAACAGGGTTTTTGGCTGCAGCGTGGAGCAGAAGGAAGTAGCTGTATGCTGGGGAAGGCACACTTGCCCAAAACTACCTTAAATTGATATGGCTGCTTTTAGTCATGTAAATCTTCACTGGAGTTTTGACTGAATAAGGTTACATGATTTGTCCCTGGTAAAATAAATACATAAGGGTAGATCTTTAGGTGGGAAAAAATCAAATCATATCTGAAAGCCTCATTAGAAAAGTAAAAAAATATTTAGCCAACCAAATTTTGTTTTTTTCCATCTGAAACCATGTTGTGAGCACATTTAAGTACTACACCAGCAGTGTCTGGGCTCTTTGAACCCACAGGAAAATCTTCAGAGAATATCCTGTCACATAGCACTGGGACATTTTCACTTTCTGATTCAAGAGGCGGTACCAGCCTGGATAAGTGGTTTTAATTAATTTCACTGTTTAGTATTGTTTCTCAAAGCAGCTGAACTTCATTTCATATGGCTCATAGATCACCAGTTATCCCTGGGCCTCAGGGCAGAATCTGCTCAAGCCATTTAAATGGAAATGAGTCTGAGTTGTGCTGGGAGAGATTGCCTTCCCCTCATCTCTCCCCTGTGCACCACAACAGCCTTGCTACATCTCTAGTACTTGAACTCTGCTGAGCTGGTTCAGTTTGCTGATCCAGCAGAAGTTGATCAGGGTTTTTATTTAGTTTCCTGGTGGCTTATTGAGCTGAAAGAATTAACAGAGGAATTGAATGTCAGGAGAGAGAAGAGAGGAGAATGCTGCTTCTTTCAACGTCAAGGTTCTTTCAACATGAAAAGGAGTGTGGGCATGAAACATAAAAAGCATTAGGGCCTGTCCCTCCAGCCTGGGATCCCTTGAGCTCATTGCAGAGGCGTGTACCCGGAACATGGATGTGTATCCAGCACTCTGCCATAAAACAGAGATTTACCAGAAATCTGCATTGCGTCTGATAATGATTCCACACAAATCAATGGCAAAAGTTTTTCTTTAAATGAGAGAGCCTTCAAAAAAGTATCAGGGCATTTTGCTTGGGGAATGTGTCATTCATCAGAAGCTGTACGCTTTCATTTTCCCAGATATTTATAAAACCAGAATTTAAACACAACTTGTCACTACCTTAAAAAAATGTGTTCAGGAACCACACTTGCAGCCAGGTATTAAAAGAGCATAGAGTGCAAATAAACCGCTCCCATAGGAAGGGTGATCTGTTTGCTTCTTTAAACACTGTAAAATGCCAGAGAAATAAGAGAGAGACATCATGGTTCCCCTGGGGCAAGGGTCTGGCTGAAGAGCAGCAATGCCAGCTGCTCCCTGCTTTTGTCATCACGTATGTGCTGCTCTCCTCTGCACTTAGAAAAATAAATTCCAAGCGGAGCTCCTGACAGACTGTTGCTCCAGTTACAGAGCGAGGCAGCAGCCAACTCTCTGCTTTGCCTCACAACACTCCAGCACAATGGGGGCTTTGTTACAGAAGGCTAAATAAATCATGTGGTCATTAGATGTCAAAGAAAAAGGAGCATTACACGATTAAGTTCCAGGTACAGAGCAAGGCAGCTCTGCCATGGTCCCAGATAAACCAAGGTACAGCAATGAAGCCGCAGCCCAGCAATGGGGCTTGAGGCAAAAATTACTGGGAGACAACAGAGATACAGAACATGAAGATTTGGTTTTTGAGGACAGACTAATTCAGAAGAATGACTGACAACAGATATTTCTTCCTTGTGTGCTTCTGTTTTCTGCAGTGGAGCTTTTAAATTATAGACCCAGCAGGATCTGAACAATGTCTCTGCAATGTGGACTCTGGTTATGGACTCCTCATTCCTGGAAGTGTTCAAGGCTAAGGTTGGACAAAGTTGGAGCAACCTGGTCTAGTGGAAGGTGTCCCTGCTCAGGGGAGGCTGGCTGAAGCTAGATATCTTTAAGGTCCCTTCCAACCCAAACCATCCTGTGAGTCTATCAATGTAGCTTTTGAAAAAAAAAAAATCAGGCTGTCTCCCAATGCAACTTGAGCACATATTTTCACAAGTAAAAGCAATATTGTTCTAAAAATAAAATACTAAAAAGGGTCTCAGAGCACTCCAAGCAAACCTGGCTCATTAATGACAGAACATTCAGATGTGGTAAGTGGTAGTTTGGCCAGGAGTCTGGAAATGCCAGTTAACCATTGAAATTCTGGAGTTTCCCTGAACTTCAGAAGGCATTGGGATGAGAGAATGATATCAAAGCCATTTTACATTTAATATTTTTAGGAAGCACATAATTTCTTTTCTATGAAACTTCCCTGCTAATAAGAACCTTATCCTGCAAGCCATGCACAATGGAAATTTCCAAACAGCTTTTGCAAGAGTTTTCACTATGGAAAAAACTCAGAAAAAAATTTCAAGATGCTTTTCATGTGGTAAAGTTGCAAGTTATTAACAGAAAACAGGAAGCACACAAGGTGTCAGTTCTGAAAGTCCTATAAGGGGATATACAAGATGCTACAACTGAGCTTTGCTTTTCAAATTTGATTTTATATGTGTTAACAGAAGCAATTTTCCTAGATACACCATGTGAAATTCTATTAGTCTCATCTAATGATGACAATTGACTTACAAACCTGGAAAAAGTTTCTTTTTTGTTTAATATGTGCAAAACCCTTTTGTTTTACCATTCTGTTTTATACAATTTAAGCAAAATTACTTGCTATATATATATATATAAAGGTGCTTTGAACTCAACACTTCTCAGACATAGAGCTGAGGAAATCTCCTCAATGGACAGATTTGGGGCTATACAGCTGTTTATCCACTTTCATGCAGTAAGTCCAGGGCAAAAGGGAGCAAGTTGTTTATTTCCAATTCCCTGCTCTGTTGACCAGAGCAGATTTCCCGTGTTAGATAGCTGTGCCCCAGGTGAGCTTTGAGGGCATTGGCAGGGACACTTCAGGTTATGGTTGCAGATTCTTAAGCCCAAGAGACCCGAGAGTATCATGAGTAAACTCAAATTCCATTGGTGTGTTAGAAGAGGTTCTACTGAGCCTCCCAACCCCCTCCGAGACACCTTGGAAATACCATCAAAGCAATTCCATAGACCATGCTGCTTACCACGGATATGCATGAAATTGAGGTGTCTCCTCTGTGCTGGTGCTTGGGTTCTGCCATCGGGGAAAGGAGATCAGCTGGTGCCAAAGGAAGGGCAGGGAGGGACTGAGACATCCCAGAGTTGCTCACATCCATGTACTTCTAAGCTTGGCTCTGGTTCTGCATCTGTCAGATCCACAGGGCTGTTCAGCCCTTGCTGGGAAGTGCCACATGGCAGAAGCATTAACTGAGCTTCCCAAGGAACAGATGCTGCTTACAGAGAAAGTCAGAGTCTCCAGTTAATCAGCTTATTTCAGTCAAGGGTTTGTAGGAAATTCTCATGAGATTGGAACTGGAAACTCAAAATTTTGCACCGGTAGAAGCATGAGAGACGTGAACCTTGCCAGCCAAGATCTGCCTGGAATTGCTTTTTGGCATTGTCCATCACACACATCTTCAGTTTGACAAATGAATCAGTTAAGCAAGAATTGCTTCAAATCATATCAGAAATCACTTTTTCAGATTATTTACAAAATACTTGAAAGTACAGGATTTTGGTTTTGTGCCAGTTCCCCCCCCAAATTAACCCCT
>VZTE01003879.1:0-25114 GCA_013397775.1 Eulacestoma nigropectus | reverse complement strand
GCCCCCCCAAGGTATTCAAGGTATCCAAATTGTGTACATGGGCAGCAGTGTAACCAACAGCCAGTAACTTGGCAAGGGCTGCAAAACACTCCTGAAAGTGGGACACTTTATTTAGGCGGTTAACTCCTGCCGAGACCTCCTAGCAGTGCTGGAGGCAGCTAAAGCAGCAAACACGATGAGGACAGAACTCGTACCTCTCTGATCATATAATTAAATTATCTTGGAGCATCTACAAATGGTCTCCAGCAGCAGGGACAGGTGAAGGAACAGGAAGAGGGAGGCAGAGACGGGAGCAAATTGCACACCTGCCACAAGAACAACCACACTAGGCCTGGATTAGACAGAAGTATGAATTGTGTGTCCAATCTTAAACTGGAAGGATCCTTGAATGTATAAATCCCTCAGCAATGGGGGCTATGTGCCATTGTGGGGATCAGCCCAGCATGGATGAACAAGCATTCCTGGCACAAGCCAAGCTATTCTGGGCTGGAGAGCTCAACAGGGCAGCTTGGAGAACTGAGACACTGGTCATTTCTCAGGACAATTTTGACAGTGTCAGTAACTTAAAATTGCAAATGTTTGGGTTTCTGCAACATATGGTGAAAAGTAAGTAATTCTTGAGTCTTCTACAAGTGGGCCTGTAAAAATGGCTTGCAATATATATTTTAGATATCAGAAAATTTAACTGTAGCAATAAATATACAGCCTGGTGTGACCATTACAAACGCAGAAGAGCAGACCTCAGCAATTAGATTCACGGTGATCAGTCATAGAAGTCCGACAAACCCTTGGGTCAAACCTTTACATTTTACAGGCTCTGAGAGTGTCACAAAACTCACCTCAGAAAGTATTTTACTATCTAAACTGTTCATTTCACAACCCACAGAAAGGTTGTCGACAATCTAAAAATACGTATTTATAATTTTATATTAGTAACTTTTTTCCATACAAAAAACCCTTGCTAATTTATATTATCATAAAAATTATTAGCATGAAACATATGCTTCAAAGCAGGACTGATATTTTATGAAGTTCAGTGGACAGCTCAATGCATAATTACTCCTGGGCAGGTGAAGAGCAAAACGGTATTTTTTAATTCTGACCATACTCCTTTCCTGGTCTTGCAGAAGCCTGTATAGTAACTGGGGCAAGTGCAGAAAAGTTCATGATCCAAGAAATAATCTTACATAGTTCCATGCATGGAATGCTGCACCAAGAACAAACTCCCTGAAAGGAGAGACGTAATTTCATATTTGTGATGAAAACCAGAGAGGTCTGTTTATTCCTGAAAGGCTCTGAGTGTATCAGCATTGCTTCATATTTCCTCCTATTTTTTCTCACAAATGTTTATCCATCTGACTGGAGTATTCTAGCTGGAAATGTATGCATGTGATTTTTTTAAATCATCACATAAATGTTGCAGCTGTTCAAGAAGTCTCAGAATAACACACCGTCCTCTCAAGGTCAAAAAAAATAACCTGACAATCCTTTATGAAACAGGAGCTCTTTTCCTTTACAGTTCAGACTGAAGATCTGGCAAGGATCAACTATTGCCCCAAGTCCTTGGGTTTGACTTATTGGTGAAATCCAAGTATTCTGAATTTAAATCCCTGAACAATCACTTCGCATAAATTCACTAGAGACTCGATGTATTGAAGTTTCCATGCAGTCAATCCACAGCTTACAAAGCTAGTCTTGAAATTTCCTTTGTGTTATTTCTGAATTACCTCCTTTATAAAGAATTAAATCTTTAAGACTTAAATTTTTTTAGACTAAACTGCAGCTTTGAGAAAGGTATCTAAAGAGCTCAAGGAACCCTTCTGACAGCTCCTCTTCCCTCAAACTTGGCACTGACCAAACCAACAGCAGTTGCAGTGGGCGGCATGCGGGCACAACCTCAGGTGCTACAGCTGAGAAGAAGAGCACCTCACAGATCAAATCAGCTAATTCAGTTTGCTTTTACTGTGTGCCAGAGGATCTGTCACACAGTAAATACTCAAAATTTTGATCACCAATGAGAATATCACATATAATATTAATACAGAACTACACTGCAGACCCGTGCAGAATTGCCATCATTAGCTACGTGTGCCAAATCAAAACAGACAGTCCTCAAAGCATCTGTGAAATCACACACACGACACTTAAAGGTATGTTTTCTGTACGTAATTATTTGTGGAAAAGAGCAGTTTTTCCTTGGAAGGACAGTTTAAGCCTCAACAGAAGTAATTCCCAAGCCTTCCAATTCTAAAGTCATGCTGTGCAGTTTTTTACCCAGTTCTTCAACTTTTAATCGTTAAAAGGGGAAAACTCCCAGTTTAAGGACTAATATTGCCAAACCAAAGCAGATGCTGCTTCACGTTCTCACAAGGGATTAGAGCCTGACACTTGGTGTCACACCATGTAACAGGATACTGTTATCAAAAGGAAACCAAAGAACTCAGATCTTTGCAATTGAAATTTATATGGAAATACATCTGAAGAAACAATTGGAATTTAAAAGCTCTACAGTCAGCTTCTCCTAACCCTTTCATTTAAAAGACTAGACAGCACTTAAGATCTCTATATTAATTTAACCAGAACACAGCAATCAATTTTAACATTTCCAAAGAAGTTACTACAAAGTGATCAAGAAATTATGTATTCTTTTAAAGTCATGAGACAGGCTTTACAAATAAGAAGGTCTAGTAGTTGTGTCAATTTTTTGTCAACAATTTTTTTTCTATATTGACACCTGCTGACCATTTCTTCTGACTAGTCAGTTTTACTGTATCACAACTTTATGCATATATTAGTTGGCCAAATAAATCGAGCATTTCAGCCAGATCTCTTCTCCTTCAAGAATTTACAGATTAGGTGGATGTATTTTATCTATACATATGTCACATGTGTGTGTGTGTATTTCTGTGCCTGTATTTGTACACATACACACACATTTACAAAACTCCTGTTAGTACTGGACTGCTCATGTCTGCTGAAAGAAGCTTTCACAAACTTCTTTGGAGCAAAAAAAAGGTTTCTGCCTTTTCTACCATTTTAGACACGTGCAAGGAAATCAAGTGTCTAGAGAGTTGTACACAAGCATGAAAAAAGCCTCGTGTACTGGAATGATATTCTCTGTGACTACTGCCCAAGAAAAGAGGCCATGGGGTCATCAGGTCTCTGCCGTTTCATTCTGTAGGCCTCCATCTCCTCTTCTGTTGGCTCCCTGGCTTCATACTGGCTGTTGTATGGTCTCTTCCTCTCATCTAACTGCATGATTTCTTTGATATGGAGAAGTCGAGCCTCTTCTGCATTTAGTGCCTGAAATGAGAGCAAAGGGAGTAAAAAATTCTACAATGAAAGTTAAACAAAAAAACCCCAGCAACGAAGGATTTTCTTAGATTCTTGTATGATGGGCAAGGAGCAAGCACAAGAGTGAGATAAGTAATGCACATCTGTCTGGCCCACCCACAGCACATTTCACTTATTGCTCATTTTTTAGTATTTAACATAAAATGATGGTAAAATGCTATTTAGTAAACAAAACACTTTAATCTCTTTCCAAATGTCAACATCAAGTAAGAAACTCATAGGTTTTACCTAAAATATAATCATGATCTAGCAAGTACAAATGAATTGTTCATTATTTTTTGTTATATATTTGGGGGTTTTATTTTTAAATGCTTTGTCTTATCTCATTCCTCAAACTACTACTGTTGCTAGTGGAAAAGAAGCTGCATTTGTACCCTGCTTTAATTAACCATGGTTTTAATAGGTTTCTTCTCTGAACAGCCCGAGGCAGACTGCTGTGCCCAGGGGAGCACACTGCTGCTCAGCAGTGGATGGCTTGGGGTATGGATTTACTACATCAGCCATAAAACTGGGCCAAGCCTGGGATACAAAGTGCTAAGTTAAGATTTGACAGTGCCTTTGATCTCTCCATCTTTCTTCAATACACAAATCATTGTGTTCTGCAATGTATTCTATAGACCTACAGGTGTAATAGGCGCCTAGACATGAAATGTTCTAAGTCATCTAAATTAAGTCTTTCAAAACTAAGTATTTATTGAACGTTTGCCTGAGGAGTAGGGGATGTACTTTAGAACATCTATCAGCATTTTAAATTTGATTCAGCTCAAAATTAGCATCAAAGTATCCCATGGTGTATCACCAAGATATAAAATTGATGCTGTAAAATATGTCATGTTCCTTTTGCCACAAAGCCACTGAAGATTATAGTACACCTTTTTTAGTTTTTCTTGCTTCTTTTTGTCTTCACCCTCACTGTCAGAATTCGAGCTCTTCTTGTGCTGCTTCTTCTTTTTCTTCTCTTTCTGTTTCTCTTGGTGGATCTGTAAGGTGGGAAACAAGCTATTGTTAAGATTCAACTTGTCAACATTAATAATGCCCAAACCACTAAATCCAAACTTCTATTAATGCTATTTGAGAGCTTCGTTTTCAATTGAAATGTTAATGCTCTAAGAATGCAGTCTAGTAATTTTCAGGCTTATTATGACTCTACACAATCTTTTTATCTCTTAAAATGTTGAGGAGAAATATCTGTCTTCCCGAGTAAGGGAAACAGCCTACCTCCATCAATGTTTTGGGTTTTGTCACGTGTTCTTCCTGCCCAGGCTGCTCTTCCATTAAACTTGCTTCTGTATTCTATACAATAGACAAGACCAAGGATACCCTGTTACTGAGCACATTTGAAAGGGGAAGGACAAAAAACAAATCCCACAAATCCCTAAAAAACCACCCCCCCCCAAAAGCAAAACAGTCTAAACCTCAAGTAAGGAATATGAATGATTTTTAGCTTTCCACATGAATAAACAAGAGAATACTTACAGCAATTTCTTTCCCAGCTTCTCCTGTACAGTAGGAGTATTTGACAAAGGAGTGGCAGCACTTGTAACCCCACTTGCCTTCTTTCCAGTACGAACCCCAAATGCACTGCAAGAGAACACACCCACAGTTACTCCTGTAAGAGGCAGGCTGAAATTTACTCCTGAGCTGATATCCTAGTATGTAAATTACTCGAACAGTCTAAAAGGAAGCTAAACTAAGAGAAATACTTTTGCTATTTTACATGAGCCTTACAGGTACACTGTCAAAAAAGAGAACCACAACAGGATGTGGTCAATTCCTAATCAAAGTGGGAGGCAAATAGAGCAACTTCCACTTTAGTTTAGGATTGCCATGGCAACTCTTTGAATTCTCATCACAACTATGACAATTTGAAGCCTCTCCTTAGCAGAAAAGGGAGAGTGTCACAGTGAGACAGAAGAAATACATTTGCTGTATTAATTATATTGCACTGCATCCTAATATACCTCCAATGGGATGGTATTTAATTTTTTAAAAATTTTAACGTAACCTAGGACTTACTGTATGGTTGTTGATCTTCACATCCTCTTCATACTTAGAACAAGCAATAGCTTTCTCCTGTCCTTTGATGACTGTTCCATGCCTAGAATACTCCACGTAGTCTTCTGTTTGAGCTAACAGCAGTTCAGCTGGAGGGGCATCTAAATGTTCTTGTCCTCCATACTAAAATGCAAAACCCCCCCCCCTTTTATGTAGTTAAGCAAACATTTCAAAAACAGCACCTTTGGTACCTTGTGAAGAAGGCACAAAAATGGATGGAGATAGTTTAATCTTTAGTGAAGAGTTAAGACAGAAATACATAATCTCCTATGGCCACTGGGGTGTCTTTTGGTGTTTAGTTTTGTGGGGTTTTTTGCATGCATGTGGATTTTCAATGTATTCTTTCTTTGTTTTTGTTTTGTTTTATGCCTGGAGAATGACAACAATGATACTTCTCACTTAAGGCAGGAAAACTTTTCAGACCAAGTCAAACAGCCCTGGTACAACCAGAGCAATACTTCCTGTCCCCCTCCAAACTTGAATGTTGACATGGTTAGAATCTAAATGGATTATTTTGTTCTTTTTCAGTTGTCCAAGAAACATGTTGCAAAATATAAAATAAATATTTTTCTAGAAGACTGCACCCAAAACTTGAGTCAGAAAGAAATTCAGATTTCTTCAGTGGAGAAATTCTGACAGTTTAAGGGAAGAGCTCCCAATAATATAAAGAAATACCAGCAGACCTTCGAAGGTTCCTATACTAAATAATAAAATTCATCAAATGATGAGATAGTGTGTACAAATATAAAAATATTTTTAAGTCTAAGCTGCTGAGAACAGCTGATGCCCTCTCACATAGGATTAGTAATCTTATTTGTTCCCCAAGACCCAGACTTCAAACTCAACAGAATTCCTATTAAATAAACCCAAATGTCTATTACCTTCTCTAGGATGCTTTCTTTCTGCTGTGCCTTGAAATCTTCTTTTTTCACTTTGAAGGATTTATAAAGGAGCTCTAATTTTGTAGGGTCTGCTTGAAGATGAACTTCAGAGCCTTTGTCATAAGCCTCCCAGGCAAACACTGTGTACACAAGAGGGTTCACTCAATACTTATTCTAAAACTGATATACACATTCAAATTACATTCTTTAATTATGAAGCAATTTGAAAGAAGGCCTCAATCTATAGATTTAGTTCTCTTTTGCAAGAAAGCAGCATTGTTAAGTATCTTAAGTCAATTTCCTTCAAAAAACCCCAAACTCAAACCTCACTTACACTGAGTCTGTGCCATTGAAATGGTATTGCCTGTGTAGCGAACAAAGTTGTCACCTGCATAACCAACTCTGCAGAGAAGAACACAATTCTTAGCATTTGTAATATGATTTCCTCTTAAATACATAGAATTGCAACAGGCAACTAAAAATTCTCCTGTGTACTAAGAGTTAAGAACAGAAGGAGAAGAAGGTGCATTCAACTCGATACAGGAAATGAAAACTTACGGTCCCTGTAAAGTCATGAAAGCATTAAGCAGCCACTCAAAAGCCATGATGTCTGTGTTTACAGGGACACATGACACAGAGCTGGAGTTCTGTCTGATATGCCAAGCACTGCAAATTAAACTTGGATCTAGTTACACAATAAATATGCATAAACAGTCTGTGATATTCCAGCACAGTGATTCTCACTTCTGGATTTGTGACACTTCAATCCAGACCCAGCGTATTTGGCCGAGTTAAATAAAGCCTGGGACAGCTTTACTGCTCTCAGTAGAGCTGAGACAGTTGTGCACAGCCCTTGAAGAGATGAACAGTCAGTACATGAAACACACGCTGAGGATCAAATAATGCTAGCAATCCAATTCCCCACTCCTTCATCTTCCCAAAGCCACTCTGAAAAATTTACAGTCTGCAAAGCTGTGGCAGAAACTTAGATTCAACAAAGGTCAAACTATGACTTGAGAGAGAAGCAAAAGCATCCGCATCTGAAAAAAAGAACTGACTGGCATTACTCTAGCTAGGAGCAAGAAGAGGTAGAAAGAGCATTATTTGCTATCATTTAGGCACTGCCATTCTATTTTAGGCAGCAAGCTAATCCAATTACTGTTCTCTGAATACATGTTTTACTCACAAGCCTGTCTGCTCTGTACGTTCCCAGCACAACACAGGTCAAGTGTCTGACCCAGGGTTTAAGAGAGACAGCTGAGTGTGCAGCCAAAAGCCAGCCTACGGCACCTTTAATTATCTATTAGCTATCTGGACAATGCCAAAGCTTTCACACTTTTTCTATGCAGAATCCATTAACATAGGAGGAGATCTCACTCCTAATTCAAATATTTTTTTAGGTACCACAAACACACCACGCCAGTCTCCAGAACCAAGAAACAAGGGATTAAGTTTAATATCTGGTTACTGAAATACTTCACATAAATATAATTATTATTTATAGGCAGCACCTCCAGATGCAGCAGTGTCCTAGCCCTTGAACAGATAATTACACTAAACCATGGTCCACATGTCCCTGAAGATTAAGGGTCAGTCAGTATCACAAAAATACCAGTTTTTTAAACTAAAATGTGCTCCTAAATAAAACAGTTTTCTTCCATGTTTACTACTATGCGTATACATAACTGACTAGAGATTAATTAGCTAAAGGACATACAGGTAAAAGAAAATATAAAACTATTTATCTCATTTTTAAAAGTTTTGTTGGATATACAAGCATGACCCCATTTTAACTTACTCGTCTGGATTCTTGCCTGTGTTGGCATAAGGGTTCTCCCTCATTGCTCTTGTTTTGGGATCATAATAAGCAGAGTTTGGATCTAGATTCCTCAAGTACTAGGGAAAAAAAACAACATAAAAGATACTTAATATTTATGATTTTAAAAGAACTGAGGTTACTCCTGCATCCCCCAGTTTTAGATTTTTTAAGAAGTTCTATCTATGGATGACCTTGATGAAGTCATAACATGGGCAGGAATAGAACTGAGAACAGACCTTAACCTTCAAATCCCATGACCAATAAACAAAGTCATTAATAACTGAATGCATCATTTGTTGAAATCAACTCTCAAGAATACAGAAGAACAGAATCTGTACAGAATTCCTTACTCACTTTTGCAATATCTTCCCGAATACGTAAATTTCGGACTGTGATGCGTCTTTTAGAGTCAAAGTTCTGCCCAGGCATATCAATGTCATCTGCGTATTTGTCTTCATCTTCATCTTCACTGTTATGATCTCTTTCCTGAGGAGAAACAGAAAATTTCTAACTAAAAGAGTTCCTCCACTCTGGAGACATGTACAAGAATCTGATTTTAGTGGTTTCATCAAAATTCTGCAATCCCTTACAAGGTGGTACAGTTTACCTCGGCTTAAGTGTGCTCTCAGGCTAATCTAACATTCAACACTTCAGAAATACTCTTGTTCAAGGATTTTCACCTCCTTCTATGGAAACAGTTATCAAAACATAACTATGATGACATTAAGAAAACATTATTTCAGTTAAAATATACCACATGTTAAAATCTAGTTATGTACCTGCATCTCTAAGGTTTGACAACACATAGGAATTAAAACAAAAAGCCTCTTTATGAAATCCAGCAATCTCTGCCCAAAAGAAGAGGCGGACAGTGGCATGGATGCAACATTCAAACCCTTGTGCCACCCCTTGTTTTGCTGTTCCACTAACTATAGGTCCTTTCTTTGCCCATGGTGTGATGCAGTGGGTAATCATCTTACTGTCTGTGAATTTGATTCCTCTTCTCCCCACTGGCGTCTTGGGGAGTTCTGCAGCAAACAAAGAGCACATAAGCAGAGAAGACAAGATAGTGGAAAAAGGCAAGACGGCAGGGATACAAAGGGCAATCAAAGCAGAGCTTCATGGTGGATACAAAATACAATTTACCAGTGGCTCCAAATGCAGAAAAACTGCTACATAACACTCTAGGCAAAAGCTCTTAGCTGTCTCTGTGACAGACACGTCGGGGAACTTTTCACTGTATCCCCAACTAAATTTCTAATCCTTTGCAAGAACAGCAAATTCTAAAACTGTTGCTGTTATTTAGAGCTTGTTATGCCTTTGAACACTGAGGATTTACACTATAACATTTCATGTCATGTAAATATAACCAAGTTTCAACTCTGAAAGCTTAAAAAAGAATTAAGGAGATACGTATTCAAGAATTTAGTCAGGATTTACAGGAATACTAAGCATGAATCAGAACGCAGAATTTAAGTTCGACAAACACAGCCAGATTTTACTTTTTTAACCTGCTTAGTCTTTAACTGAAAAATATTTGGAGCAGTAAAGATGGGAACACCTCTGAGCCCTGGAACATGGAGCAGCAACTGGCCAGCACTGACTATGCAAATCAGTCTCAGTCCTCTTCCTCAGAGACAGTTCTTAAGTTTCAAACACACTTTTCTTCTTACAGCTCTATTCTATACGCAGTAAGTATACAGAAGCCAACAGTGTTTGCTTCATAAAACAGGTATGAAAAGAGGACGAATCTCTTCCATTGGAAAGGTCAAAGCACTGTAGTTTGGGCTGGGTGGCAGACTGAGCTAACTGTGCCATCTAGTGACAACCTGCGAGGGGACAGCACAGCCTCGGGAAAACAGCCTCTGCAAGGAGGCTTTAAAAAACCTCCTTCTGACCAGTAGGAGTCTCTATTTTTTCCCCATTTTGTAAACTTAGAATATAATCAGAAATGCCTTTTAAAACTAGAATTTTATATCAAAGATTATCAATATAATCTATAGTCTAAGAGAAGCTTGCAGAACTTAGTGGAAGATGCAAACTCTGCAGTTATACACCAGAGGGAAATACATTTCTCAGCCTTCAAATACCCAGAGACACTGCAAACAGTCAGAGCAGTGACTTAAGAAGAAATAAATTGGTTTATGATAAAGAAAATAGCTTCCTATTCCAATTTATATTAAGCATTACTAAATCAATGCACAGGCATTACCTCAGTGCTAGTCAGACCGTAACAACCTTTAAATACAAGAAACACATTTCATTATATGAAAAACAATCACTACATGGAAAACAAGCTCTTCTGTCTCAAAATTCCATGTCATTAATTTTAGCAATAATAACAACCACACAGAATTTCTGCCCATAAGTGGAACACAAAGCAATTCGCATTTGAAAGTAGATGCTTCAAGGTCTTGAGTGTGACACAGAACATGCTGGTGGCTAGGAAAACCTTTAAATTACTGAAGGGCATAAAACCCAATAGCAGACCCTGTATAGGGAGTAGAAGAGTCAGAAAGCAGAAATTAGCTGTTGTATATTTATTCAGCCTAAGCAAAAATAGATTAGGTAACTCTACATACCACTTGCTCCAGCTTCCCTGATGCCAACTCTTCCTGAAGTTTCTGGGCTTTCAGTGTACGTTTGGCCTGTGCAGCATGAAAATGCACTTGTTTAAATATTGCTTTTTAGCACCAGGTCTAATATCAACAGAGCACATTACAAGTGTCCCTCCTCCCAGCCCAGCCACACCAAACACTAATGCTCTTCCCAGTAAACCATAGCATCTACGTACCAAATCAACCTTGGAATATTCCTCGACAATTTTGATGTGCTCCTCTGGGTTATAAGCATTCCACCGGTCTCGCTTCCCATCATAATCAAACATCAGCTGAGGCTGCACATGTTCATCTGGGGCAATATTCATGCCTGTGTATTTTGCTCCAACTTTCCTGGGTCTCTGAAAGAAAAAAAAAGATGGTTAGATCAGTCCATTAGGTTACTCGCTCACATATCCCTTTAAAAATACTATCAATCAAGCTCCTCTAAAGCAAGTTAAATTCAGCACTGTAAGCCTGTGGATTGTAAATAAATGCAAGTAGTTCTGCATTTTTATGTAGCAAAACAGACTCCAAACTCCATACATTCTTATTCATATTTTCTACAATTAAGAAAGAAATTAAAACAGCTTCTGGGGGTGGCTTCTAGCTGAAATGAAGCAGAAAGACACAGCAGCACTTGAGTTAATGCAATTAACAAGAAAATAACATTTTCACCTGTTATTTCAGATCTTATTACAAACATAATTGATGGATGACACACTGAATTGTATCACTTTTCCTACATAACAATTTCTTTAGAAATTTCTAGGCCATCTCTCACTACTTGAAACATTTTTCAAAATAACTTTTCCAAACCCAGTATTTCATCTATAGCCAGCTATTTTTCACTAAGATTAAAATTCCCATGGCTTTCAAAGCCATTAAGACACGGACAAAAGTGAAGTTTACCTCCATGCAGTCTTTCTTTTTGTGTGTCAGTGCCCCGCAGTTCTCACAGGCTCCTCTGCGGTACTTCGTGGCCACAGCATGCTGAGAGGAAACACAACAGGCAGCGCTGGGGACACTCTGGCAGATTCACAGAAGTGTTCCCAATAACAAGTTTGTATTTTCAATACCACTCAAGTGTGAGTGCCCTCCCCAAAGCCCAAACACGTGTTTTGATTATTGCCAGACACTGTGATTTGCCTGCTGAATAAAAATTCCTGCCCCCCTCAAAACCACATAACCAGAAATCTCCTCATGTAATCAACCCAAATCTTTATTTCATGAGAAAAACATTTTGCATACCTCCTGAACTCCTCGTTTGTACCAATCTCCAGAGGAGTTATACTGTTTCTGCTTCTCTGGCTGAGGTCTCTGATGCTTTAGTGTGGGTCTTTTAGAAGGATCTATGTACCATGGTACTGAGGAGATGTACTGAGGAATATGAGGGTTGATATCTCTGTAAAAGATGTTGTGCAATGAATGCATGGCATGGGGAAAACAACAACTTAGTCTAACAAACAACCTTCACATTAAAGTTCAAGTGCCTTAGGAGTGATAATAAATAACGAAGTTGGTACAAGGCACTGCAAAATAAATTCTTAGTTTGATAAACAAAGACTTCGAGATTTTGTTGCCATCTAATTCACCTAAACTCCTGACTCTAAATCAAATGGCTTATTCTGTGTAATATTACTGAGCAAAAAAAAATAGCAACATTTCTCATAAGTAACAAGCCCTGTAAAAGCAAGAGAGAGAGGCAACAGATGAGGTACACAGTAAAAGACCTCCATACTATGTTTTGCTCAGTTTTAAAATACCACTTGTAATTAGCTTCATGGATTGGACTTTTTAGCAGAACTGTCAATAGCTGACAGAAAGTAAACACTGAACCTACATTTTTCTAGAAAATATCTGATGACTGGAACATTAAAAGACAAAGTTCAACTATTTACTTCTACAGCAACTCACACTGAAATTGTGCATTACCCTGAGAGTTCTTCTATAACCACAACAGGAAAAGACATTTTTACTCAGCAGCTTTAGAATAACCATAGCTTTAGTAAAACTTACTTTCCTTTTTCATCCACTTCAGCAGGTGCATTTCCTAGTTTTCTCTGTTCTTCTAATTCTTTCTTTTTCCTCCAATCTTCCCTCATCATCTTCTTTGGTTCCTCCAGGCTCACATCATTTGCCCCTCCTGTAGGTGGGGCGTTCGCTACCGCACCCGAGGCCATTTTGGCTTTTTCCCCTAGCAGAAAAAAAATCAAAAGACAAAAGAAAAGCCTTACAGAGCAATACTCTCTGACATCGCAACACTTGAATGTGATTTTGTGTCACCCAGTGAAATGAGTTAACCCCGTATTATGCATTCCTGACATACCTCCGTCCTGAAAAATAAGCCTCACTGCTGAAAAAACAAAATTACCTTATTGGTAACGTAAGACTTGGGCTTGCGCGTACCCCGGAAGAGACGCGAGAGAGAGACCGCAGGGAAGCAGCGCCAGGCCCGGGCCCAGGCCCGAGCGGGGGACGCCAGCACTTGCTCAGAGCCTGCAGCAACCGCCCTCTCGGATTCGGATTCGGATCCCCCTCCCGCTCCCGCTCCCTCACCCCCGTTTACCTGCGGGGCCGCAGCGCCGCCCCACAATGCCCCGCGACTCCGCTCACTTCCGGGGCGGAACCGCTTCCCTGTGCCTGCCCCGCCCCGAAGCTCGCGTGCGGCGGCGCGCGAGCGGCGCGGTCAGCCAATCGGCTGCCGCGCGTGAGTCGAAGCGGCCAATGGGCGGCTCGGGGGACGTTTAAAAGCCGGCGCCGTTGGTGCTTGGCGTGTTCTGAGGCGTTTGAGAGTGCTTTGGGTTTAGTGGGTTCGGCCTTTCCTTTGTTGTCGCTTGGTGAGGTGAGCTGGGCTGGGGGGGCGGGCGGGCCGGCTGGCCGGTCTGGGACTGCAAATCTTGCTTTGGCTTTGTGCCAAAAAGCTGTATAAAGAAAAGGATTTTCGCCCAGAGAAAGGCAACAAAGCTGGGGAAGGGTTTGGAGCACAAGTCTGATGAGAAGTGGCCGGGGCGGGGGGGGCTCAGCCTGGAGAGGAGGAGGCTCAGAAAAGGTCTTATTGCTCGCTATAACGACCTGAAAGAAGATTGCAGCCAGGTGGGGATTGCTGGTTACCTGGGAGAAAACACCAACAGGACAAGAAAAAATGGCATGAAGCTGTTCCGGGGGAGATTAAGGTTGGATATTAGGAAGAATTCCTGATAGAAAGGATGGTCAGACATTAGAACGGGCTGCCCAGGGAAGTGGTGGAGTCACCGTCTCTGGAGGTGTTTAAGGGAAGACTGGATGTGGCACTCACTGCCATGGTGTGGTTGGCATGGTGGTGTTTTGGTTGGACTCGATTATTTAGCGATTTTTTTCCAGCCTCACTGACTGTGACTCTTGAGTTTTCCTGCAGAGCTCTTTAATGAGGAATTGCTTGCTCTGCTGTGCAATGGCAGTGATGAGCACAAGGCAGGAGCACTAATAGTGCCTTCAAACCTGAGGGTCTTTAGCTGAACTGCTGTGTAATGGTGGGAAGTAGGCATTTGTTCCCTTTGTCTAGAGACCAATATGTGATAGCTCTGTTGTTTTTAATGGGGCTTGCTTAAAAAGTGTGTTGTGATGAGACAAGTGACAGAAATTGTTTTCCCTTTTTCCTCTATGGACTCTACAGGGTAGTCTTATCAATCTGAAGATGGCAGCTCTGATCTTTGTTGATCAGGAGAATGGTGAACTTACTGCTTCCAAGAGTCAGCTCAAGCTTCCTTCAGGATCTTGTGCGTATTTGCTGCCCTAAGCCAGTAAGGGATTAAGTGAAGGTCATAAATCACATTTTGTTATTCACTGCTTTTAATGGTAATAGTTTTCTATTCATAAATCCACTTACCCAACCAATTCTTCCAAGCTCATCAGTTAGTATAACATTGAAGATAACTCTGTGCTTTTGTTGTAAGTGTAGCTTATGGGTTTTAAGTAATTTCCGTGACAACTAGTTTTCCAGCATGTACACTCGCTTAAGCAAGGTATAGGGTTGCTGAAGTTTGCTTTTTTTCTTCCCCCCATTCCAGCAAAAGTCTTAGTTGAAAGAACACAAATTAACACTCCACTTCCTAAAAAAACAATCAATACTTCTCCAGTCACATCTCGCTCTGTCAGAAAGGCTCTTGGAAATGTGAATAAAACTGAAGGAGTCACAAGCAAGATGGATAAGAGAAAACAGAAAAATCAGCCTTGCACTGTGAACAAAGTGAGTACAACACTCTGGGGAGGGGAAATCCATAATTTACCTGCTGTTGTGGCTTAACTCTGACATAATTAAGTACCACACAGCTGCTCCCTCACTCCCTCCTTGATGGGATTGGGGGAGAGAATTGGAAGGGTGAATGTGAGAAAAATCATAGGCTGAGAGTAAGGCAATTTGCTAATTAAAATCTCAAAGAAAAACAAACCAATTCCTTGCCACCAGTTGATTAATGCTGTGCCAGACCCAGAGCAGTGGTAGCCCTGCTTTCCCACCAGTTTTCCTTGCTGAGCATGTCATGCAGTATGGGATATCCCTCTGGGCAGCTGGGATCAGCTGTCCTAGCTGTGCGTCCCCAGCCCCCTCACTGGTGGGGTTGTGAGAGGCAGAGAAGGCCTGGACTGTATTAAACACTGCTCTGCAATAGCTGAAAGAGCTGTGTGTGTCAATGCTGTCTTCATCATGAATCTAAAACATGGGTTCATAAGAATTGCTAGGAAGAAAAATAACTCTATCCTAGCTAAAAGCAGGGCACCTACATAGAGAAAATAGTCTGGGTTAATGTCTTGTTCACATCTTAAGAGTTACCTGTTCTAGTGCAGTCATCTCTTGCTGCTATATATAATACTGCACTACATAAAGTCAGCTGAAGCATTTGCCCATCTCTATCTTATTTGTGTTGAAGGTAGTAGAATTTAGGCCCGAGAGAAGTATGACGTGTATGCTTGTCTGTAGACCTGAATAGCACAGGAAAGCCACTGCAAACATTCTACAGTAGCTCAAATAATGTGACTTCCTCTTTTTATGACTAACAAAAAGAGTGGATTAGAAAGCTGTCATACAGTGGCTGAAGAAGATTGGCCAGAAATAGAAAATATGTTTCCATTGGATCCTCAAGGTAAGAACTATTGATGTAATTATTAAAATTAACAATAAGGCTTTCATGAGTGTTGGCATTGTTGTAAAAGTTTGTCCAAGCTACTGTGGCAGACAGGCCAGCATTGCATTTTTTCTGAGTCCTTTCTGAAACATAAAGGTGCTTGCTGCTTCTGAAATATTTAAACGAGGATGAGATGGTATTTCTAACAGTAATGGCTGTGCCTCAGATGTTATTCTGAGTCTCTTATTGTGGTGACAGGAAACAAGTTCCAAATAACCACATATTAGCTTCTTAGTTCATTAAATAGTGACTAGTAGACAAGTATTCAAAGGAATATAGACAAGTGTGTCAAGATAATTTGTAACTGAAGAGATTCGTACTGTAGGATATAATAGTTGAAAAGAAACTTCTAAAGCTGTTCTTAGGCCAGCCCCATTGTAGGTATTCTATCTCAGTCCTTCAAAGCGTGTCCTTAAAGCTTTCCTCTTCATGTGGATGTAAGTGTGTGAAAACTACTGTGCCAAAGACTTCAGTGTTGATGAAACATATGTGCTTTGCTTGCTGGAGTTACTAATTGCTTTACATTATCAGTTCTATTAGGCAGTCTAGTGTTTTCATCAGGGTTGGTGTATGGGATTTCATAGACAACTAAAAGGTGTAACTGCAAATAAATACCCCATCAGAGGAGACTTGTGTTGTTTTAGATTGGCTCCCATTTCATTTAGTCTAGAAGAGTTTGCAGCTTCCCAGGCTACTGCACACTTACAGTCTTTCTCAAACAGACTTTGAGAGTTTTGATCTTCCTGAAGAACACAAACTAAGCAATATCAACCTGTGTGGTGTTCCCCTCATGGTATTTGAAAGGACATATGACAGATGTGTGAACATGGTTCCTTCACCTGTGAAGATTGAAGAGATTTCATGGGAATCTAGTAAGTGGAAGTTTTGCATGATTTTCAGTACACACAGTGCTCATCAGTGGTTTGGGCAAAAAGCCAGTTGGCTATAGCAGTGACTTGCTGTTGCTGTCTAAACTACCAGAGCAGTGCACCAGTATCAAACAGCTTCTGCTGTGTAATTGAGCTCTATGTACCTGGCCAACCCTGCTAGTTGAGGCAGTGGTCTCAGAATGGTGGTGTTGACTTATGGCTTAACCCAGCTGCAACCAAGCACCACACAACTGCTTACTTGCTCCCCAGCTGTGGGATGGGGAAGAAGTCAGAAGAGAAAAAGTGATAAAACTCAATTCTTGGAGATAAAAGCAGTTTTGACAACTAAAGCAAAAGCCATGCATTTAAGAAAAGCAAAACAAAGAATTCATTCCGTTCCCATCAGCAGGAATCCCCACAACAGCAGGGCTCCATTACATGCATGCATGCTTGGGAAGACAAGTGCCAGAACTCCAAATGTCCCTCCTTCCCCCAGCTTTATCTGCTGAGCATGACACCATATGGTCTGGGATATCCCCTGGGCCCCTTGGGGTGAGCTGTTCTGGCTGTGCCCCCTTCCAGATCCTTAAGCACTTCCGGCCTTCTCACTGGTCGGGTGAGGAGCAGAAAAGGCCTTGACTCTATTGCTGAGCAGTGCTCACACAGCTAAACCATCCCTGAATTATCAGCACTGCTTCCAGCACAAATCCAAAACACAGCCCATACCAGCGACTGCGAAGAAAATTAACTTTACCCAGTGAAAAGCAGTACACTGAGCAATATTTTGTAGTGCTTTGCAAACTGATCAGTTAGGTGGCATTAGCTTATACTATGAAGCAGTATTTACCTTGCTTATTCAAGAGGTTTATGCTGAGCTACTGGGAGCTAGCTTATGTTAGTGTGCATTCTGAGTTTGAGAAACTGATTTGATTTTTTTTCTAACTTCTAGACTTGCTACAATCAACTGCTGACTTCCTTGCTACCCTGAATGAGATCATTGACATGCCGCCTCCAAATTATAGTGTTTAATGTGTGCTCTGAAGTTTCTTTTGAGTTCAAATTTAATATAGTTCTGTATTTCAATAAAGGCTAGTTTAATCTATATACTGTTGTACTTGTCCTTTTTCAGTGAGCCCAAGATGTAGGTAGTAAAATAGAGCTTTGAGAAGGAGGTTATCTGACAAGCAGGTAAAGCAGAGCCTGGATAAGTTTCTAAGCAAGGCTGTAATGCAGTTATTACCCATGTCCAGGATTTGGTACCTGCTGGTTGGAGTGTGTATGGTTGTGATAGGTTGAGATCCTTCTGACCTTGCTGCCTAGCTTGATCCATTAAACATGCAAGGGTTTGAACCAATTTGTATATCTAGTGTAAAGTAAGCACTAGAACTGGTACTCTTCTGGTGTTTTTCCTTTGAACTAGTTTGCTCTTCACAGTGGCTGTCTAAGGTGGTGTATGTTGGGTTCCCATGCAGCTATAGACTACTTTTTACAGAAAAATGCCTGTAACTAAGGCACCGAAACTGGTTACACAGTGCCATCACGTGACCTCTTCGTAGGCAGCCACACAGGTAAAAACACGTTGGTATGTGAGGCCCCAGAGAATGGTGGTATGAGACACAATATGGGTATGACATTAAATTAACATAAATTCAGGTAGTAACTTTGTACGTACAAACAGACATCTCACTGGGAGAGAGACACTAGTACTTCATATGTGTTGTGGCAGTTTATCAGGATGAAATGAGATCTTTTTTGTTACTTTGAAATATTCACTATGATCAGGAACCTAGATCTCTTTGTACAATCAAGTAAGCCTTTTGTGCCGTGTCCACTTCTGTGTGTACATGCACTTTAAAACATGCTTATAGAACAAACTGAACAACTTTGCATAATATTTACAAAGGTAATTATTTCAGATTCACAGGCCTCTTGATACTGATAGACTTTAATCTTGGAGTTCAAATACTTGTTATTTGTGGGGCTGGTGGAATGGGCGTGAGGAAAGATGGGGTGAGTCAGGCTTGGAAATATTGGTGGTCTGTCTGCATGGGGATGAATGCTGCTGTGGTGTAGAAAATAAGATGGTAGTGGTCAGAGTAACTAAATTATTTTTGCTACAGTAAACCTCATCTCAGGCTTTTTGTTCTCATTAGGATTTCTAGCTAATGCAGGTCAAAGCTTTTGCTTTTACAAAGCTTAATTTTGTAAACATTCATTTAAAAGTTCCACTTGTTTTAGCTGGCTTTTATTTTCCTCATTCCATTTACTTTTCAACTCCTCTGACTGAGGTTGAAGGGAAATGCACATTCCTGAGACTTTCTGGGACAAAGCTGTGGTGAGACTCCATCTGTGGATGGAGTTTCCGGCTCTTGGTGACTCCCAAGAGCTCACAGTCACGAGGCACTGTTTTCTCATTGGAAAATGTGAACTCATGGCCTCAGAGCTGCAAGCCTGCTCGGTGTTAGCCCTTGAAGTACTGACACAGGAACACTGCAAATTTTGTATTGCTTCAGGTATGTGTTAACACTGACTTCTACTGGTGACTTAAAAATCAACTTCCTTCACTGCTTTAATGTTGATATAACACACGCAGCTCTTTATACTTACCAAGTTCTGTTTTCTCTTGAGGTATTGGCAGGAATAGATGCAACTTGAGTTCAAAATGCTGTTTGAGTGCTTTCGTCCACAGCAGTAGTCTTACTAAAAACTGCTTCTAATGTTTGGGTTTACTTGCTTGTTGCTGTAGAGCCAGGAATGGAGACATGTAGCAACACACAAATCCAGTGAAGGAATGAATTATTTATTAATTTTACAATCATTTTTATATAGTCTAGTTCCATTCACACACCTCCTAGGGTGATTGGTTTAGGTTCTATCACATCCACGGTAAAACATTTCTCAGTGTACCATAAACAGAACTTAGCAAAACACCAGATGTGACTATCATCTGGATAAACTATCTTACTGTTTTCATATCTTGTGTGAGAAAGGAAAGGTTCTCAAAGAATTAATGCAAGAAGCTGGAAAATTCATCTGCTAGCAGCATTTCGGTATCCACACTTGCTTGATCAGTTTATGCTTCCTGCAAAGATCTGAGATATCTGGGATTTAAAATGCATGGCTGTGATGAAAATGAATGCTTGTGTGGTGGCTTGGCCTCAGTTTGAAGGAGCCTTAATAGGCCTCATGGGTACACGATTGGGAGCTCAGCATTGTAACAAAATGCACAGAGCAGGGACCTTTTCAGTTGGTTATCACTCTGCAAAGGAACTAGTTCTGTCTGTGAGAGTCACTTTAAACCCTTACCTGAACTTCTGTAAGGAGAACTTGGAGATGCACGTGAAAATAATCTCTTAGCAGGCTCAGTAAAGTTACTTCAGTGCACATCAGATAATCCATCCTGTGTGCAGTGTTCTGGCAGTGGACGGCACCACGGTAATAGCCTTGTTAGAGCTCCTCCTCCTGCAGCCTGAAATCGGTGCCGTGGTGGTGCTTGCCTTTGGGTACCTCGCACACAGTGCCGGCAGCTGCAACGGCTTCGTCACCTCATTAACGTCACCTCATTAACGGGAAATTGAGGATAAGAATGGGCACTCTTACTCCGTGACTACAGGGAGTAGGCCGTCAGCCAAGCGCTTTTTATCTTCCATTGTTTAAAAAGAACAGAAATGAGAAGCCTAGACGCAATTGGTCTCTCTAGGGTTAGCAAAGACATGAATCTCGTACCTCTCAGTTTCACTGCAGTTTTACTGATGCTAGCAAAATACTGTCATAGAAATACAATAATACCCTCCTAAGTATCCCTAGAGTGATGCTTACTGTGCTCTGAGAGACTCAGGCACTGACCCCCTCAGCATGTCTGTAATGAGGTTTATATACAAGTTATATACAAAGTATATATTTAGTAACTGGTCGACTGGGATCTAAATGTGTGTCAGTTCCCAGTTATTTTTGTATATAACTTTGCAAAGCATGAGAGAAAAATGTTTTTGATAAATTTACTTCTAACTGCAGTCTGGGAAAAGGTAAAAGCGTGGTGGGCCCGTTGTGCTCAAACGATCTACAAAGTTAGAGGAGAAAAAGTTATAAAATGGCCACGATGTGTCCTTGCTGTCAAATTATGAAGAATGCCAGGATGACAAAGGAATGTGCACACAACTTACTGGGGGTGGGTGTTTTGTTACCTCTAAGAGGGGAGGTAATCTCTCCCAGTTAATGAAGTTGGAGGGAGGTTCCTGGAACTCTTGGTAGTTGAATTTGGTTTTTTGTACTAGCCTGATTATTTCCATTAACCATGTGGATGGTGGAGCCTTTGGAGGACTTCAGATGTTGTTCTTCAGTGGCTTAGATTGGGCTTTCTTTCAGCATTGCAGCCCAAAATATGTAACTGAAAGGAATGAGAGACTTGTCTTTACAAACAAGCTCTGGGCCTGCTGGTAGATGGAATTAGCACTGAGAGATAAAGGGAAACAATGAGAAGGATTCCACTGATTGATGAATAGAAAGAGATTTGTCTCTACAAACAAACTGTACGTCTGCTGATAAATGAAATTGGATATTGAGAGATGAAAGAAACAAGGGGAAAACCATAAAATTCAATGATAACTAAAAATAAAGGGTGTCAGGAAAATTAATCCACAAACACCAGAGGTTTATGTCCAAAAAGGAGACAGAGGAGTCCCGTTACTTTATTCGAATAAAGGGAGAGATCATGGGGCATTCCCCTGGGGTCTCTCAAATTTTTGGAGGGCGCAGCCTCCTTTTTATCCTAATTTCCCGGCCGCATTTCCCTCTCTCTTTCCCCACTGGCTGAGGTACTCGAGAGGTACAGACTTCCCGGAACGCCTAATACCTAAGGTTCCCTTCCCTTTGGCTGCAGTCCCTCCAGGGTGTGCCCGCTGTGTCATGGGCTTACCCATGGCCAATGCCTTGAGGTGCTCCAGCATGACCTCATGCACAGACACTGATGCTTTAAGGTGCACCTGCTGCAGTGTGGCTTTATCCACAGCCACCAATGCCTGATGTGTATGTTACCTTCTCCAGCGTGGGCTTATTCTTGGTCCACACTCTCTGCAGAGGTGTGCTTGCGGTGGCACAGACGTAGCCCCAGATGCTTTGAGATGTACCTGCTCTGGTGTGGGCTTATTCACAGCCACAGATGCTTTGGGGTGTCCTGCTCCTGCATGGACTCATCCACAGCTCATGGTCCTGTGGACTTGACTTCACAGTGGAGTTCCAGCCTGTCCAGTACAGAACCACAGGAATGTAGTGATGCCCTGGCACTCTGCCACCCCAGGCATGTGACCATGGCTGTTATCAAAATGTTTCCAGACATAGCAGAGTAAGATGATGATAAGCAGTACAGTGCTACAGCAAGCAGTGAAACCAAAAAGCAGCTACTACTAAGCATTAGACTCTAATTAACATTAAGACAAGTGAAAGAAATAAGATGAATTTGTCTTTACAAACAGACCATGTGAATCTGCTTGTAGGTAGGGCTAGGAACTAATAGATAGGGAAGCAACAGAAGAAACTCTCAGTTCTAGAAAATGTTACTAATCAACATGGACTGTTGCTCAGCAAAGGGCATGTTAAATTCCTGAACTTTGAGAAAAAGAACAAAGACAGAATAATGATAATGAAAAGGTTTTTTCTTTCTTTTATATAACAAAAGGGGGGAGTGCATATTAGAGGGGGGCATAGAGTAGGCAATTGGGGAAGTCTGTACCTTCTGAGTACCTCACCCAGTGGGGAAAAGGAAGAGGGAGATGCAGCCAGGAACTTAGGATAAAAAGGAGGCTGTGTTCCTGAACAGTTTCAGAGACCCCATGGGAAATGCCCATGGCCTCTCCCTTTATTAGAATAAAGTTACAGGACTCCTCTGTCTGTTTTTTGAATATAAACCTCTGGTATTGTGGATTAATTTTCCTGACAAAATGGGAGCTTGTCTGGGATCCTTCCACTCTCTGGGGGCGGCAGGCAGCAAGTGGAGCTGAAGGCACACCTCACCCAATTTCAGTGATCAGCTGCCTTCAGTGGCAGCCAGCACCAGAAGATTGATTAGACTGTCCAGGAGACAGATGAGTGGCAGACCATGGAAGTCTGTGAAGAGTCCGCAGGGGAGGACCGCTGAAAATCTCACTGATGAGCAAAATGAGATCTTCGGGGAGTAAATCTGAGACGGCAGCCATGGAGGGTAGCACAGGTAAAGCCAGGAAGGGGTCCCAGCAAAAGGGATGACGATCCTGAAATATCCTCAAGAGTCCCCTGAGAGAATGTTGAGGTAGTTTATACATTCTCCCAGAGGTAGTAAGCACATGGACACCCAAGGGGGCAGTACGGGAAAGTCAAGAACGGTCTCGACAATCCATGTCCAGGAGGACAATAAAGGGAGTCAAGAAGCAGTCTCAACAACAAGGGACGGATGGTGTTGGTATGTTGGGAAAGGATTGGTTGAAGAGGAGTGTGGAGGAATATGGTTAAGGCATGTAGCAGGCAGGAGGCATTTATCCTCAAAATTTGCTAGCTGATCCAGGGCCAGCTGCAGGTTCTTTGTATCCCTGGCTTCCCGGACAGGGAAAACAAGAAAGTCAGGATTTAAAGATGTTTCTCTGTGATGGGAAGAGGCAGGACTAGGCATGGAAACGTGGGACTGAGAGCATGGGCTGGAGGCCTGTGGGGAGGTGCAGGGCCAGGCCAAAGCTGTGGGGCAGCCGGGGCTTGACATCGGGCAGTGCCTGACCCCACTGCCACGCCGGGCAGGGGTGGCAGCGGCCCCCCAGCCCCCATGAGGATGCGGGACGCCCTGGCCACCTGCCCAGCCCTGTGGAGTTGCCAGCCGTGCCCGCTCGCCCGCGGTGGGGGGGCGTGTTTGGACACCGCGGCAGGACGGGGACCGGCTCTGGTATACAGTGCATGGCAAGGAGGGTGAGGACTGACAGGGGGGTAAGAAGCATGGCAAGCAACACAACTCACCCCCTTCTGCGAAGAAAACACTTCATTAAACAGTAACTAAGAACAGGTACCGAGATAAGCTCGCGAACCCAGCAGCAAGGCAGAGTCCCGAAGCGGCGCGTGTGCAACGCCGGGTGCTCTCCCTCACCAGCGCAAACAGGGCAGAGGACCCTGGGCGGGGCTCCCAGTCCATTTTTATGTCCCAATCCTTAATGTCCACTGGTCAGTTTTTGGATTCTCCACGCCATTGATCCATTTCTCCTACTGTGGTTGGCTTTTTTCCAGGGTTCATTCTCATCCAATCATTTCCCCAGGGTGTCGCTGATTGGCCCTTTTCTCCTCCAATCCCTGCTTCCGATGACATCACTCTCGTCGCCTGGATCCATCTAGAAACCCCCCTTTGCACTACAAAGTTACACCTGGTACACTGTGGCCAATGCAATAACCGCAAAATGATTAACATGGGAAACTTCAACATGCAGAACATTAACATAGGGAGCATTAACATTGAAAGCACTACCCCCGTTAGCTCCCAAGAACCCCACCTTCATTCATAACAACTCCCCCCTCTTATCTTTTGATCGGGGTTCGCCCTCATCAAGAGGATAGAATCACACTCATTTGCTTTCGGTGTTCCCATATAGGTCCCTTAACTTCTGGTACTTTTCATACATCTGCTTGGCATTTCTGTCAGCTTCTTCTTCTTCTTCTTCTTTCCCTTCTTCACCATCAGACTTTCCATTGCCATCTTTTCGAATGTACTCCTAGAGATAGTCGTCACCATTTGAATCATGCGAGGTACCACACAGGGAAGGAATATTATGCCAGTTAAAGTGCACAGCCCAAAAAACATTGATTTCTTCCACCACTCTCCTTTCAGCAATCCCTCCCACCAGTTGCTCTGGAAAAGTGGGGTCCATCTCTGAACAGGAAGATGGGCCAGCTTGCGGATACTATGTGTGATATTTTTTACTGCCTCTCCATTATCATCAATCTCGATGCAACGTTCTGATGAGTTGAATTTCCCACAGACCCCTCCCTCTTCTGCCAAGATGTAATCGAGGGCCAGCCTGTTCTGGTATATAGCTGTCCTCATTTGTTTCTGCTGGGTGGAAATGAGATCAAGAGCCAGAGCCGTTTTGTTCGTAATTATTTCCAGAACGGCTTGTAATCTAATTATTCGATTTAACATGTATATGGGAGTTCGGTATCCCCAGGACCCATCTTGCGCCCAGGTGGCCGGGCCATATGTGCTAATAATCCTCTCGAGTGGCCACTCATCATCTGCCCATCTCTGGCTTCCCCCAACTAATTCTCTCTTTTTTCTTCCTAACTCATCCTAGAGTGGTACTCCCAACTCCCGCCTGTGGCTTCGAGGTAACAGAAAGAAAGAAGACTTTATTACCCCCAGGGTGCAGCTCCC
>VZTE01003874.1:2839-50751 GCA_013397775.1 Eulacestoma nigropectus | reverse complement strand
GGAAAGCAAGAAGGAAGGAAGGAAGAAAGGAAGGGAACCAGGGTTCCTCTGGTGCGGCTCTTTCTTCCAGGGCTAGTCTGGAGTCATGTCTGTGTCCAGGCTGATGTTCTGCCTTGCTGCGGTTCTGGGGGGTGCCAGGGGAGGTGGTCTGTGGAGCCCTATGTGCCCTAACCCTAACCCGGGGACACTGGGGGCTGATGGATTGAGCTTGGCAGTGTAAGCTTATCTCACCTTATCAGGATTTTCCTGACAGCAATGCACTGCAGACAGGGCAGAGTCCACCCCGTGGCTGTGATAGGGCTGCTGTGTGCCACCCATGACATCGCCCCAGGTGTCACAAAGGTCTCCCCTTTCCTGGGAGCTGTGTTCCTGAAGCTGGATGAGGGCTGGCAGGATGCGGACTGGCATGCCAAGGCTGGGGAAGGGCTCTGCTTGGGGGCACCCCAGATCTGGGAGAACCAGCTTTCCACCACTCCCATAGGCATCCACAGAGCCCTCCTGCCATGGGCTCTGCCACACTGTGCTGCATTCCTGTCCCAGTGCCCCTGGGGCTGCCCCGTGCATGCGTTGTGCTCCCTCATGCCCAGCACCCTGGGGCTGCCCTGTGCCTGGGCTGTGTTGGCAGCCCCGTGAGGCCCCACAGGGAGGCATCCATGGGGCAGCACAGGACAGCCTTGGCTGACAAGTGTATGACTGTGTCAGGGACACAAAACCCAGTTTGGGTTTGTCTGGATGATAACAGGGGATAAGGAGGGATGCCCAATGCTCTGGCCTTCACTGCCCAAGCAGCCAGTGGCTTACAGGGCTGGCTCTGCAGCAGAACTCTCCACTGTGTAACCATGCAGCTACTGCCCTGCTGCCAGCTGCTGGCACGAGGCTGGTGTCTGGCTGGACAGTGAGGACGTGGGACTGAGCCCTGGGCTACCCACCCCTACAGCAGCACTGCCAGCCCTGCACCCGGCTCTGCTGACGTGGCTCAAGGCCGCAGACAAGGCCAGCACGGGGCTAAGCTGCCAAAGACTCGGGGGCTTAGCCCACAGTGGGGGAGCACTGAGCTGCAGTGGAGATGCCAGCAGTCATGGTCGATGCAGCAAGGGTGGGCAGTGGGTCCCAGCCTGGGACAGAAGGAGTGCAGGAATGGGCTGGTGAAGCAATTCTTTCCCCCCTTCTCTGCATGCCATATTCCATTTGGGGCTCCCCAGTACAAGAAAGATCCCATTCTGCAGTGAGGCTGGTGAAGGCTGCTGAGCTGGTCGGGACTGGAGCTAGGCTTACTTGGGCTGAAGAAGAGGAGAAATCAGACTTTGTCTGCCCTGAACTCTGAGTCATGGCAGGGCTCATTTCTTCTCCTTTTGCACTTCCCAGCCCAGCATGGACATTAGGGTGATGTCTCCTATGGAGGCATCCTGCAGGCAGGGGCTGAATGACCAGAATGACTGTGTGAGTGGCTGCCAGACCTGAGGCCTTATCCATGTCTCAGTGCTGACACACCCCCAGATGTCCCCATGTCCAGCCTTGCCCTTCACCCCAGCCAGCCGGCAGCACTGGCTCTCCACTGTGTGTGTACCATGCATGCTGCTGGCCGTGTCCTGCTCGTGTCCTCTGGGGACAGGCAGCCTTGGAGGGGACACATAGCTCTCCCTTCTGGAAAAGGAATTGCTGCAGCACTGGATATAAGCCTCTCTGCTTTTACTGCTCTAAGCTGGAATTTACAGCTTTGTGGAAGGAAGGATGAACATGTGTCCATCCTGTGCAATAGAGCATCCAGGGCATCCATGGCTCTGGACATGCAAGGCAGAACAGGGAAACAACTTCATGAGAGAAAATGTCTTGTGAAGGTTGGAAGACAAAAATCAAGTTGGAATGAGCAAAGGAATGGTGCAGTTATTTCAAGCCTGAGTTGAGATTATCAGTTCAAGCACCTTGCAGACCCAGAGGAGACCCTTGAGGGCTCCTGTGGACTCTGGCATGAACCCACAAGTCCCTTCACCCCATGCTGGTGGGCTGGCATTCCCCAGGCTGGCAGCCAACACAGCCGCCACCTGTCTGCCTAGGAGAGCCTGGGTCAAGCTGGGGCCCCATGTGACATCTTTTTCCCACTTGGATCCCATCCTTTGGCATCAAGACCCCATGCCAGTGCCACCCTGTCACACTTGCGTGGGCACCCTCATCACACAGCAGCCAGGAGTGCCCCAGCCTGCTGCATCAGGCTGCTCAGACTTTCCATCAGCCTGATGGAGATGGTGGCACTGGGATGTGGTGGGAGTCAGGCTCTTCTGCTGCTTTCGTTGCATTTGCTTGCTCCCTGGCTACCCTGTGGGGCCAGAAGCCAGGGTGGTGGGCTTAACTCACCTGCACCCTGCAGTCCTGGCTCTAGAGAGAGCACTGGTTCAGGCTGGGGTGTCACTGGTGCCCATGGGTGCCCAGGCCACCCTGGGCAAGGATAGCCCACGTGCCTGGCCCCAGGCCCTGGGAAGGCTATGCTGGTTGTCATCATGTAGCATCTGCCCGGAGTCCTTCAAGGAAAGAGCCATCCCGCTAGGATATATTGTCTAATACATATTTATAGGGGAAGGGACTACAGAGGCAGAATTTTCTTCTCTCTTGCCAGATTCTCATTGCAGATGCAGAGCTGGCTCCATCAGCTATTTTCAGTGTGAGTCCGGGCTGTAGATGGGGATGGTCAGGCTCTGCACATCTGCAAGTCCTGCAGCTCACAGGAGCCGTCTCCTGCTCCGGGTCCTCAGCCAGAGCTGCAGCCTCCTCAAGGTCTTTTCCAAGAGTCAAAGAGCACCCTGAAGGCCCTGGGCAGCCTTGTCTGGGTGACCCTGCTTGAGCTAGGGACTAGACAACCTCCACCCTCAGCAAGGAGGTGTGCCTTGCTTCCAGCAGTAAATAACCAAACTTGCCTATGGGAAAATACAGAAAGCCCCAAGACATAAGGAACACAAAGAAAACCACCCCAAAACCACCACAAGGCACAGAGATTCCTTTTAGAGGATACTGATGGTAGGAGGAAATTCCTACCATTTTCTGTTTTCCCTTAGCCCCATGGCAATTCTCCATGCCATTGTGATCTTGGGAGCACCTGGTTTTACTGCCCTAGTGAACACTTTCCCTTTAAATTATGGGAACTACCCAGGAGCAAGCAGCTCTGCAAGGAGGAGTGATACCTGACTGGTGCATATCACTGCACTCCAGGTGAAGGTCAGGTAAGTGATGAGTCAGCAGGAGCTGGGTTGACCAAGAGTAGGAGGGGCAGCAGCTCAGACCAGAGACCCCCTTCCCAGCATGTGTGGGGGCTTGGCAGGAGCTGTGGGCTGGCACGCTGTGGGGAGAGGAAAGGTCACAGGGTTGAGGCATTTCTGGAAAGCACAGTCTCTTTTCTTTCAATGTCCAAGGAAAACTGTGGGCTGGTATTATCATCTCTTTGGAAATGAGATGAAGGGACCAAAGCAGCTTGACAAGAGAAAAAATTCCCACATGCTTCAGGTTTCTTTCCCATTGTGTACAACAGATGTGACTGCGCTCTGCCTGTGACAAATGCTGGGAAGGTTTGGGTGCCTGCAGCAGGAAGTGTGTGGTGCTAGGTGAATCATTTACTGCAGAGTCAGGCAAACAAGCCACAGCACATGTGTGATTGTTACTCCCAGGTGGCAGAGCAGGGCCCGGTGCACAGCCAGCTCCACCCCGAGCACCCATGGGGGCTGGTAGGGCTGCAGCCTGTGCACCCTGGCCTGCAGCATCCACTCCACGTCCACATCATCATATGGCTCAGCAAAGAGGTACAAGTGCAGGACAAGCTTAAAAACTTGAGGATTCCTCCTTGAACTCCACACATCTCCCAATAAAGCCAGCTTCCCTCGTTTTGGTAAAGGAAGTAGCTAATTTCAGATGGCTTTGGGCCCCAGTGAATTTCTCCTTCCCACTGGAGCTGAGTCTGGTGCAACTGAGTCTGGGCTTCTGGCTCCATCCAATGAAATTGCTGTCCTGGCTCTCATTTGTAGGTCCAGCCAAGAGACAAGGCAGATTCACCAATTCCAGTAGTTTCTACAGAGGGCAAGCCTCAGGAACAGTCACACCACAGAGCTTCTGCAGATGTTGGCCAGCAGCAAGATGAGGCCAGCTGTGTCCCAGGCTGTTAAAGGTTGTCAGCAGTAACAAAGCAGGGCAGTTGCACAGAGCAGCAATTCATGGAGTGAGTCCTGGAGACGTGGCATGCTGCTGATACAAGGGATTCTGCAAAGGAAAATGGGACTCGGGAGCTTCCTTGTCCCCTGACCAAAGATGGTAGCCTGGGCCTGTGCTGCTGTTGTCATGACCCACTGATCAGGGGAATGATGTTCAGCATAAATTCTCACCAGGTTGAGCAAAGCCACCGGATACATGCCAGGAACTCTTATGTTTCATTGTACAGTCACCATAACTCTGGCAGCCAGCCCACTGCTTAGACTCAAAAGATGTCGGCCAACAAGCCTGTAAATTCTTGTAATACACTTCCACAAGGTGCTGGCTAACAAGCCACAACACACCACTACTCAAAGGTGCTAGAAAACAAGTCACAACACACTCCCATAAACTCCTCACTTGCACAACAAAGTTCAGTACAGAGTATGGGGTGGAATATGATAAGTGTGCTTTTCCCAGGAGAGAAATAAACACAGAAAAGGGAGAGAGAGAACAAAGATTATCATTAGTATGTAGATCCCACCTTGGTCTTGCCGCCTGGGTGGTCCACAGCTGGGGTTGTGAGACAAAGAAACTGAAAAAGAAAGGAAGAGAAAAGGGAGGGAAAAGAGAGTGAGGGGGCCCAATCCACTTTCTTGTCTAGTTAACTTGGTACAAGCATGTTATGTAAACTTGCCTTTTTGTGCTGTTTTGTTCATGCATGCATAGCCAGCCATTTCAGCCCTCCTGCAGGAAGAGGAGGGAACTGAGCATGAAACTCAGGGGGGAGCAGGAGATTGGCTAAGAATGCACTGCCCAACCTGCATGGGACTCTCTTCTCCAATCACATCTTTCCTGTCATAAATCAGAATGCTTGAGACAAAACATGCCTATGCCTGGTCCAGCACAGCCATCAGGAATGGTAACTCTGCAGAAGCCCATGGCTGGCGAGTGAATCTGGCCTAGAAAACCCCCAAGTTAATTAGCAAATCCAGCTGCTCTTCCAGAAATCTGCCACTGGAGCATCCTTGAAGAAAGGGCAGTGCTGGTCAGGAGGCTGCATGTTTTTATTTTGGTTACTCACAGCACCTGCAACGTTGCTTTAATGCATCCTTGTGTCCATGTCAGTCGTTTTGGAGGGCCAGAACAGCTTCACAGGCTCTCAGGCCTCGGGTCTGCCTTTACCACGTGCCCACACCACATGCATGCATGATGCATAATGCATGACCTCATGATGCATTCTTGGGGCTGATAGTCACCTTTCCTGTTCCCTGTGGCCAGAGGTGCTCCAAGCAAGGAAGGAGCTGATTTTCATCAATTTCTTTTGGATTCACATCATGGTCAAAGCAGAACTGACCATTTTTCTTGGAAAGCACAAATAAAAACACAGGAGGAACCCTTCAAGCATTGCCGTGCACCTGCACCTGCAAAGATGTACTTCAGGGTTATGCAGGGACATGGGCTTCCTGAGTTCTGTTCCAGGAACACCAGAGAAGCTGTAAGCAGATTTGGTTCTTGTTTCTCTCACATTCCAGTTAGTGATGATGTAACCTATTAGGTCCTCAAGCTGAGCTGGTGACTGAGACACAAACTACAGCTCTGGCAGAGAGAGCTCTGCTTTCATTGCAGGCATGTCCTGGCAGCAAGGGGTGACTCCTTCCTGACAGAACGTCCCACAAGAAGCCTTACCAAGTCGGCCAAATTCTGTACAGGGCAGAAGCCCCCAGGTGTGACCTCATACATGGATTCTCAGAGCTGTAGTTTGCTTGCCAACCTGGCACAGGGAGGAGAGGCAGAGGGGTGGAGGGCACAGCTGGCCTCCCGGCCCTGCCACAGCAGGGAATCCCTTGCCAGAATTGGCTCCGAGGTGCGCTGGCGAGGGGTCGTGCTCAGAGCTGCAGGAGAAGGGAAAAGACCCCGAGCACCTGTGCCAGCCTGCCCAGGGGTTAACACTCCCTCCCAGTCTGTCCAGGGGTTAACACTCCCTCCGAGTCTGCTCAGGAGACAAGACTCCCTCCTGGCCACGAACTGGCGATGAGCTACTCCCTGAGGTGAGCCCAGCCGATCGCTGACCAGTCCCGCTGACCCCGGCGCAGCCCAGCCGAACGCAGCCGAACGCAGCCGAACGCAGCCGAACGCAGCCGAACGCAGCCGAACCGCTCCACTCGAGTCGGTCGGTGCCGTCGTGCAGCGCCCCCTGCGGGCAGGGCGGCTCCTGTAGCCGCCGGCACTGCTGAGGGAGCGGGCGGGGAGCCCAGCCCGCGGAGCCCGGGGACCGAGCTGGCTCCTTGTCCCGGCGGGATATGGGAGCTCCTGGCGGCAGCTGGGTTTGGGTCGGTGTGGTCTCTGTGTGGGAGCCCAGCAGCTGTAGTGACCAGCGCTCTGCATGTGCCAGGGAATGGCACCCAGCCATGGTGTCATGTCGGAGCTGAAGGGTCCTGCTTTGAGAAAAGGGTCTTGGAGCAGAAAACCTCCACAGGTCCCTTCCCAGCTAATTCCCTTGCTATGTGAAGAAGCTATTTGGAAACA
Source organism: Eulacestoma nigropectus (assembly GCA_013397775.1). Taxonomy (NCBI): domain Eukaryota; kingdom Metazoa; phylum Chordata; class Aves; order Passeriformes; genus Eulacestoma; species Eulacestoma nigropectus. The sequence goes on along the minus strand of VZTE01003874.1, from coordinate 44,055 downwards.
CAGACCCTACCTGGTGGATTGTCAGAGTTGCAGAGAGATGAGCAAATCTGTCCCTATGTGCACCCAAATCTCTGCAAGCTGGACAGTTTTTCTTTCCGCACAGGTTTCTCACTTGCTGCCACTGCTTTGAACCCTCCAGCAATACACTTCCTGCTTGTCCTTTGTTGCGCTCTGTGCCATGTCCCATCCCACTCTGATTCGTCCTCCTTCCCCACCTGCAGCTGGACCAGTCCCCAGTACCCCCAGGAACGTGTCCAGGGTCCAGTAGTGTGAGTACTGTGGCCCTGTGCTGCTGAGCAGGAGCAGAGCTGGGGGCTCTAACACGATGTCTCTGATTAGGAAGATTCTGACACACTGTCATGTCTCTGCCTGAGGAGTGCTGGGCATCCCCTCCACTGGCATTCTTCCACAGGCAGCTCTGGCTGGGCCAGGAGAGCCCTGGCATCCCCATGGGACAGCTCTCCTCACGGACACTGCAGAGACTATTCCCTGACCACATAGCAGGGACTGGGTCACGTGCTGGCTCTGCTCTCAATCAGCTTGAGGCACAAATATGCCTGCTCGGGGGTCACCCCCAAACCAGAGGCAGCGCTGTGCCCGCTGGAAAGACATGGGTATGCAGGGCTGCCACCCTACCCTTGGGCAGCACTGTCCTGCCCACCAGGCCCCTATCACCACCAGCCCCCAGGAGAGCCCAGGCTCGCCTGTAGCCACCTCCAGTTCCGTCCGTGCCAAGGAAGCTATGCCAGAGAACCCACCAGCCCTGGATGTGACTGTTTGCTTGGAAGCTAGTGTCCTTTTGCCCCAAATTCACTGTACCATGTGCTGAACCTGCAGTCTGGGCCACGGAGATGGACCACCTGCCCTTTGCTCAGAGAGCTGGTGCCATCTCTGTGACAAATACATAGCCAATTGAAAATTTAAAACAAGAAAATTTATCAATAAAAGAAACAAATGACAATCAGAGACCAAAAAGTGGCAATCTGCCAAGGTAGAAGGCAAAGGAGCAGCGCTGAATGCTCAGCCACATGTCGGGTATGGCTACAGGCACACCGACAGGGCTGGGGAGTCACTTTTTATACCTGGTAGCTCCTCCCTTGACCCCACCCCCCAGTGCGGTTCTGGTTGGCTCGTTGGTATCCAGGGGTCTTCTGATTAGTTTGGGATGGTCCAGTGGGATCTACCACTTTCTCCCCTTATGGTAATTGTGATTGACACCCATGCCCCTCCCCTGTGGCAGATTCCAGAGACTTCTGTCTCCCTATCGGGGAATCGAACCCTGTTCTCCGGCGTGACAAACAGGGATAGCCAACCACTCTAGAACTTCTGTGGTTCATGCCAACACATGAATACAACAGTGCCCAACATATAACATCAACCTTACATTACAACTAACTGAATAACTTAATTAACTCATTCATTAACACACACATTAACTCATCAACTTTGTAACTTAACTAACAAGCTTATTAACATTCGAATTAACTTATTATCCTTAGAACTGTTAACTAACAAACTCATTGACATTTGAATACGAAATCCAACCCTCTATTCATGTTTATAACATCTTCCGTCCTGGGCATTCAAGAAACTAATTAGCATTGATGTCAGAGGTGGAAAATCTACCTTAAAAACAGCCCCAGCTTCCTATTGTGTCCCAGATGGGTGCTGGGATGGCCAGTTATTCAACGGAATCTACTCCACAGTAAGGTACTGTAATGTAAAGCACACCTTTATGTGCCTGGCCGGGGCAGCATGCGGCAGTTAGCACCTCCATATGCATGTCTGCCATGCTCATCTTACAGAGGTTATTTATATATTTACAAGTTCAGATCCACCCTTGTTTTGTTCATTTATCTAAAAGTTATGGTCTTAAGGGTTGGGGTCTTACATAACTTGTGGTTTCCTTATCTTAGGGTTACAAACACGGCACAATATTCTTATCTAATACATTCATCACACACCTATTTTGCTAATACACACTTAATTTTACTATTACACACTTTGTTGCTATATTAGTTACACTTCATCTATAATTGTGTATTGATTATGTTCCTATTCTCTATTACATATAAAAATCACATTTTTCTACTCTTTGTGACAGCTCTCCCATTTGTCATTAAAACAGCAGTTAGCATGCTTCTTCCTTCTTATCACCTAGCCCACAGGGGCTAAGCCCTTGTTCTGCAGAAAAGCAGACACATTAGCTCATATTCCTTTCCCTTATCATCTTAGTCCACTCAGGTTAGTTTTTTTTCAAGAGCAGTTAGAATTAGGCATAGCATCTATTCTCTTATCATCACAACCCCTTCCAGGGCTAGGTTTCTTGTCTTGCAAAAGCAACTTGTTCTGCAGAAGCAGTTGTGGTTAAGCATAGCAACTAACACTTAACTTTCATAAATCTATGCCTTATACTAAGGTGTTTGTATATTAAGGTGCTTATGTTAAAGGAGTCCTGTGTTTCACCAGAGGCTCAGAGCTCCTTCTGCACTGCTGGTGGGGGTTTCTCCTCTGCAGACAATGCCCAGAGCCCCAGGGTAAGAATTGGTGAGGAGGGAGGCAACAGCAGGAGGTCTGGGGACATCATCCAAAGCCCTGTGGTCTGAAAGGGCTTTGGGAGTACAGACAAGTCCAGGATCGAGCAGAACATTCCTTTGCCATCCTGCACCCCAGATACCAGGAGGCCCTTTGTGAGAGACTGAACTGCGAAGGGATGATGATTCAAGACATTCTCCCATTTAGGAGATGCCAGGGTGCTTTGTTGAAATGGAGGAGGAGAGCTTTTGGATGTGTAACGGCCAGCCTCTGATCTGGTAAGACCAAGTCTGTCTTGAGGCCTATGGGTGATGAGATCTTTCTACTCTTGTCATTACTGTACATAACAACCAAAACGGCTACATACGTATTTCTCTGTGCAACCACATTTTTCTACAATAAACCCTACATGTGTATATTTACAAACACCAATCATTCAGTGTCACTTCACTCTAATCTGCCCCAAGGAATCTATTAACAAGAACCTGAGTTACTGTTGGCTTTTGGGGTGAGTTGTCACAGCCCTGGTCCAAAGACAGCCCTTGCTGCAGAAATAAATCTATCAGGGAGAAGAAATCTCAGTCATTTTCCTCCCAGCGCCTTACTAGTGGGGCCATGGGGTAAAAATACAAATCAGCAGGAAATATAAAGATGGAGAAAAGAAAGAAGAGGAAAATGAGATTTCTGTTAAAAAAATTGTAAGCTTCTAGGGATGAGAATGATCAAAGGAGAGACATTTGCAACTGCTACTGTTGTTTTATTATTATTTATTATTTTTTTTTTTTTTTCTCCACTTTTCTTTTTCCTTTCATTAACTGCAGCCTGTGCTTTCCAAGAGGAGGACATGCAAGGCTAAGGTGTGCTACCTGCTTCCATCATTTTGGTTCACAGCCTGAAGAGACAGGCAAATACAATTGTATTTGTAGCTTGAGACAGAAGCAAAAGAAACAGCACATTTGCTCCACTTGGAAAGGGAGAAAGAGCTTTCCATCACCACCTGAACTTCCAGTGGTAACAAGGGCTCACTGCCAATCTGGCAGCACAAGTAACTTCTGGAAAGACAGCTTGGTTTATTTTCAAAGTTACCTTGAGGCTGCACTGCTGGCACACATTTATTATGCTCTAGAAGTGTAACAAAGGCATATCCTGAACACCAGAGGGCTGGGCATGGCCAGTTGCTCTATTATGACTGTGGCAGAGGGGCCAGGGGTGAGGAGTGTGTAAATTTTCCACCTCCAGGCAGTTGTGGTAGTTATTTTCACTTTGATGAGTGAAATTCTTTTTGTTGATGCAAGTGAAGTTTGTGACTATAGTGTAATGAATATTTATATTAATGCTAATTACCTTAGCTAAGAGCTGACAACAGTTCCATTTCTTTCTAACACAAGTCTTTGGAATCTGAGATGTCTCTGAAGCTTTTCTTTTCTGCTAGACTGGGGAAGACAGTCGTGAACAAGACCTTTGGACACAGTTTTTTGTCTACCTAGATAAAGCCTTTGTCAAGATGTTCTTCACCTCTGTGTTTCTGAATGTGTAGATGAAGGGGTTTTAGCAGTGTTGGGGTTTTAGGAGTTCTCCTTTTGTTCTTCTTTTTTCCTTAAAGAATTTTCCCCATACGTGTTGCTAGGAGACAATAATGACTGGATACTTAAGAGAGACAAAAAGACCTGGCCACAGGGGGAAGGGTCCAGCTGGCTACCCTCTTTCACCTGGGGTATTCTCGTGTAGGGCAGAGATGCCGCGAGATCTGGACTGGGAAAAAGAGGTTGGGTGGAGCCACTAGCTCTTGCTCTCTTGGCATTTGGAGGGGAGAGAAGCTGCAGTCGCTGTGGGGAGAATTCGTCACCACTGCGGGGTTCTGCCTTCTGCTGCCTTCCTTCTACTGTGAATAGAGCCCTGCTTGCTGGAGCAGCAGTTGCACTGAGACTCTATTTAACACCCTACCTCACTAAAACAGGGACCTTTTCACCATCTCCTCAGGGGACCCCGGGACCCCAGGCCCGCCTTTCCCTGCCCTGCTGGGAGCCGGGCCGCAGCTGCCCTGCCCCTGCCCTTCCTTTGGCACTGCTCGGAGCCTTCGCTGCACTGTAGCCCCGCACCACCTGCCTGCCGAGACGTCCCGGGGTTCCCACTGCAGCTGTGGAGTTTGATACATCTCGCCTACCAGCCAGGATTTTGTGCTCGTCCCTGCTGTTCCAGCCTGCTGTTCCCGAGGGTCCGGCTGGGCACCGGGATCAGTTGCCCCTGGGGGTTTGTGAGGCGAGCTTCTCGTCCGCCATTCCCGCGTGCTCCCCGAGCTCGCTCCGGAGCGCCCCCTGCAGCCGCGGGGGAACCATCGCACCCGCCCCGCTCCCCGGGAGCCGCCAGCGCCCTGCCGGCTGTGAGCGGCACTGCAGAAAGGGACCCTCTAGCTGAGGGGTGGCAGAAAGGGTAACCCTTTGGGATGGGACTGGCACCTGTCCCTGGCCTGTCCCTGTCTGCCTCCATTCTTTGTCATCCAGAACATTGTGCCTCTGGTTTTCTGTTCTAACCTGCCTGCAGGGACACCTTGGTGTCCTGGAACAGCTTTACCACCATCAGCTCTCAGCAGACCTTGTTAAAACATCCTTACACCACCTCACCCTCTACACAGTGTGTGATTTACCTCCAACAGTTTCAGAGTGCAGGAACCCTGGTGAGCTCGTTATCGCCTGAAATTCTCCACAGAGCCAGAGCCCGGTTGGTAGGTGAGGCTGTCCTCTGGGAAGGGCTCCAGGAATCATGGCTTTAATGAGCACAAGACGAAAGTGTTTAATTTCTTTGTCAGTTAAAGCCTGAGAAGTTAAATTGGTCTGCTTCAAATGAGCTTGATCCATCTCTGCCTCCGCTGGGGAATCCGACACTGTCCCATGTGAGGTAGCACAACAGTCCCAGAGGCAAAGTAAGTTCTGGGCAGCCTGGAGCTGGTTGTTTTCCTGCTCAGGCAACAAGGACTAGGCTGTATCTGGTGAGATCTCGTCTGTCACCGACCTCTGCCAGAGCACAACAGAACACAGCCTGGGAATGTCCCTAGGGGGCTTCAGGTCTGTCCAGTGCCTTTCCTGTAAGCTCACCTGCAGGCAGGGTGTCCTGGTTCTGGCCAGGGGTCATTTTTGCAGTAGCCAGGAGGGGGCATGTCCAGGACCCTGATGTTATTTTATACCACCTCCTGTCATTGCTGGGGGCAGGGGAAAGGGACTCTCTTCTGAGAAGGGCTTCCTTCCAGTTGAGAAAACATCTGTTGTATCTATTAGTGGGGAGTTTTCCCATGTGAATAATTTCTTTTCTTACACCTTTTGTTATTAATATTGTTGCTGTTACTGTTCATTTTCTTATCTCATTGCTGTTTCCATTAAATTGTTCTTATCTCAACCTGGTATGTTTACCTTTTGTGCCTCCAGTTGGAGAGGGGAGGGGCACATGGTTGTAGTGGGAGTACTACCTTGGAGAATACCATTCCTAAACCACGACACAGCATCAGGAGAAATCAGAATGTACCAAATGCCATGCTGTGTTTAAAAACCTCCAAAATTCAATGTTTTCATCCAACCCTAAACTACCTGTAAATCAGCCTGACAGAGGTGGACATGCAATCAAAAGACACAAGCAAACAGGGACATGTGAACATGGAAGGATGGACAGGCAGATGAGCTGAATTACAGATAAGAATCAGTAGAGGAAATCTGGCCAAGAATGAGACAGGTAGGACAGACCTCAGAAAGAGGAAAAGTGACTGATGAATCATTAACAGAGAGACCCCCAAGTAATGGCCATGTGATGGTGTCATTGTGAGGGCAGGAGAGGAGGACTGAGCTGGCTGAAGACACAGCATGCACACACATATTTGGATTTCTCAGTCTGGAAAATGCCATTACATAATTATGGGCAACACTTGCAAGTTGTGCATCCATTGTGGAAAATAATTTTAGGGAATAAAGTAAATAATTTAATTAAATCTAAAGAAAAATATTTCTAATTTTAACTGGCACACACATTCTTTTAACTTTAAAAAGCATCTTCTCCTTTAAGCAAGTGGTCTTCTTTTTTATTTATCATCTGTCAGCAGTCCTGGCTCACACCAGGGGGTTGGCAAATGTGATGTCCGTCTACAAAAAGGGTGAAAAGGAGGATGGGGAACTCCAGGCCTGACCTTGGTGGCTGGGAAGGCCGTGGAGCAGATCATCCTGAGCGCTTTGCTGACAATGTGTGCAAGGGAACAGTCCAGGGGCAGAGGGGGTGCAAGCTGGGCTTTGAGCCAGGGAAGGGAGGTGGGATAATGCTTTTTATCATGCCAATGTCCTCCCTTACACAACTGGCTCAGGTCAGTAAAGCCCCCCCAGCCCTGGGAAAGTAGCAGGACATTCACACCATGGCCTAAGGGTTTTCATCTCTTCTGATGGGGCATAACTGGCTCAACCATGCTGATGTGAGAGGAGGCTTTTATGTCTTAGTGTCATAAACCATCCAAGACCCTTGAAGGGCCCCCAGACTCATTTCTGGGGCCTTCAACCAGAGGACTGCACATGATCCACAGTGCTGCAACCAGATCCACAGTGTTGCATCACACAGATGCAAGATACAGAGTCCTCCAAAAGAGAAAGATCATCTTGGAGGTCTCCCTGGGAGGAATCTGGGGCTGCTACACATGACCACAGGGCACTGTAAGAAGGGGGAGGAATCTCAGGTGGATCTCAGAAGAGAGAGTTCATTCCAAACGAGAACTGGTCATCCCAGGTTGCTTTCTTGGAGGAGCCTTGAGCTGCTACTGGGTTCTCAGGGGACTAAAGCAGCCTTCAAAAGATGCCTAGGAAGAGTCTCGGGTGGGTCCTTGAGGATGTAGGTCCCATGAAGAGAGAAGAATCATCTTGGATACCTTCCCCAGAGAAATCTGGGGCTGCTATTTGGGATTTCAGGTGCTGAAATAAAAGACAGAAAGACTCCAGAAGATGCATGGGAGGTGCCTCACGTGGCACCTGGAAGATGCAGTTTCCACAAAGAGAGAAAAATCATCTTGGGCAGCTTCCCTGGAGGAGTCTGAGGCTGCTGCCTGGGATACCAAGTGCCTAAATTAGAGATGAAAAGACTGGGAGATGCCTGGGAGAAGTTGGAGGGAGATTCCAGCAGATATATTTTCATTCAAAAGAGAAAAATCATCTCAGGTAGCTTCCTTTCAGGCATCTGGGACTGCTACTCAGGGTGTCAGGATTTATCACTATTAGTGAAAAGACCCTATGAGATGCTTGGGAGGAGTTTCGGCTGGATCCTCAAACAGAGAGCTTCTACCAAAGTGCAAAAACATCACAGGCAGCTTCCCTGGAGTAGTCTGGGTCTGCTACCTGGGATTTAAGGTCTTGAAATTACAGATCCAAAAGCCTCAGGAGGTGACTGGGAGGAGTCTTGGGATCATCTAGGATAGTTACCTTCAGAAGAGATAAAACAACTCCAGTAGCTTCCTTGAAACAGCCTTGGGCTGCTACCCAGGACGTCAGGGCCTTGATAAGTAGAAGTAAAAATCTATTCAAACTCTGGCCAGCCCAGCCCAGCTGAATGCAGCCAAAATCAGCCCAGCTAAACTCAGCTGAACGCAGCCGAATCCAGCCAAATGCAGCCGAGCCCAGTCCGGCCAAGCCCGGTTGAATGCAGCCGAGCTGCTCTGCTTGAGCTGGTCAGTGCTGTCATGCAGCACCTCCTGCAGGCAGGGCGGTCCCGGCCCCGCACTTGGGCCTCTCCTGCCCCTGCCGGGGCCCCCGTGAGCCGGAGCGGGGTGACTGTGGGGGAAGCAGGCATCAGGCGCAGGAGCACGGCAGAGTTACCCTGGGACGGCCTCCGGTGTGAGCCGGGTCACGGGAGGGGACAGAGGAGCAGAGCGTCCCGCAGAGCATCGCCCTGCCTGCCTCACATTGAGAGTGAGAGAACCCATCCCAGCACAACCACAGTGCTGCTCCATCCTGCATGTCTGCCCAGCCCAGAGCTCTTCCCCCTTTTTGGGGTCCTTCAAGGGCTCCAGAGCTATTCCTTGGCACCCAGTCAACGCTTTTCATAGAATCATGGAATATCCCGAGTTGGAACACACAAGACTCATCCAGTCCAACTTCTGGCCCTGCACGGACACCCCAACAATCCCACCCTGGGCATCCCTGAGAGCGTTGTCCAAACACTTCTGGAGCTCTGGCAGCCTCGGGGCTGTGCCCATTCCCTGGGGAACCTATTCAGTGCCCCAGCACCCTCTGGGGGAAGAAACTTTCCCTGATCTCCAGCCTGACCCTCCCCTGGCACAGCTCCAGCCATTCCCTCAGGTCCTGTCCCTGCTCACAGATCAGTGCCTGCCCCTCAAGAGGAGCTGCAGCCCCCCTGGTAAGGTCTGAATAAACCAAGTGCCCAAGTGCCCATGTATGGCTTCACATCTAGACCCTCCACCATCCTCACAGCCTTCATTGGATGCTCTCTAATAGATTTATAATATTCTTGTATTGAGGTGCCCAAAAGCTCCTGGTGCCATGCTCACAAGGATGCCATGGCTGTGGTGGGCCCGTGCCCTTTGGGATGCTGTGCCCATGGCATTTGAGGGCTGATGGTCCCTGCTGCTGTGTGGGGTCAGTGTGATCATCAGCCATAAGTGTGAACTGGACCTGTCTGACCAGCCAGTGCAGCCCATGCTCCTCCTCCCACTGCCTCTACCCTGACAAGACTTTGGCTTCCCTGGCTACAACTACAGGTGATGGCCCTGTCCCATGATGACCACAATGCCCACTGGTCTCCTCCCTAGATGTTTCCTCAGTGGGGTTCCCCTCATGACTGTGGGGTTGCTCCAGCCTCAGGCCATGCCATGCCATGCCATGCCTTTCCAGGTACCACCAGAGCAGGAAAGGGTCACGGTGGCAGGGTGGATAATGCGTGCTCTGCTGGAAACCATCAGTAGCCCCCAGTTCTGAGGGACTTGCTGCCTCCATGAGGAGCAGCACATGTGGAGAAATGAGACGTCCTACAGCCCACCTGCCACTACTGCCAGCCCCAGGCTGTCAATAAACCCTGCCTAGGGCTGCTCACTGTGGTGAAATGGAGGGACATGGGTGTCAGAGCTGGTGGCTGTGTCCCCATCTTCCAGCCCCGCACTGCCATGGTGGGGACATGTACAGCCTCCACCATGGGCTACTGGTTCTGCTGCAGGGATGTGTATAGGGTCTCAGGCCCCCCACCTCACTGGACAGACCCACTAATACCTTAATGAGAGCTGACAAGTGCTCGGGCCAAGCCTGCCCAAGCGCATTAGCACAGGGAAGTCACCCCACTGCAGCCAGCTGCCCACAGGCAGGACCGGCTGGCAGGTGTGGGCAGCACCTGTGGGCACTGCCTGCCTCATGCTGGCAAGGGCTGGGCTAAGGATGGGGTGAAGCCAGTGGTACCACGGCCACCAGTACACCACAGGCCACAACCACTGGCACCCACAGCCCGATTCCTCCCTCCCTAAAAACTACACCTGCCTTCTACCACCCATTTATTTACCGAAACTGAAAATTAAAACCACACCAAGGGCCAGCACAGACCTGTGGAGCCTAGCTCCAGCCACTGGAAAGCCCCAAGTCCCCCACCAGGCAGCTGGAGGCAAAGACAGCCCAGTCCCAAGCATGGTTTTGCCTCCTTTCCCTCACTGCAGGAGGGGTGTGTCTCTGGGGTCCAGCCAATGGCCAAGGGGGTCCAGTGCCACTCTCCATGGATATGAGAGCATGGAGTAGGCAGGAAGAGCAGCCCAGCCCTCACTGCTGGAGCTGGAGGTTGGTGTGCAGCAGCCACTCAATGGTTTCCAGCAGGTAGGCCATGCCATAGTGCCGGGCGATGTTCTGGAAGACGCTGACATGGTCCATAAAGGCCTGGGGAGAACAGGGAGGGAAGGAGGCTGCCCAGCATCCATCCTGGGTAGCCAGGGGCTCTGATGGAGTGGCTGGGCAGGGCTGGCCAGAGGGCAGCTCAGCAGGTGCCAGGGGACAGGGGATGTGCAGAAGCAGAGGAGGCACAGGGCACCTTAGGGCCCCTCACTGAGCTGCTGGGCAGGTCTTGAAGTACCTGGGAGGAGATGGTGAGTGCGAAGTCTCCAGCACAGCTGCAGTACACAGGCATATGCGTCTCCTTCACGCCATGACACTTCTTGCACACCTGGAGGCCAAGGAGGTTCAGGTGGGTCAGGAGATGAGGCCAAGCCCCTCTGCCAGTGGCAAAGTGAATGTGTCCAGGCTCAGACAACCACAGAAATGGGCAGAGGGGGAGATCCCTGTGCTTACCAGGTCCTGCAGCACGAAGGCCATCAGCTTCTTCTGCAGGGCTTCCACCAGTGCTGTCTCAATGGCATCGGTGTCGTACTGCACCTGGCAGTTGGGGCAGACCCAGCCGGGCAGCACCAACCCGTCCTAGGGGCAAAGAGAGGGAGGTGAGCACCACAAGTCCCATGCGCTGGGATGGTGGAACTTGTTTTTGGAGAGGACAGAACATAAGCCAAAGCCCAAGAATGCTCAGACCCATCACATGCAGCTAGAAAAGATGAACAGAAAATTGGCTTTAGGTGAGGTTTATCATGGGCAGCAGGCAGAGCTGCAAAACAAAGGGGAGATAAAGAAGGTAAGGTGATGGACTGGCCTCCAGCACTGCTGTACTGAGGCCTCTATTGTCCCTAGGAAAGAGGCTGCACCTGGGAGAGGGCAGGGTCCTTGCACAGGTCCAGGTCCCTGCAGAAGTTGCAGTTCCTGCAGATGACTTCAGGAAGCACGTAGGAGCGGCAAGGGTCCCGAAACTGGGCTGCTTCTGAGAACTCGCCAACCTCGATGAGGCGCAGCAGGTCTCGGCGTAGTTTGTTCACCTGGTTGGTTATGTTGGCATCCAGGGAGAGGACCTGCAAGGATAAGAGCCAGGTGAGCCTACCAGCAGAGACTGTTTTCAGCAGGACAGCTAAGATCCTTATGACCCTCATATGGATTCAGGGCACAGTAAACTGGTTGTAGATCCCTCCTGGGAAAAGCTGCACCAATGGACAAGGACCAGAATTTCAATCCAGACCCCAATCCTTCAGCCAAGGGGCCTGGCCCACCCCCACTGACCTTGCAAACATATTTGATGAACTCCAGAGCTGGGTTGTTGAGTGGCAGGTAGGAGCCAGGCAGGACCGGGAAGATGTCCGAGGGCTCTGTGGCATTGCGGGAACCAGCCATCTTCTTCTGGACCTTCTGGGTGATGGTGAAGAAGCTCTGGGTGAGCTCATTGGACACATAATCTTGTGAGAAGGTGATCATGCCTAGAGGGATGAAGCAGAGAGCATTTGAGTTGATTGATGGCGCATAGGGACAAGCAAGGTGGGTGGCTCTCTGCCTGCAGCAGGGCTGCTCTGGGGCTTGGCATTCACCAGGCATGGCCCCCAGCTCCCCCAGAGCCTCCTGGGACACTTGGCTGGTGCTCCTCCTCTTGATGGGGGTGCTCCCAGGGGTGTTACGCCGCAGTTCCTCCTTCATGCTGTGGTACACAGCCACGATGTAAGCTGGGAAGACACAGGCAAGGCTCCAGCTCCTGCCTGGAGCTGGCACTGGGGGGGGGGCATAATGACCTCAGCATCTCCCCGTACTGCTCACCTGATATGATCATCAAAAAGTAGGTCTGGCAGGAGGCGGCCTGGGGCAGGAACTGCACAATGTTCCAGCTGTTCTCCAGCAGCTCCTCCACATCTGGCTCCCCTTCCTCCCTCGCCACCTCCTCCTCCTCTTCCTCGCTGTCCTCCTCCTCCTCCAATGCCTGCCTCTTCCTGGTGTCATTCTGGGGGACCCAGAGATGCCACAGCAGTCCCTCATGCCCAGCCAACACTTCCCTACTCTGCTCAACCTCAGCACCCTGCTCCCAAGGGACAGGGTGCTTCCCATCTCTTACCTCCCCATAGTGGATGCGAGAATCCACTTTTCCCTTGATACCTCCATAATTTGCTGGGTCCATCCAGAGCAGGAACTCCCAGCAGCGGGAGAAGGAGATGGTCAGAGAGTGGAAGATCTCCTTGGAGTGGATGCTGGAGGAAGGAAACTGTAGTCAGTCCCTGTGTCAGCATCATCTCTTCTCCATGGGACACTGTGGGGAGGTGGTGCTGGCCAGGAGAGAGGGGTGTCCCCTTTCCCATCCTGCCAGGGATCCCAGGGGAAGCCATGCCCAAGGACACTTAGCTCTCTGTGAGTGTTCCTGGAATACTGCCTACAGAAGACAGCTTAGGGACAGATCACTACTCTAGGCATGACAGCAAGAGAACTGGGAAGCTATGTCCCTTCAGTAGCTTTGCCAAAAAAAGTAATAAATTCAGTTCTGAGGCCCATCAGAAGGCAAAAGTTAGCATCCTCCTTCCTGGCCTTGAGCCCTGCCCCAGCCCCACCACACAGGAGCCCCATCTCCAGGTGCATCCCACCTGTTGATGATGTACTCCATGTAGCTGATGGCATCCTCAATGCGTCGTTTCTTGGTGCACAGGATGATGCGGTTGAAGTTGGCGTAGACCACAGAGGAGCCCAGTCGCTTGAATTCAGCCACCAGCCTGCAGCAGGGCACAGGGTGGGGTCAGCAGGTGGGAAAGCAATGCCTGACGGGCAGATGCAACCCACAGAGGATGTGTTGATCCATCAGCTGGAAACAACATGCAGCAACACTGCGCAAAGGAAGTCACCCAAAGAAGATGAGGTCTACCCTACTACCCACCTCTCTGGAGGATCACTGTGGGTGCCAGCATTCTGGTCACTAACATGACACCTCTCCATCCCCCATCCACCAGCCTGGCACACTTCAGGCCTCACTTACTGCAAGAAAAGCTTCTTCATCATGTTGTGGAGTGTGCGGTGCAGCGCCGGGTCATATAGCAGGGAAGAAGGAGAGCGGAGCCAGCGGTAAAAGTGAATGACCTGGTTGTCTGCATAGACGTTGTGGTACTGCGTAATCTCCTTCACCCAGCTCACTACCATGCTCTTCAGGATCCTGCCAGCGAGCAGAGATCAGCATCACCCCACCAGCCACCAGCAACCCCTTCCAACACAGATGTGTTTAACAGACACACTAGAGGATTTAGAGCAGGAACTCCCTTGTTCAGCCCTCAGCACATGAACCACAGGGTAAATATGTGCCTCTGTAACTTGGTGGAGTGTGAACAAAGGAGAAAGCAACATCCCCACACATCTGCTGGCTGAGGCACCAGGCAGCTCTGAGGATCTTCCAGTGTGCTGGAGAAGATGCCTGCCATGTACTCGAGGCCTGGATTTATACTTAGAGCACCTTACAAGCCCTATTGCTGGGGAAAGGCTAAAGCCAGGAAGGAATGTAGCAGGATCCTGAGGGGACCTGCCAGGATGGAGACCACCTGCTCTACCTCCTGCGTTTTCTCAAGCCACACCTGAAAGTGTTGGAGCAGAGGGCAGTCTCATCATAGCTGGCTGGGATGTTGGCAGCTTGGTTCCCTGTCACCATGTCCTCTAGGGATGCCTGCTGAATCACATCGAAACTAATGCTCATGCTGGAGCCTCCTTCCATGTCGTTCACGTGGTGGGACTGCAACACGGTGTTCACAGCCAGGCTCTGGATGTCCAGCTCCAGACACACTAAGAGCAGACACAACTGTCAGCAGGGAGGCAGGGAAAGGACCAGGAAGACACTCCCTGCTGCTGCCAGAAGTGCTTTTCACAGGTACAGGGTGATCTATAGGTGCTGCTGCACTCAGATGGGAGATGCTTTTATAAGCATGACCAGACCTTCAGAGGTCTTGACTAAGCCTTGTCTTTCAACAAGACTTGGACTTGCTGACTCTCTGGGGACCACCAGCCTTCCTGGAAGCTGCAACAGTGGGCCTCAGAAGAACTCATTACACTCAAGGTGCCTAAGAGAGACCTGTCCCAGCATCACCAGGGATGACCAGGTGAGCTGTCCTTGGGCTGACACATTGCAGGTGGTCTGCCAAGTGCTGCTGTCATTGGTCACTAGTAAAGAATCCCCATTTTGATGCCTGCACATGTTACAGGTGAGCCTTCCCTGCTCCAGGACATGCCCCTTGCATCCCCCTTGCCCATATCGATGCTGAAACCCAAAAACTGCTGGTTACAACTGTCACCATAGAGACTCTTTGGGGACTGCATCCACCCCTCTGCAGGACTCACAGAGCAGGATCCAGCTCTGCCCCATTCAGTGCTACCACCCTCCTCCCTCCTCACCTGTGGAGTAGCAGCCAGGGTTGTTGATCTCAACTGAGGCTCTCTCATCAAACTCCATGACCAGGCGGTTGTCATCAGCCTCCTTCCCCCCTAGGTCGGGGCGGGCCGTGGGGGACAGCCACAACAGGTGGTTGTGACGACGAAGGTGGCGTGAGAAGAACAGGTCGGAGCCGAAGGTGGAGATGTCATCGGGGAGGTTCCCAATGGGGATGTGGTAGTACCTGAGGCACAGAGACGTCAGTGGTCATTGGCGTGAGTATGGCTGCAGGGAAAACAGGTACCCTGCCTGTCCCCTCAAGGGACGAGGCAGCTCCTGTGGTCCCACTGAGGGCACGGCAGCCTCAGGGGAACATGGCCACCCTGGGTACCTGCTCATCTCAAAAGCCTGGGAGAGGCAGGTGTCCAGGTTGAGGTAGTGGCGGATCATGCGGCGGGCGGCATGGCGCTGCCAGTCCAGGACCGAGTAGCTGATGTCATCTACCAACCGGATAGGGACCAAGGGGAACTCCTCAATGATGGGGATCCCGCTCGCCAGCCGTTTCAGGTCCCAGTTGGACTGCACAGCCACCAACGTGGGGCCCCGGCGCTCGTCCTGCACCAAGGAGAAAGGGACATGTCCTAGTGCACCTCTCACCTGCTCAGCAGGAAGCTGGTGGTGTCAGGTGCCCCATCCCCACAGCAGGTCCCCATGGTCTTGGGACAGCACACCCCAGCATTCCCGAAGCACCCACCCACCTCCACACCACCAGCTCTCTAGCTGATTGCAGGGATGGAGAGAGATCCTGAGGTGGCCTTGCTGCTGGCACTGCTCCAGGTAAGCCCCCCACAAGCAAAACAAACACACACTTCTTGACCTTGGGTCCAGCAGTAACGAGCAGGTGTTCTTGGAACTGGTGCACCAGTGCCTTCCACAGCATCCTTCCCTTAGTCCCCATGGTCCCACTGAAACCTTCCCCCCACCTTCATCTCACCTTGTAGCCCAAGAGCAGCCGCTGGACACCTCTGTAGATGGCCTTGGGGTCGGTCTCAGCACGCACCTCAAAGGTTTGTTTGTCTGGGGGCAGCAGCTCCTCGCCCACCTTTTCCAGCAGAGCCGCGCGCTCCGCCGAGAACAAGGTGGTGAGGTTTGGCATCTGGTTGCTACGTACCTGGGTGCAAGAGGGACCAGGTCAGAGCAGGGGGAGAGCGACCCTAGGATGTGTGGTTCCAGGGGCCCTGCCAAAACATGGCGGGGATGTGCGATGTATGGAGAAATCTCCTGCTGCCTGGCCCTACCAGGAAATGGTCTGGGGTGGAAAGGACCTTTAAAGGTTGTCTAGTCCAACCCCCTGCCATGGACAGGGACACCATATATTCTCAGAATGGTTTAGGTTGGAAAATAGCTTTAAGATCAAGTCCAGCTGTTCACCCAACACTGCCAAGGCCACCACTAAACCATGTTTTCAAGTGCCAAATCGTCACATCTTTTAAATCCCTCCAGGGATGGTGACTCCACCACTGCCCTGGGCAGTTGTGCCGGGGCTGACAACCCTTTTGGTGAAGTTTTTTCCTAATATTCATCCTAAACCTCCCTTGGTGCAACTTGAGGTCAACTAGACCAGGTTGCTCCAGGCCCCATCCAACTTGGCCTACAACACTGCCAGGGATGGGGCAGCCACAGCTTCTCTGGCAAACCTGTGCCAGGGTCTCACCACCCTCACAGGGAACAATTTCCTCCCAATATCCCATCTAACCCTGCCCTCTGGCAGTGGGAAGCCATTCCCCCTTATTCTGTCACTCCATCCCTTGTCCAAAGTTCCTTTCCAGCTCTCTTTAGGCGCTGGAAGGGGCTCTAAGGTCTTCCTGGAGCCTTCTCTTCTCCAGGGTGACCCCCTCCAGCTCGCCCAGCCTGTCTCCAGAGCAGAAGGGCTCCAGCCCTCATCAGAGCATCTCCGTGGCCTCCTGTGAACTTGTTTCAGCAGCTCCACATCCTTCCTATGTTGCAAACCCCAGGGCTGGAGGCAGCTCTGCATGTGAGGTCTCAACTGAGCAAGGCAGAGAGGCAGTATCGCTCCCTCCCCTGCTGCCCACACTGTGAGGATCAGCCCAGGACACAGGGGGTTTTTGGGCTGCCAGTGCACACATTCAGGGCATGTTCAGCCTCTCACCCATCAGCACCCCTAATTCCCCACCCTCCACTGCCCTCCTTACCTTGTCCAGCACGAAGACGGCAGCCTTGCGCTGTGAGGGGATGAAGAGGCCCAGGAGCGCCTTGCTGCCCTGGGAGCTGTGGTACAGGTAGATATGGCGAATGCTTCCTGGGGACACAGAGCACAGAGCATCAGTGGTGCCCATGGGTGCCAGCTGCCTCAGGAACTCCTCTCCCAGGATGCCTCACCTGGCTCCAGGTAAGTGAACTGGGCCAGCGAGCGCATCTCCAGGTGCTCAATGTCGAAGGTTTCGGCCTCTCGCCCTGCCAGGTGCCGGACAAGCTGCCTGCTGACCATGCACACGCAGCCCAGGTGGATCAGGGCACGGAAGAGCAGTGGCACCTGGAATCGTGGGGAGAGATGTGATGGAACAACTGCTACTAAGCTCTTCTTGGGGGCTGCAGACCTAGAATAACCCAGATTAAAACCCACAGGTAACACGTATCTGAGGTGCCTTGGCATGAGTTTGGTATTACCAGCCTTGCTAAAGATATAGAACGGGTATCTCAAAATCCACGTCTTCCTATCTAGGCCCAGATCCTACCATCAAGGTACTCTGAAGGACATGTGGAGCAATATTTGGCCAATATTGCTGCTCTGCAACTTGTGGTTTGTCACTCCGAGGCAGGGGCTCCATCTGAACCTCCAGATGTTCAGCATGGTGGGAGATTCATCACGGATCCATCCTGTTTTATTAACCCTGTAGCTGTCAAATCCACTGCTGCAGGAGACTCCTGAATGGCTTGCTGAGGAACCTAGTCCCAAACTAGTGAAAAGCAATAAGCATTTCTTGCCTGATTACTCTTCCCTTGTGCTAGTTTTAGTTGTAGAGGCCCCTCACATCTCTTGAGCAAGGTTAAGCATTCCCATCTCAGTTCCATCCCTGAAGGCAAACTGTTCCCTCCCTTGCATCCTTCTGTGTTACTCCTGCTATATTTTCTGGGATCATGATCAGAACTGCACTGCAGATGTTTAAAGATCAAGACAGATCTTTCCTTGCCCAGGTCTGTGTCCAGCTGGGTTAACCGTGTCTTTGAGGATGGAAGCTCCACAATCCCTTTGGGCAACCTGCTCAACTATGCTTGAAGTTTTTTCTGACATTTACAGAGAATATTCATGTTTTAGGTTGTGCCCACTGTCTCCCATTCTTTCCTGGTAACCAGAGCAGAGCCTGGCTCCTCTTCTCCACTCTTCCCATCAAGTAGGTCCCCTGAGCCTCTTCTGGGCTGCACAGTCCAAGTCACTCAGCCTCCCCTCAGATGACATGCTGCTACCTCATGATTATCTAAATTCCTTCGTATCTTTAAAACTTCTCCATGCCCTTTGTTTTACTTTAGCTGCTCATTTTAATTTCCTTAGTTTCTTGATTTTTCCCACTTACTAAACACTACTACAGAAGAGAGGACTCAAGTTTGCTAGAGGAAGGTCTATAGATACAAAGAATTTGGGTCCATGCCAGTCACTTCAGACAAGTAATCTGAATTAACTTTTGGGTGCTGCTTACTAAACCTCAGTAGAGTTTGTAGGCACCATTTTCAATTGCTGATGGCATATATGGGTCAACCTTTTTCATCACCACAGGATTTCACAGGCTCCATGTAATCATTAAGAGTTGTGCCTTGCCTTGAGAGACCTTTCTTCAAATTTTTCAAAAGCAGAAACTTAAAGTGAATAAAAAAGTTTTCTTTAACTGTGTCCTGCTGGAATGCTTCACAGGTTATACCAGTAACTTCAGTAGCAAAAGTCTCCCAACTCTGTGATGCTCTTTTTGTCCTTGCAGCCTCCTGCACCTCAGAAAGCATTTCATAGCCAGTGGCACCCCTGCTCACAGCAAAGCTTGTCCTACTCAGGAATTTTCATCCATAATAATCCTACAGTGCATTTCAGTATCAAATTCACCTGCCTTTATGCTTTAACTCCACTCTTACGATGGTGTGGTCTATTCTATCACTTCCATACAGGCCAGGTCTTTTCACTACAACATTTTCTTAGTTAAATTCCTGTCATCAAGTTTTGATCTGCTGGACAAACCAGTATCCTCACTGGAAGCAAGCATCCCAGGTTCCCACCTTCATTTTCAGCACTGGCAAATTGAATTTTAGCCTCATTGCTTTCTACATAATTTCATTTAGGTTGTTCTTGCTCTTCCTGAACTTTCAAGTTGTATGCTGTTCTTTTTTCTAAAGCTTTTACAACCTTGTTTTAGAGGACATGGTACTCAAGACACTCAGACCTACGTACCAGTATGTTGGGTTTTTCCTCAGCTTTATTCCAAATGCCCCTTCTCTTTCCTGGTTCCAATACCAGCAGGCTGGCTCTGAATTAGTTTAGAGGAAGCTCTCCATTTATTTCCCCAAAGTTTCCTAACTCCAAATAAACTGAAGTCCCTTTCTTGACATACTGTAACCCATGTGCTGATACTCAGAATTTCTGTTCATATAAGCATAACTCCCAGTTCCCTGGACAATGTCCAGGGTCTTGGATTTTTGGTGTCTCACCACTGGAACTCAGACTAATGAGTTACTGCTCAGCAACCCTTAAAGACGAGCACCTGGAGGAGTTACCTGTGTCTCATACACTCCCTCAATGTCCGGAGCAGAGAGGTCCGCGTTGATTTCGTTGATGTGCTCTTGGTACATGTCTTCAGGGACAGAGTATTCATACAAGTTGTAAACTAAGTTTGAGCGAGGCAGGATCCTGTTTACCTGCCAAGGTAAGGGACAGGATTATTGGGACACATCCCACCACATGGCACCACTACCAGGAGCCAGGCTCTGAGCCAGGCCAGCTCCTGGTGCTCCTCTCTTCTAAGGAAATCGGTGGGTTATGCTCATGCACGTTACAAATTCCCATAACAGAGAACTTGATTTCCAGGCAGGCTGGGATTAGCAGAGGGACTAGGGCCTGGATGAGGGATATCCATGGGGTCGGAGAATGAAGTGTTGCATGGCAGACACCTGTAACTCCTGCTTACAGGGGAAGTGAAGTGCCTTATCTCAGTGCAAGCAGCTGTTTCCCCTTCCAGAAGGGACAGGTCCTCACCTTCCTGTAGGTTGTTCCCTCCTCAGGCTTTGGGACGCGCTGGTTGACATAGAAGACACGGGGGATGCTCAGCTTGATGCAGTGCAGGTCGCTTCCTATCACCGCCCACAGCCGGAACAGCCCAGGCTGGCTGGTCTCAGCGATCTTGCAGGACATGGGGCACAAGGTTAGCGTTAGCAGGAGATCCAATGTGCCATCAATGCTTACATCTACACTGCAGAGTGCTCTGGGGATCTACATGATCAGTTGGTGGCTAAAAACAAAGTGGGGGGGCTTAGAGAGTCATCACTTTCAGCTCTGGAGTCCCTGTGTCCTGCTACTGTCCCAGGGTACCATGAAGAAAACTCTGCCTCAGGCTGGCCAACCAACTCCAGGGAATGTCACCCAAGTCACTCTGAAGTCCTGGACCTGCAGCCCTGAGACCCTTCTGGAGGATGAAGTGGGTGACAAGAGCTGGGCTTAGGTGGTCACACATAACAAAGGTTTGTAAAAACACCCTGGATGGTACCACCCCACCTCTTCATTTGTACATTGGCTGCTTCTAGGCACCACTGTAATCCTGTGCCCAGTGCTGGGCTCCTCAACACAGGACATGGACATACTGAATAGAGTGAAGGGCCAAAAGGAGGAAGAAGGGATTGGAGCATCTTTCATGTCAGGAAAGGCTGGCAGAACTGGGACTGTCCATCCCAGAGCAGATAAAGCTCAGAGGGATCTCATCCACATATATATACCTAAAGGGAAGTGCAAAGAGAACAGAACCTGACTTCCTAGTGGTGCCCAGCAGCAGGACCAGACATCACGGGCACAAAGCAGAATGCAGGAGGGTCCCTCTGCATGTCAGAAACTTTTTCCCTGCAAAGTTGAACCTGGTCCAGGTTGTCTAGGGAAGGTGTGCACTCTCCATCCTTGGAGATATTCCAGGACATGGTCCTGGGACCCCAGCTCTGGGTGGCCCTGCCTGAGCAGGATGTGGGACCAGAGGGACACCAAAGCTGCCCCAGCCTCAGCTGATGTTTTTGGTGTTCTGTGACGGCACAGTGCTGCCCGCGGGCTGAACTAGAGCTGCCCCACCAGCAGATCTACCCACGCATCCGAGTCACCAAGAATGACTCTGTGGGCACCTGTTTCCATCCAGATGTGAGTCTGAGACTCTGCAGCCCCTTCTGGGCTCCCCAGGGCTAACACCTACATGGGGTAGAGGTCAGTGTTCCTGAACTTCACTGACTTACCACAGAGTACAAATGTGAGGCTTGTGCCCCAGGCTGCTCTGTGGCAGGTCCCCTCCCCAGTACCTGCACAACCTGCCAGGGCAAGTCCAGGATGCTGCGCGCTGTCCGGCGCAGGTAACTGCTCAGCCCTTTGGCAAGGGCATCGCGGACAACTCCTCCACCTGCCACCACCCCACCATCCTCCAGCCGTCGCCTCTTCTGCCGCTCCTGCCGCTGCCGAGCCTGCAGCTCCCACTTCTTCTGGTGAAAGCGCAGCCAGACCAGACGCTCTTCCTGAGTGGGGTGACAGCAAGCATGAAACCAGCAAAGGCTTCCCAGCCCCACAGCATCACACCATACAGCCTAGCCCTCCAGGCCCCAGTCCCACATCATGTTCCTGCCCCAGCTGCAAAGCCACCACCCCTCTTTTCT
The DNA here is from genome assembly GCA_013397775.1 of Eulacestoma nigropectus. NCBI lineage: Eukaryota > Metazoa > Chordata > Aves > Passeriformes > Eulacestoma > Eulacestoma nigropectus. The sequence goes on along the minus strand of VZTE01003874.1, from coordinate 22,422 downwards.
TTACCAGTGGTTGCATTTCTGTCTCCTGGTTATATTTCTCCTTGTATCCCTGAGCCATGTGTGTGCAGTGTTTTGGGAAACCCACAGCTTGCTCCTGGAAGCACCCAAGCTGCTTGGATGGATGAGTACAGTCCTGGGGCATCCCCTGCACAATCTGCTTCACCTACCTTGGTGGTGCCAAGGGGTGGGGGTGGGCCCAGGATCTCCCGCCAGGACTGGGACAGTTCCAGGTCCTGGGACAGCTGTTGGCTTTCCTCTGCTGCAGGGATGCGCTTCCGCTTATTTGCAATAGGAACCAGTGGCTGAGGGATCTTGACAGCCCCAAAATCTTCTATGTCACCCACCTGTGAGTTGGGTGTCTCCTCTGCAGGCTGGTTGGCAAGAACCTGAGGGAGCAAGGAGAGCAGGAACATGTGGGCTGCAAGAGAAAAGCCACACTGGCACTGCCAACACCTTCCCCTCACCCTCTTTACCTGTCTCTTGCCTTCTGAAACAAAGAGCTCATTGATTTTCTTCTGTTTGTACACATCATTCTTCTCCAGGAGTTTCTTGTGAAGCCAGTCTGGGTGTCGGACCCGTGGCACTGGGTTCTTTACCTGCAGAGTAGCTCCAAATCACACCGAGTTCCCCACACAAATCCTTCCTCCTGTCCACCCCCGCACTGCCCTGTACCTGCTGCAGGGCTGCAGGAATGGTGATGATTTTCTGGATGGTGCTGCCCAGTCTCTCGATGTAGTAATCCCAGTCCAGGATCTGGGAAGAGGGTGGAGTGTGGGCAGTGAAGAAAGCCAAGCAGAAGGGCCCCCAGACACAGGATCAAACATCCCAGTAGCACCCCCACCCCAGCCTCCTACTTTGTGAACACAGGAAGCCACTGCCCAGGTTGTGCCTCCAAAAGGATGAGACCCTGTCCCAAACGCGGGGCTATCTGCAGGGATGCCTCACTCACCGCACGGATGTTGAAGTCCTGCAGTGAGGGGCTCTTCAGCCATTTTCGGAGGTAGTGTTTGCGCACACTGGGCTCAGCTTGGAAAATGGCAAGGGGGATGGCCCTGGGGAAGGCAGAGAATCAATGTCCTAGCACCCCACAATCCACTCTCCCAGCCTGTGGAGATCCTCCAGGCTTCTTCTCAACCTCTGTGAGGCCACTGGGCTGTACAGTGTTACCCATTCCCCTGCTCATGGCCTGTGCCAGATTCAGGTGATCACCTGGCCATGTATTCCAGCTCCCTCCCTTCCTGCTACCTGCCCATCCCCTCTTGGTTTCTCCCGCACTGCCAGAAGCCCTGGCCCCTCCAGGTGGTGTTACCTCTCTGTGACCGGAGATCCTTCTGGTTTCTTGGAAATTATGAAACGACAGCTCAGTCCTGCATCCTTCACCATCTGGTCCCCCAAAAACTCTGCCAGGCGCTTGGCAGTGCTGATGGAGGTGGACTTCTGCTCCCCGTAGTCCTCCAGTTTGCGTGACATGGACCGGTTCTCTGAGATGAGCTCAAACAGCTCTGAATCGGGCATGCTGGCAGCCTGAAAGACAGGGAAAAGGCCGAAGTTAGCAAGAACTAATGACCAAACTTTGCTGCTGTCAGGAACAGGAAGCACCATGCACAGCTGATGTGTCTCTTTACAGGGAGCCTGGGAATTGCTTCCTGTTGCAGCTGCCAGTGGGATCCATAGAAAAGAGGGTGCGTGGGTTTCAGGCCGGCACCAGTTTGTGCCATGGCTGGGCTGAGGCAGCACAGCTTTGTGTTGTGCAGGCAAAGTTGGGCTCACCAAGAATGTGTTGTAAAACAGCATCACAAAATGAAGGACTGTAGAGGACCAGAACTAAGCATGTTTTATCTCAAACATTCTGAGTATTGCTACAGGAAAGGTGTGATTGAAGGAGAGGGTGCCGCGGAGGTGTGGCAGTGCTGTTCTGAGCCAATTCCCTGCCATGCCTTAAGACTCACGCTTAGTCCCCTCTCCAACTCACATCCAGAAGGGCTGGCTGTACATGAAAGGGAGCAAATAGGTCTTTTCTTTTTCTCCTCTCTTCTCTTCCACTTTCTTTGTTTCATTGTTTGCTCCAGCTCTGGACCATCCATGTGGCATGACCAACGCAAGACCAACACAGATCGAAGGACTGGTGATATTCTTTGTTTTCTTCCCTTGCTTTGCCTGAGCAAAGCAGGGCCCTCATATTCTACTTCATACTTTGTATTGAACCCTGTTATGGGAGTGGGAAGCTTGTGTAAAGGTGTGTTGTGGCTTGTTAGCCAGGACCTTTGAGAGGTAGTGTTGTGACTCATGTGCCAGCACCTTTGTGTGATGATGTGTTGCAGCTTGTTAGCCAGTGCCCTTGAATATTGGTGGTCTATTGTGGCTTGTGAGCCAGTGCCTTTTGAGGAGCTTGTGCTGGGAGTTGAGAACTTATTGAAGTGTTCTGTACAAAATTAAGGGCTCGCTTGCTTCCACTCTTGTGGAAGTCTATTGTAAGAATTGGCTTGTTGGCCAACACCTTTTGAGTCTAAGCAGTGGGCTGGTTGCTGGAGTTACAGCGACTGTACAATAAAACGTAAGAGCTCCTGACACGTGACTGGTGTCTTTGTTCAACCTGATGACAATTTATGATGAACATCATGTCCCTAGACCAGTAGGTCATGACAAGGACCCAGTCAGACTCTCGTTCCCTCCCACTCCCTTGTCTCATAGAATCACAGAATCGTTTGGGTTGAAAAGTCCTCTAATATCACTGAGTCAAACCATTCCCCCAGCACTGCCAAAGACACCATTAACCCATGTACCCAAATGCCACATCCACACAGCTTATAAATTCCTCCAGGGATTGGGACTCTACCACTGCTGTGGGCAGCCTGTGCCAGAGCTGGACAGTCCTTTTGGAGATGAAATTTTCTCTATTACTCAACCTAAACCTCCCCTGCTGCAATCTGGGGCTGTTTCCTTTCATCCTGTCACTTGTTCCCTGGGAGAAGTGCCCAACTCCCACCTGGTTCCACCCTCCTGTCAGGGAGTTGTAGAGAGTAGGAATGTCCTCCCTGAGCCTCCTTTTCTCCAGGCTGAGCCCCCACAGCTGCTCCTCATCAGACTTGCACTCCAGCCACTTCCCCAGCTCTATTCCCCCCTCTGGACCTGCTCCAGCCCCTTCAATGTCTTTCCTGTCCTGAGGGGACAAAAACTGACCCCAGGGTTCAAGGTGCCTCACCAGTGTCCAGCACAGGGGGATGGTCACTGCCCTGGTCCTGTTGGCCACACTATGGCTGGTACAGGCTAGGTGCCATTGCCCTTCCTGTCTACCTGGGCACATGTTTAGTCACTGTTGATCAGCACCTCCAGGTCCTTTCCTGTTGGGTGCCTTTCCAGACCCTTTGTCTCCAGCCTGGAGCATTCCATGGGGTTGTTGCGACCCCTGTGCAGGACCCAGCACTTGACCTTGTTGAACCTCACACCACTGGCATCGGCCCATGGATCCAGCCTGTCCAGATCCCTCTGCAGAGCTTCCTGCCTTCCAGGAGATCCACACTCCCACCCAGCTCAGTGTCATCTGTGAAGTGACTGAGGGTGTAAGAGGTACAGGGGACCACTGACTCTGTGCAAGCCAAGTCCAGCCTCCCACCGTGCCCGACCAGCTCGGACGCTCCTCCCCAGGCTCCACCTCAGAGCACAGACGTGCTGAGCTGTGCCTACCTTGCTGTAGAGCACATCCAACCAGTAATCGGCCACCTTGGCCACGGAAGCATAGACCTCCTCCAGGGTGCTGCCCTTCAGAAAGGCTTCAAACACAGACGACTGGAATATCTTCACCAGCTGCAGCTCTCCCCGGCGTTTCACCTCAAACCCCTTTAGCTCAGCCAGGGATCCATCCTCGTTGAACACTGCGTACCTAGGAGAGAGCATGAATAAACTTGGCCTGCACCAAGGGACACATCCCCCAGGGTGCCACTGGTGTCCCTCCTGCAGGGCGCTTCTCCCCATACCATTGCACCACCATCCAGCATGTTCAAAGGAACCACAGCAACACCTGGATAATCTCAAGTATCTACAGCTTCTCTAGCAACCATTTTACCTTGGTCTGGAAAAGGACATCAGCTCTTGCACCAGCTTATCCACACTGTCTCATCGAACCACAGGGGAAGGGACCTTAAAGATTACCCAGTCCCACACCCCTGCCATGGGCAGGGGCGCCTTCCACTAGACCAGGCTGCTCCAAGCCATGTCCAGCCTGGCCTAGAACACAGTGGGGCAGCCACAGCTTCTCTGGGCAACCTGTGCCACAGTCTCACCACCCTCACAGCCAAGAATTCCTTCCCAATATTCCATCTAATCCTGCCCTCTGGCAGTGGGAAGCCATTCCCCCTTGTCCTGTCCCTCCCAGCCCTTGTCCAGAGCTCCCCTCCAGCTCTCCTGGAGCCCCTTTAGGCCCTGGAAGGGGCTCTAAGGTCTCCCTGAAGCCTTCTCCATGTGAAGACCCCCAGTTCTCCCAGCCTGGCTCCAGAGCAGAGGGGCTACAGCCCCTGGAGCATCTCCACGGCCTCCTCTGGACTCAATCCAGCACCTCTGTGTTTTCTTGTGCTGAGCGTGCCAAACCTTGATGCAGCACTGAGGGTGAGGAGTGACCTTAATTGGTGGAGGATGACCTTAACTGCATATAAGTAAGGGTGGGAGATGAGAGCCCAAGTGAGGAAATGAAGATACTAGGAAGAGATTTAGAAAGAAAGAAACTGTCAACTCCAATGCTGGCAGAGGGGTTGACATGAAACTGGATGCAGCCATGACACACCTAAGAGAACACTCCTCCCTCTTGCCTTTTCTCTTGCATTGTTTTGCCTTTCACAGCCCTGAAAATTATCTGTATGTCTCAAAAAAAACCCAAACCACTGTGGGAATGATCAGTGAGGAGAGGAGATATTCAAACCTGCTTGGCTAGCCCTTCTCCCACCTGCCCACATTCTCATCAGCACAGCTTTTCCTTCCTCCACCAACCATGGTGCCTGCAGCCACCTCCAGGCTGTTATGCTTGGAGAGTGGCCAGGAAATAAATGCCCTGAGATCCCCAGACTATAGGAATCCAGAGGCCTTGAGGGGAGTCATACGAGCACAGCCCACTCGGAGCTGGGCAACACTTTGACTCCTGCAGAAGGTACTGACTGCTTGGAGAGGGTCACTGGAAGGGAATGGTGTGTGGGATTAAGCACAAAAACATCTAGAATTGTGAGGACAGAGGGTGCTGGGGATAGGAACAGCATTTTTTGGAGTCAGATCCAGGTCTGTGGGCTGCCCCCCAAAATAATGGATGCTACTGCTCTAGCTCACATTCATTGTTAGGAGGTGGTTGTTGAGAAATCAGTGAAGTTTGGGTACAACTATCCTATAATGTGACAGTAATGGCAGAACCCACTCCTACTTATAGATGGAGAAGGAGGGGAAACACATAGGAGAAGTGTTACTGAAGTCTTTGAACTCCTGAGAGATAGGAAGGCAGGAACTGCTGAGCTTAAACAGGTTAGATTGAATACAAGCAGTATTAGAAATCCTCAAAAGGAAAGTCAAAGTTCTCCTGCACACCTCAGAGCCAAACAGGGAGATGTCTGGTCACCAGGTTGGAGAAATGTCATTTTGCTGTTATCTGCTAAAAATTACCGCCATAGTAGCTGGATTCAAAGATGATCTGATGTAAGGAACCTGCCATTTAAAGCCAGCGAGTCAAGTGCTGCTGGCATTGGGGGCAAGGACCAACATGCCCCACATGCACAAAGGCAACGAGATCCTTAGTCTGTTAGCTCAGGGAAAGAGACAATATTTCAAGCTTTGAAATCTCACCTTTTCTTCAGCTTCTTTCCCTCCTCTTTGGAGGCTGGAAGGATCATGGCCAGGTATGGACCATCCACTTCAAAAAAGATGCTGTTCTCTGAGCGCGTGATGTAGGTGAGTGAGGCTGGATCCTGCAGTTCTTGGTACTGGTCATTTGTGAAGCCTTCCTGTGGCATAGCCCCAGGAGAACAGCTTCAATCCACAGATATCTGGTCACACAAGGGGATGCCCCTGGGACATACCCTGCCCAAAGGGACCCTTGAGCACCCCTCTGAGAGCTACAGCCCAAATTAGGACTCAGAAGTCAAAACACGTGTCCTGCCTGTTGAGAAGAAAAAGGCTTTGGACCCTAAAATGATATTTTCTTGTCTTACAGAGCCTGGAGTGAGCAGAGGATAGGTTTAGATCTTGCTCTGGACTCCCTGCCTGCACAGGTAAGCATGCACCTAACCTGGCCTCTTACAGACCCCCCTCTCTGATGGGGGATATCGAGCCTCTTTCTCCACTCAGATGCTCTCCAGGGCCATCATCCCCAACATCTCACTCACTACATGGGGAGTGGAGATGGAAGAGGGGCTCTCTCCCCACTCATCAGCTCTCCACCTCCTTTTCCCAGGCTGCAGAGCTGGCCTGGACAGGTGCCAGACTCACCTTCACCAGGATGTTCAGCATGGCACCTGGGTAGGAGATGGTCACTTTTGGTTTCTTGATATTGGTTGACTTGATGACGAAGTTCTCTGGGAAGCTGTTGGGAAGGACACACCAAATCCCATCGGTATCCAGTTCCAGAGGTCTCCTAAGGAAGGAAGGCCACTGTCAGGAGCAGAGTGGATGAGAGGTGATGATCAGCTCTGTGTCCCCCATGAAGACAGCAGCAGCCTGTTGCATCCACTCTATTCCCTTCTGCAAAGCAAACCCTCAAATACAACACAACAGTGTCAGGAATCTGAATGCTCATAGAATCAGAGGAATCACAGAGCGCTTGAGGTTGGAAGGGACCTTAAAGCTCCTGTCATTCCAACAACTCCTTGCCATGGGCAGGGACAACTTCCCCTAGACCAGGTTACTCCAAGCCCTGTCCAACCTGGCCTTGAAACCCTTCCAGGGACGGGGCAGCCACAGCTTCTCTGGGCAACTTGTGCAGGGAACAATTCCTTCCTAATATCCCATCCAACCCTGCCCTCTGGCAGTGGGAAGCCATTCCCCCTCGTCCCACCTCTCCTGGCCAATGCCTAAAGCCTGCCTCCAGCTCTCCTGGAGTCCCTTTAAGCACTTAAAGGGGCTCTAAGGTCTCCCTGGAGCCTTCTCTTCTCCAGGATGAAGATCTCCAGCTTTCTCAGCCCTTCCTCATAGGAAATGTGTTCCATCCCTGTCAATACTCGAGTGTTTAACATGCTCCCACATCTGTCCTAGATGCAGACAGACCTTCCCCAGCTCAGTACACACTCACCCAATCTGCTCAATCAGCTCTCTGGCCTGGGTGATGATATTTGCCCCCGTGAAGCAGACAATGCCAGCCATTTCCATGGAGTACCAGCGAGCTCTGTGAGCAGAGGAGTTACAGTTAAGAACATGACATGCTCCCTCCAAAACCCAGCTATGGAAAGGCAGGAGGATCTCCAGGGGAAGGAGGGCAAGAAACACATCAACACTGGGCATTGGAACATTGTTCTTCTATGAAATTCTCTACTTATGATGCTCCAGAAAAGCTGAAAACCCACTAACAGACAAGATTCCCATAATTTAATGTCTGGTAAGAGTCTCCAGGATGAGAAGTAATGGGTAGAAGCAAGAGGAGAGTGTTACAGGCAGGACCTACTCTCATCTTGGTGCTTCAGGAAATGACTACCTCACCAGGACAATCCTAGTTTCCAAGGGTCCTCTCTAGAGGACCCTGGATGGCCCAGGGGAGACTTACCCTTTCCGCATGACATATCCGTAGAAGGAGTTGAGAATACACTTGTGGGCCAGCTGCAGGGAGTCATAGAGGATCTCCATGTTCTTGCAGCGTTTCACTTCAGAGGCATCTCCCATCTCCACTGCTGCAGACAGCTTCTTCTTCCACACCTGCATGCCAAGGGCAGAGTCAGGACAATTCCATATATCACTACTGGTGGCACCCAACTGGTTTCCACTCAGTCCCAGTATAGCATTGCAGCTCTACAGGAGTGTCTTTGCCAAAGATCAGCATCATGAGTCGAACATCCCATTTTCTTTTGTAGCACGGCAGGGGTTGGCCAGAGGCGCTTTGTCACTTGTCAGAAGAGACTTGTAGCTCCCACCATTGATCAGAATTCAACCAACATCAGCTGTGCTGCACCATATGTGCGCAGGGAAGAACTCAATACACTGCTTGCTGCAATCCATGATGCCTGGCTAACAGCAGAACCACCAGTGTAGAAAAAGCCTCTCTGCCAGCCCTGGGAATCATGGCAAAAGAGGCAGCTGGGAGGAACTGCAAAGCAACAGGCTTTTTAATTAACTCTGCCAGACATAGAGCCCCAGGGCCTCCTAGAATGGTTTGGGTTGGAAGGGACCTTAAAGCTCATCTCATCCCACCCCCTGCCTTGGGCAGGAACACCTTCTACTAGACCAGGTTGCTCTAAGTCCCATCCAACCTAGCCTTGGACACTTCAAGGGATGGGGCAGCCACAGCTTCCCTGGTCAACCTGTGCCAGCGCCTTACCTCCCTCACAGGGAAGAGTTTCTTCCCAATAACTAATACAACCCTGCTCTCTATCAGTGGGAAACCGACAGAGTAATTCTTTGAGGTTTTCAGCAAGGCACAAGAGGTCCCCAGGCTTAGCAAGACAATTTGATCAGCACCCAAGCTTGGTACCTTGTGCAGCCCCTTAAACTCGTATCGGCGGTCCCGGAATGCTCGCACTGTGTCCACGTAGAAAGAGTTCTCTCGTTGGCAGATGGTGGTGACTCGCTCCTCCACCTTGGTGACATGGATCTTCTTGTATGCCTTGCGGCAGTAATCTGGTCAAGGGAGGAGGCAGAGGGAGGTTCTCAGGGATGGGTGCCCTGCTACAGAGGGATGGGCACAGTAGGGACAGGGAGGCAGCTAAGCATAAGGCATGGGTGAGCATGGGACAGACCTACTGCAAAGGGAGAGGAAGGTCCCAGTATGGAAAGAAGCAGCACCTCTTTATGGAAGTGGAGGGCAAGGAGGAAAACAAACCCAGGCTTTGCCCCCAGCCAGCTGGGTGGTTCTGCTGGACAGCATCCCTCCAGGTAATAAGATAATGTGATGTTTCCCTTGCATTAACTGGCTTTAATTAGCAGCCTTACAAAAAATGGAGCCATTCATATTTCAGCTCAAATCCGTGGCTCTCCAAGACAAAGGGAAACACTGACAGAGGTACCAGTGCCTGGCTCCTCTTAGGAAGCTTGCATGAGTCTGTTGGGATCCTGGAGAAGTTCTGAGACCAGCCTGACCTCACCCCACAGCCGTAGGAGAGGTCACTACTGCTGAACACCACTCACAGTCCAGGTTGCAAAACATTGCCAGGATCATGACCTTGATTCGTTTTTTTACCTGCCAGGCGCTTTTTCTCATACTTGGCTTGTTCTTCCTGGGAGAGCTCATGGAAGGCGCGGGGTGGTCCATCAGGGAACAAGGGGGGGAACTTCTCTGACTCCAGCTGCTGCTGGATGCGGTGGTACTCGCTGCGGCTGGCAGGCACTGCAGAGGAGGGCAGTAATCAGTCTTCCAGGGGAGAAGCAGGAATTTGGCTCCATCTCTGTGGGCTGGACTACATGGTCCTTCTTGTACTTACTGAACTCTCCTCTCCACTGCCACGTCATCCGGCGCTGGCAGTTGGCACCCGGCTTGTTGAAGTCACAGGCAGCACATGTGGCCTCATCCACCATGGCTGAGGGCTAGATGCAGTAACAGACACACAGGTGTTAGAGGGGACAGGTCCTCAAATGACGAGTCATGCCAGAACAGGTGCTGAGTGGCAGGTGAGCACAGGTGTGAACATCAGAGATGGTACTCACTGAGTTCCCCTTTCCAGAGCCTTTCAGGAGCACACATTCCCCAAAACAACAGCTGGGGTTTTGGGAAGGGTTCTAGCTAAAGCTGTAGCTGAGTCTCTGAAGACCTGCCCATCCAGAGAAGGATAATGGAGCTGGGGAAGGGGCTGGAGCACAAGTCTGATGAGGAACAGCTGAGGAAGCTGGGGGACTCAGCCTGGAGAAAAGGAGGCTCAGGGAGGACATTCTTGCTCCTACAACTCCCTGACAGGAGGGTGGATCCAGGTGGGGGTCAGGCTCTGCTCCCATGCAACAAGTGAGGAAACAGCCTCAAGTTGTGCCAGAAGATGTTTAGGTTGGATATTAGGGAAAAATCCTTCACTGGAAGGGTTATCAGACACTGGCACAGGCTGCCCAGAGCGGCATTCTTCTGAGATGATTTAAAAGCCATGTGGATGTGCCACTTGGGGACATGGGTTAGTGGTGGTTTTGGTAATGCTGGCAGAGTGGTTGGACTCAATGGTCTTACAGGGCTTTTCCAACCAAAATAGTTCTGTGATTCCACAATTCCATGGCAGCTTGACCAAATTTCACACTCAGCCTTATCTGCTTCCCCTGCCCTGTGCAGAAAGTTCAGCCCTTCCTGTTAAGGGGATCCAGAGAGACCATCAAGGTCATCTGAAGTCAGATTAGGAGAGACAAGATTGATGTTACCCACCTGCAACCTGTTGGTCAGAATGATGTTGGGGTACATGGCCCCCACATCCAGATGATAGATAAGAGGACACTCAACTCTGTTGGGAACATCCTTCAGGGAATTCAGTTTGACCTTGATTTCATCACAAACCTGTGGTGAGATAAAGAGAAATGAAACTAGGGTAGGAAGGAGCTAATGAGCCAGGTACTTGTTAAATTTGGTTCTTCTTCACAGGGACACCTGCCACAGGCTCTGGGGATGGATCTAAAGGACCAAAGGAGCAGATCAGGGACTCCTCAACCACTAGTGCTTTAGGTTTTGATTTGAACCTCCAGGGTAGGCTTTTCTGTAGGGACACCTGACAAGTGGGAGCAGGTGCTTCCTAAATATGACTTGATCGAGGACCTTTTCAGTGGAAATGGGTTAATGGAGACAACGGCAAAGACCAGAGGTCCCCAGTCTAGTGCTGCCCTCCAAGAAATTCCAGATTTTGATTTTGAGAGGGGCAACCTGCCCTTTTGTAGCTGATAAGAAGTGGGGAACAAGAAGAACAAGAGTATTTGGGATATCTGAGGGGTCTGCCTTCTCCCTAAATTCCTTCCCAGCTCTCTCAGAGCTTTGATCCTGGTTGAACCTGCGATGGGAAAAGCAGGAGCTGCATTCCTCGGATGGGGCAGAGACCCTGATCCCCAGGCTGGGCTGCAGGACTCAGCCTGTAGATGGGCTTCTTAGTCTCTCTTCATAGAGCATAAACCAAACCCAAACAAGCCTTTTAGAGCTGCAGTCCCAGTTTCCAGCCCAGCTCAGCTGTGCTGCAGGTGCTCTACCTCCTGGAAGTTGGTGACCTGATCCAAGGGCAGACCCTCCTCCTCCTCGATGGCATGCTGCAGGGTCTTCTCCACATGCTGCACCAGGAAGTCGAAGGCAGCAGGATTCTACAGGGACATGGAGATGGCAGTGAGGCCATGGGCAGCTGTCCCTGGCTGCAGGCTGGCAGGTCCTACCCTGCACCCCTGTCCCTGCTTGGCTTGGGAACCTCTAGGCTGTAAGGGACATGTTGAGGCACTGGGGGAGGTGATGGAGGTAGCAGCCTGATCCAGAAAAAAGTAAAAGACCCTCAGGAAGGGTTCAGAAGCAGCTCAGTTTGGGAGAGAGAACAGGACCCCAAGCTACAGAGACATAACTTCCAAGAAGCACTGGTTGAAAAACAAACTCAAAATCCCACTTCACTACCATCCCCTGCTGTCAGCAAGCTCTGGCATGCTTCCAGTATGTGACACTTGCTCTCCCAGTGCAGCACAGATGGCCACTTAGAGGCCTCCTCCCATCCCGTCCCAGCCCAGCTTCAGGTAGCAAGGGTCTCCTGGAGGATGCCAAGCATTGGAACAGGCTGTTGAGGCCAGTGGTGAAATCATCATCCCTGGAAGTATTCAGAAAACATGCAGATGTGGCACCTGGGGACATGGTTTAATGGTGGCCTTGGCAATGCTGGGTTAACAGTTGGACTTGGCAACATTAAAGGGCTTTTCCAAACTTACTGATTCTGTGATTCTAGGTGCTGCCCAAGCCCAGCAGGGACACACTGGAGATGCCAACAACAGTGGAAGGCCTCTCCCTCCCTACCACGCTGCTCCATGAGGACAGGGGCTGGCAGCTGGCCCATTACCATTTTGAAGCGGCAGGGAATGTCGCTGCGGAAGACGCCGGATTCCAGTGCTTCCACGTGGCCTCCCACATAGGTCTCTGAGTCCAGCACATGTCCATCGTCTGTAAGTTTGTTGAATTCCTGCTCCTGCTTGTTGGGGAAGATGATGTTGGCATGGTAGGCCTGAACCATCAGCAGTGCCTCGCACAGTGTACCAGATCCTTTTCTTAACACCTACACAAGAGAAACCAAAGCTGGTTTAAAATTCAAAAATAGTAGATTTAGATATTAGGAGGAAATTCTTCCCTGTGAGGGTGGTGATGCACTGGACTGGCACAGGTTTCCCAGAGAAGCTGTGGCAGCCCCATTCCTGGAAGTGTTCCAGGCCAGGTTGGACGGGGCTTGGAGCAATCTGGTCTAGTGGAAGGTGTCCCTGCCCTTGACAGGAGGATGGATGAGATTATCTTTAAGATCCCTTCCAACCCAAACCGGTCTGTGATTCAGCAGAAGTGTTGTCCCAGCACTGGCAAGACTGGACTGTCACACATCAAGCTGGACAGCTTCAGCTGGTGACACATCTGCAACACCACTCCACCCTCAAGTACCTTTGTCAACTCAACCAGGTGGGAACAGACTGACAGCTTCTACATGCTAAGCATTGACAGCTTCCCAACCATCCCTACAGCTGACAACAGCCATCAGGAGACCCAACTTTGCATGGCCACGACTGCAAGTGAACTTGGCTGAGCATGGTGCATCAGCCATCTTTCTTGCTCCAGCCCTGCACTGCCAAATCTTGGGTGTCTTCTTCTTAGAGAAACCTGTCTCCAAACAGCCCACAGCTGTAGGAGAAAGGGGCAGGCTCTAAATCCACCCTCCCTTCCTCCCTGCCACACATGCAGAGTGTCTAGGCAGTGGGAATCAGATCTGTGGCCAGAGCATCCCTGCAGCGTAGGCGACACTTCACCCAGCAAAGAGATCATCATTTTGGGAAAGCACGCACCTCATCAGGCTCCATGGGAATGATGGTACACAAGGCAAAAATGAAGGGATGGACATACTTCATATACATGTAGTAAGTAGCAACGGCATCAGACACTGAGTAGGTGGCCAGGGTCTATCAAGGAACGAGAGAAGCAAATTAATCTCAATCCCGTGTGACAGAGTGGCTCAGTAACAGTAATCTTTCATTGCTTCCTGCTGGACATTTTCATATCAGCAGGAAGCATGAAAAGGTATATTTCTCCATAGCCTAGGTTGTAAGAATAATGTGTTTGCTGCTGAGGCCATCTTGCTTTAGCTCTAATCAAACAGCAACTTGTCAGCTCTAACTGAGAATGAACAGGGAAGATGACCTGAAGGCACAGAATCTGCCCAGTTTGGGTCTCAGGAAGCTGCTACAGGGCTCAGCAGAACCTCTTGCCTGTGACACCTGGAGCACTAACGCTCTCCTGTTCCCCCAGCAGGTCTCAGTTCTTCATGGTGTTTCTGATTTCAGTGATGCTTTTCACCCCACACTGATGTAAATAAATACAGAGAATGCACAGTGAAACACCAGGGCAAGAATCACTTCAGGGGAATCCTGTTCCTTCTCCCTGTGAGCTCTAAGACATTGGAAGTCTAGGGAGACAGATTCAGTTAATTTCTCAAAATCCACTTTCACTTACAGACTCAGTCCCACAGAGCACAGGGAGGGAATACCTGAGGCTCCTCTGTGGCCATCCGGCACATCTCCTCAGGGTCCAGCTCCACTGGATCGTAACCCAGTTTTGCTTTAGCTGCTGCTTTCAGGTTGTGACTTCCCACTGGGAGGTAACTGTCTCTCTTCACCCACCTGGACAGAATCAGGAAAATACCAGTTTGTGCAGAGAAACCAGTCCTCACCTTCAAAACAGGCTCAAGATTGTGAAGGAGACCTTGACTACCACGGGGACCTCTCACTAAGGATAGCCCAGCATCCAAGAACAGTGGGGTACAAGGCTGCCCAGCTTCAGCCAGCCCAACCAGAACAAACCCGACTGTCCCTTCCACCACCACTGCTCATATTTCCACCTTCCAGCTCCCTCAGTGGCTTTAAGATAAATATTTCACCACTGGAGAAGACCCCACCAGAACTGCAAGGACATCCAGCTGTGCTCCAGAGCCCAGACTGCTCCAGGCGGGAAAACCCACATAAAACTCTAAAGTTTTCTCTCTCTCCCATGTGTCCTTTCCTCTTCCATCTGTGTCAGGAGGCTGGTAGGTGAGGCTATAGTCCCCTTCCCTGCTCCAATGGCCATATCTTAACCCACTCCCTCTTCCTTTCCCTGTCCTCCCAAATCAGCAATCAAACACCCAGGGCTGCAGGGCAAGAGCCAGCCCTGGGAGCCCTTCATAGGAAGACTTGGCACCTCCTATGGGATGCAGCATGCTATGGGGAAGAAGACAACACAGAAATGGATTATTGCACAGCTGAAGAAGGTGACACACAAAGCTTCCAAGAGACAATGTGATTCAAATACAACTGCAGGTATTTCATCTGAACTGATGAGATAAAGACACAGCTATGTGGTAGAAGGGCAGCATTCAGTACCTCAGACAGTCCATGTGGATGCACTGGGATGCCTTGTACTCTCCCTGGCTATCCTTCTGAAACCCAATTTCCTGATACATATTAATTCCATGAGCTGCTGCTCTTGCTTCCACAAAGGGCCTGGGGAAAGAGGCAGTGTGAAGAGAAGGAGCAGAACAGACATTTTCCTGCATCTCCAACAACGGTTCCACGACCACTTTATTACTGCCTGAAGAATTTTTCTTGTGATTTAACTGTGTATCTGGTCACAGGGAACACTTCCTGCAGGACAAGTAGACACATCTTTCCTGGAAGTGTTCAAGGCCAGGTGGGACTTGAAACAACCTGGTCTAGTGGAAGGTGTCTCTGGTCATGGCAGCAGGGTTGGAACAAGATGATTTTTAAGGTCCCTTCCAACCCAAACTATTTTGTGGTTCAAGAGGCAAACCTGCTTGCTTGTACCCTGCATCTGGAGGGGGAGGCATGTGGTTCCTCTCCCCCTGCCTCCCTAGGCTTGTCTGCACACCTCTTCCAATATCCTCCAGCTCTCTTTTGACACTCTCCCTGCTCTCCCATGACTGGGCTCATCCATATGCTGACATTCCCACATCGCCAAGGATTTAAAAGCACCTCAGGCAAGTGGACGGGATTCTTCAGAAAGTCCTAGTGCCAAGCCAATGACCACAGGATTTGGTGAGGTGCAGGACATGGCCACTCTGCATGTGGCCACACGGCCTCTCCACACTGTCTGAATTATGGAAGGATGTTGAGGATGGAACCTGACCTTGCCCTCTAGCTCAGGTGACACCTTGCCAGTTTAGTCATCATCCCTGATCTTACCAGTCAAAGAAGTCTCCGTTGTATGTGACAATGATGGTGGGTTTGGTCTCCTGGACATGTTCAAACCATCTCTGGATTAAATGAGCCTGGGATGAAATAGAAAAGACATGTATTTTAAGGAACTTCATCTCCTCCACAGAGAGGTGGTGGATATCATACAGTTTGTTCCACCCTTCCCCTTTCCTCTGCACCTAGCCCAAACCTGACTTCTCTTACCCTTATTCCCAAGAAACAAAAGCACAAGCAGCCCTGCCGGACTTACCGTGTTCGCCGGGGAGGCAATCTGCCAGAGAATGAGCTCTCTGGCCAAGAAAAGCTCCAAGCAGGTAAAACTCTGCAGAGCAGAACTGACTTACCTCATCTGGTTCGTTAAAGACACAAAATGGACCCTCATACTCTGGCTTGGGAGTAAACTCAAAGTCTTCAATGTCCTCTGAGACAATCTCCCTGTTTGTGATCAGGTAGCCCTGAGGAGGTGACAAGGAGGCAGTGAGGAGGACTGAGGTCACAGGCAACTCAAAAATATTGTCCAAACAATGGGATGCTTTCCACTTGAAAGCCAGAGCTTCTGTCAAGGGGGAGCAACATTTTGGGAGTCATCCATTGAAGCATCATTGACCATCGGAAAAGGAGGCCATGGAGAGGCAATACAGGACACCAGTGTTGTCTCTCTCCCACAGAGAAGCACCAGCAACCTGGGCTGAGTTCCATAAATTCGGTTTCCTGTGCATCACCCAGACTTTAATGCCATTCCCACAGCCACGCACCATGCAGCTGGCAGCATGGCAAGCCTGGAACCAGCAGGATTGGAGGAGAATGCTAAGCTGCTTCCTGGCTTCGCTGCCCAAGCCTAAAGGAAACCACCCTGGTATCCTTACCTGCCCATCAATCATGTAGGAGATCATCATGATCTGGTCTGTGTCTGCATCAGGAAACTTCAAAGGGAGTTTGGTCGTTTCAATATCAAAGGCAAGAACAACAGGATCCTGGGCAGGACCAAATCCGTTAGAAAATACTCCAGAGCCGACTTAATTGGCGGTTCCCATAAAACCCAGTCTTGGCCCAGTAAGTGAACCAGAATCTCCCCATTAGTCATTTTAGTGCTTTATCAACCCCAAAATCACTACCCATGCCCAGCGTTCCCCCTGCCACCACAGTTTTACACTGGCAGCGTGTCAGAAACCAGTCTCTTGGGGCGGACACATCTGCACAGAGGATACCTGCTCGCGCAATGCTCACCGGTCGCTCCACAAGGTCATCTCGGCGGGTGATTTCGGGAGGGTAGGTGCTGCCCCGGTATCGCACATTGTACCAGTGAGCCTGTGGAGGGATGAAGGCGGGCAGTGCCTTACGGCAGGCCCACATCCCCATGTCACTCTGTCCAGCCACTGGGGATGGAACTGTGGCAATCACAGGCAGCCCAGAAGAAAGGCTCAAACTATGGCCATGCATTAATCAGTTAGCTTTTCTGTGTGCCATTAACTAAGGAGAAGCCCAGCAGAACAGAACTGAGCTCTAGACATGAACTTGTTGTCACCAATACTTTTGTAAAGGTGTTGGAGAGAAAAAACTCTTCTGCGCTTCAGGAGTGTGACTGGGAAAGCAAAGCTCTTCTGTACTCACCACATGGATCTTTAGGTCGATGGAAAGGCGAACATGGTAGGGCACATCATACTCCCGCATATCCACAATGTTGTCCATCTGATTGGCAATTTTTTTGGAGGCTCCTTGCTCATCTGTGTTTAGACTGCCCCCACTCAGAGCACTGCAAGAGCAGAGGGAAACAGTTGCCTTACCCACGTGTCCGTCTCCCAGGGACACCCAGTGGCACTGGTGACACTGGCAGCAGGAGTCAGGGACAGGAGAGAAATAGAAAATGGTGGATTATTTTTGTCTTGATCACAACTAGGAGTAAGGTTGCCCGTTGCCTCTCTGGATCCTTTCACAGGGAACAGGCAAACTATTTGACAGGCAGCCAGAGATACCACCACATCCTACCTCACCAGCTCTGAGACCTCTTGATGTGCAGCACAGAGCTGGAAGAACCACCCTGAAGATGGGTGGCAGAGAGGCATAGCTGGGGTCAGACCCAGCCAGGACAACACGTCTGAGGACAGCCAGGAAATAATCAAGAGAGTCTAATTATTAAGGGGGTGGTGAGGCACTGGCACAGATTGCCCAGAGAAACTGTGGCTGTCCCATCCCTGGAAGTGTTCAAAGCCAGGCTGGACATGGCTTGGAGCAACCTGGTCTAGACAAAGGTGTCCGCAAGTGGCTTGGACTAGATGGCCTTTAGACGTCCCTTCCAACCCAAACTATTCCATGGTTCTATGAATTATTAACATGAGAGACTGACTGAATCCCCTATGGGGAGCTCCCACCTTGACAGCATGGCCGTGTAGACATCACTCGCCTGGTCCTGCTCCCTGTTTTTCCTCACAGCAGGAGACACCTCCTTCCGCACCTTCACCAAGTCCTCCACCGTGTTGAAGGACAGCTTGATGTAGTTCCTCTTCAGGCCCACCAAGTGGTTTGGCTGCAAAGCAGCAAGAGAACGGCAGCTCAGGGATGGGCACCATGAGAGAGGGGTGGAAGGCCAACAAGACTGATGCAGATGGAAGGATTGGCCAAAAAGAGGTGCTGATGGGTGGGACAGTAAAGCACCGAGGAGAGATTCTGGTGGGTGTATCAAGAGCACAAGAGCAGCACAGCAAGAGCCCAGCCAGCCCTGCTGCTTGTGCAGGCACGTACAAGTGGGATTTACCCAGGAAAAAGAGGAAGAATGGGTCAAGAACAAGCAGCATCCCCCTCCTGCAGTATGCTTCTTCCTCCAACCATTTTAATTCCAGAAATTAATGTCCTGAACACATTGTCTGAAACAGCTGATATGTTCAAGGAGAGGAATGTAATTACTTCTGATAAGCAATTAGCCATGATAAAGACATTTCTGAGATGCCACAGCAGCACCAGGAGACTTAAGTTAAGCATGCTGCTTTCTCTCCCTGCTCATCCCTTCCTACATCACTAGAGCTGAGCAAGGTCCAAAAAAACCCCACAGAGGGATACAGACCAGGTCCAAGTCCTCTTTGGGGACAGTTTCCAGCTTTGCAATCTTTCCTTGAAACTTCTTGGAGAGGAAGGAGGACACTTCCCGCTCGCAGCCCTGTCAAGAGAGCCAGGGGCTGAGCAGTGCGTCTCTAACCTTGGGGGGAGACCATCCCAAAGCAGCCTGCCCAGGAGGTCTTGAGCTCCCCAGGATGCTGTCTCCTTCCCTGGGGAGCTCAGCCCTGCCCCTCCTCACCTTCTGGGTGGCGATGTAGAAGTAGGGCTTGTAGGGTAGGGCCACCTAGGAAGGAGCA
The DNA here is from genome assembly GCA_013397775.1 of Eulacestoma nigropectus. NCBI lineage: Eukaryota > Metazoa > Chordata > Aves > Passeriformes > Eulacestoma > Eulacestoma nigropectus. The sequence goes on along the minus strand of VZTE01003874.1, from coordinate 3,538 downwards.
GACAGACGATGGTGACAGATTCCTTCCTGGAACACCGTACCCACTTGGCCTCCCCCGGTACCCACCTTGAAGCGGCTCCCATCCTCCTGGATGAAGTAGTAGTCCACTGCGCTCACCAACCGCCGGTCCTCATCCAGCACCTCCGTCTGCCAATGGGCACCACGACTCAACAAGGTCCCTCCATGAGACTCCTCCGGGACCCCACCACGGGACCCCTTCCGTCCGGGGCTTACCGGAGGTCTCCGTGTGGGACTTCCCTCCCGGTAGGGCCAGGGAAACATGGGAGGTCCAGTAGGGACATTGGACCTCCTCCCCCGAGTAGGGCTGGGGTCTGTCTGTGGGAACCTCCTCGCTCAGCCCTACCGTGGGTCCCCCCAGGGGACTCCCTCCCCCACGCCCTATGTAGGGTATCTACATGGGACTCCTCCCACACCCCAGGCTGTATCGGGGACTTCCCCATAGGACCCCTGCCTCCAGCCCTACCGGCGATAACTCCGTGGGATTCCCATCCCTGGTATAGTTAGGGTGTCTCTGTGGGAAACCCCTCGCCAGGCCCTATCAGGGGTCTCCCCACGGGACCCCCCGTGCCCCATCTGTTGCCTGCTCGCCTCCCGCCGCGCCGGCCCGTACCGGGTGCATGTTGATGAGCCAGCCCGTCCGCTCACCGGGCTCCGCGGGCCGCTCGAAGCCGAACAGGGA